>VXBW01006163.1:593538-806249 GCA_013400375.1 Thinocorus orbignyianus | reverse complement strand
CCCCCCAATTTCTATCTCATTTCCAATTAATGAATTTTAAATATGTCAGGTGTCGGCAGCAGTAATAAAATATCTCCCAGCATATAAGGCTGATAATCATGATTTTCTTAAATTTATCACATTACTGGATTCCATGTCACTGTATCTATCCAGCAGTACACAACGTTTATCTGAGCAACCCAGCTGACATAATGAAATATAATTGCACTTTTCAATTGTTCATTTTAAAAGTAATTGCATTTTTAAATTACTGTGCAATTTAATAAAATCATAGAATATAATTGCCTTCTTTCAACTTGGATGTTATAGAATATTATCATTTTCTAAACTTCCATGCATTCTTCTGTCTTTAAGCTTATAGTTAGCATGATTTGAATGAATATCTAGTTATTATTCATTATGAGTCATCTTGCTAATTAAATGACTATTCTGGGCATAACCTGCTGTCATTAAATGCGACATAATTTCTGAAGTAACCCCCCTTGAAATCATGTGGACCTCAATACTATCAGTTTCACAGATTAAACATGGTGACTAAGAGTGTTCCACAAATACAGCACAGAGCTGCAGCACAAATGGAGATCACTGAAGAAATTGAGGAATCACAAGTATTTCCTGGCTCAAAAATATTCCTGTAAGTGAGAAACAGATTGCTTGTCTTCTGGGCTGGCCTGTCTCAAGTGGATGGCAGTTTTAACTGTGGAGCTTAAACTGAGTGTCGCTCCCTGTTGATGTTTGCCTGTGGCTATAGACGGTGAACACTGTTCAGGTGAAGTATGTGCAGATTTACCAGAATACCCAAGCACAGAAGCAAGGGCAAGTCTTCAATTCTCAGACCCCTTTTACTTTATACAGTGAAGCAGGAACAACAGACTTGCCTTATCAGCTAGTGAGCTGTTCTCAATGCATTTCTCTTAAAGTGGACAAAAAAAACCCCCCGTAAGGTCATAACAATTCCTGCGTTAGAGTCTTTACAACGGGGGAATCAAACTTACTGCCAAGGAATTGAACTTGTAGATTTCACATTCACTAAGCATAAAAAAATTTGTGCCTTGAAACACGGCTAGTCAAGAACTACCATCCAGAAAGGGGAATTTTTGAAAGAACAAGTGTTTTATTTTGTTTCCAAGATGACCTTAAAAATAACATTGTGGGGATATTTCCCAAGGATTGAAGTGGAGCCAAATTCTTCTTTTCACAGCCCCATGTCCTGGCAGTAGCTCTAAATCCTTGCACACTCCAGATTTCCTGAATGACTTTGTCCTCCAGTAAAATTAGCCTCTGCATAATCTGTGAGAAGAAAGTGGTCGCCTTTCTGTGAAATGGGGAAGAGTCACGACTGTGATGCTTCTGCACCAGCTCAAGCAACATCCATCTGGCATGATTTTTAAGACCCTCATCTCTGTAGCGCATAAGTCCTTCATGAAGATCAATTAATTCATCTTCATAATGCTCCAGGTGTTTTATCATCACTACTTTACTTGGGACCTAGGAGAATAATAAAGATCAGTCAAAAATGATTTATGTATTGAACCACATTTTTAGTGGTCTTTGCTAATGATTTATCCAAGTTATCTGTCCTATCTGCCTGTATTGTCTCAATTTCTGACTCATTAAAACAAGGAAAAAAAAAAAAAAAAGCAACCTTGTGATCTTTCTACAAATGTCAAGTATCAAACACTTGATGCAATCCTTTTAGAGAGAGAGAGAATGAGAGAACTGCAGGAATTATTTATTTAAATTACATGCTTATAGATTCCCTGTTTCATACTACACTTTCTGACCTCAAGGAGTAACATGAAAATAAGCTGCTAAAGGATAAACCAAACAGGTTAGGAATAGACACAAGACTTGAAAGACAAGGCGGCTCCCCGTGGGGAAATATCCTCTATCCCCATCAGGCTGGGAGTTCACTTTCCCCAAGTTTTAGCATGAGGCTAAATGGAATCTCTAGGAAGGGTGTGGATGGGTTCTCAGTGGTCAGAAATGCAGAGCAGAAGGAATATGCTGTGAACAAAACAGGCAACATCCTCTCCCCAGAAGAAGCTAGGGCTCTGGTAGACATTAACTGAAGTCTGAATTAGGGTACAGAACTGAGTCTGTGTCTTGCTCTACAAAACTATTTTTGCAAATACTTGAGACAAGCCTGAATAAAGCACTGTTCTGAGAATGCGATTTCTATGCCTTTTGAATATATGAAACACCAACTCCTGAAGGAAAGCTCTTAAACATGTGAACAGTAATCTGAGCTTTCACTGGTAATGTGATTAAAAAACAGGGTACTACAAAGAAGGAACATGGCTTTGCCCACATATTTTGACTTACAGTCAAGTATAGAAATCCATGCATGAATTTTGGAAAGCTGAGAGTAGAGCTGTCAGCCTGATGTTTTCTATCTCTGGCAGAAAGATAATTTTCTGAAATAAATATTGGCACAAAATATATCATCAAAGCCTAGAGTTTAAAGCTAGGAGGATTCCTCTCACTGAAGGGGTGCCAATCTGTACCCCCTTTACTACATCCCACCCTTATGCGGTTCAGACTTGGCTTCCTCGGGAGAGGGATGTCCCCACAGCAGGCTCCATTGGGCAGGCGCTTTGAGGTCTCATGTGTAGGCAGACCCATATCACAGGGATAAGTGTTATCATGGGGCCCTCCCTGCCCATGATTAGACAAACGACAGGTGTGTTAGTGCAGTTGGCCTTCTGAAGACTTTTCACCCAGCTTAGGAAGGCTGAAGGGTTGTATTCTGCTGATGCAGCTTGATCCCCCTTATCCAAACCACTTTTTCATTGCATTTTGACATAGGAACTTCTGAATCCAAAGCTGCTGGATGGTTGGCCTAAATAATGTGAAGTTCAGTCACCATGAGAGTTGAGTGTTGTGTGCCACTGGCAAAGAGACCACAGAGACCAAGGTGTGAGCAGTGCTTGAGGCCTCTGCAATGGCAGGGAACTGATTAGGAGAGATATGGCCAGATGATCATAGCAGGAAATTCATGACCCGTGCTGTGCAGAAAGATGAAAAAATCCAAGGTTTCCCTCCTTCCCTTGAAGTCCCTTTTTTAAGTGTACAAGAACTTCTTGCCACAGCTTTGTGCTGTGATCCCACGTTGAGGCAATTACCTATGATGACCTCTAAGTCCCTCTCTGAATTACTTATACCCAAGAGGGAAACTTGCACAACCTGCACTCACTGTTCCCAGCTATCTTATGTTACGTTTGGCCATAGGAAATGCACTTCTATTGCTTTCTGATCATTTACCAAGTGATCCGGGTCTCCCTGTAACAGTAACCTGACTATTAAGGATACTCTTTGATCTCATGAGTTACTGTGCTAGTAAATTTTTTGTAGCTTCAGCTCAGTTACTGATAAAAATAGGCGTCAAGAATCAATTCCCTGTGGCCTTATGGCTAGAGCTTCATTCCTGGCTATTTTCTCTGTGTGAACTGCATTTTGCGATCCATCAGGGGACCAAGTTTTAATTCTTTGTAATGTCTTTTAGATCTTGAGATCTAAAATCAGAAATTTAATGGTACTGAGACTAGGAGAAATTCAAATGTGTAACAATATAAATTGACTGTATCAGTTAGACCTGAAATCCTGACATAAAAAGGGAACAGTTGATTTGAAGAGACCTACTTTCCATGAAATCAGGCTGACTGATGCTGAATGTTTCCTTAGTCTCTAAATTTAATTGACGGTCTCAAATTGGTTCCATGCTTTTTCCAGAAATTGACATCTAAGTCCTCTACAAATCCCAGAGTCCCTGCACTTATTCAGTTTTTTAATCCTGGCACTCCTCCAGTCCTTTGAAATTTCTATAGTTTTCAAATGTTTGTTAATTATGAACAGTGATGGATATGTTCAGAGAGAAAGGTTCTCAGCAGTTTCTTCTAAGACCATTCGATTTAGGTTATTCTCTCCTGATCAGTTTGATTGGCAAAGCTTTCATTTTACTGCAGTTACCCTTCATTTTTCCATTGAAAGAGGAGGTGAATATTTTGTGCCCTTCACAGCCGTGTAAGGAATAGATTTCCTTTGCTTGTTAATAAGAAAATTTACCAATCAGTGCTATTCTTTTAGTTTTCCTACTGATGTTTCTTAATTTGCTGCTTCAGTAACCCTTGTTATTTAGTTTTCTCCTTATGTATACTTTAAATATAGATTCTATTATATTGTTCCTTCTGTATGTCTTTTTAAAACATCAGGACTAAAGTCTTTTGCTTTGTTTGAGCACAGGTACTTGCACCGCTGTTGCAGGCTGATATGCCTGGGAAATATGTTGTACCAGAAGGGCAAACAGTACGTCCCAGTAAACCTGGAACAAATCTGATCCTATCCAGGCTTAGATGGATTTTTTTTTTTTTCAAGCACAACTTTTTATTCATTTCTATTGATTATGCAACTGGGTCACTATAAATATCATGTTTAACACATCATACTTGGTTTACCAGTCGATTATTCTCTTAAAACAAGGAAACTACCTTTTTAAAGTCTTCTAAACACACATATACTAATGTTTGATCCTGTATTTTTTATGTCTTACATGAACCAGGTATCCAGGTCATGCAGCTGATACTAGGAAACTAGTAATTTTATGTCTAGTTTGGTTGACAGATAAACAAAAATGCTCATTTTTAGAATCTTTGAGGAGAATTTGACCCTGACTCTTTCAAAGATGAGGAAACATCTTTGGTTCTTTCCATTTATTTTTAGGAAGTAACTTTGGAATAGCTTGACTCTTTTTCTTTGAACTAGTGGCTTTTAAATTCACTTAAATCTGCATTCAATATTGCTAGGCCAGTGCATTAATCAAATAGCAGGTTTGGAAAACACACAATAAAAATTTTAACCATAATCTCTTGGTGCCAGTGGGTCGGGAGCACCCACTGTTAAGTGCTGCTGCATTTGGCATCGCTGCTGAGGAGTCAAATTCCAGGTTCCACAAAAGCTTATTAACTTAAAATATCCAACTGCACCGTTTCTCAGGCATAGTGCAGCAGCCCTTAAGGTAGTCACAACGCATTTATCATGAGGCTAATTCTGCTAGTTCAGAGATGAGTTTCCGTTATAGTTGATCGTTTTTCTGTTGCTGGAGGACTTTTGCCTTCCTCAGACCCTTGACTTCCCCCTCTAGACATTCAGTGAGGGTATAGAGAAAATACAGAATCATCTCTACATGGATGCTCTGCTGTGTTTTGTATTTTCTCTGTATCAAAATCGCTTCTGGCCTAGTGCTCACCCCTCCTAGTGCTCACCCCTCCTCTGTTTTTAATTTTCATTTGTTCCTTTTTTTTTTGCCAAGCAGGGATTGCTGCACCCTGGTGTCCCCCTGCCATGGAAGCCCTATTCTCAGCACGGCAAACGTAACATGGTAGATCCCTCTGCTGCCTTTAGGAGGCACATACAAAAGGCGTCGATATCACATCACACAAAAGCAGTCAGATGTCCAGGTCTTGATCACAGTTTGAGATTGTTGTGATATCAGACTCACTGATGTTGTTGCACCTGGAAAAGCTCGAGGGAAGTTTGACCTGAGCCCCAGGAGGAACTGCATGGTGGGATGAAGAGGGTGACCAGTCCTGCTCCTGGGCTCAGTGCTACATCCCCAGCCAGGGAGAAGATGGGCTTGTGTGCAAGGCTGCACTCTCCACGACAGAAAATAGGCCAAGCTTTTAGACTGCCAATTTGTTGGCCGTTGATTCTTTTTGCCTCTCTATAAAGAAGCAGATTTCACAGCAAATCTGGACTCTGGCCAGCTGTACAGCATAAGGTACCCCAGGCTGCATTTGTCTCCAGGATATGAAAAATAAAAGATTGGGTCTTGGTAAAGGTTGAAGATCAGAGGAAATGAAAACAATTTAAATAATGAATAACTGTCCAAACATCCAGAAGACCGGTGTTCAGGCCTTTGGAGATGTTTGGGACCTTAACTTTAAAAATATAGGTGACTTTTCATACAGGTGACTTTACATATATCAGTGTAGAGTGGTCTCAATTGACAGCAGCAAAGTAAACTGCAGCTGTGGGGATTTCTGTGTGGTGCCTCACTGTGTTCCTTTGTTTTTCATTGAGCTCCTCTGCTTCCCATAACTCTTGAATTAGGTATCGTCAGAATCCATGAGGTCACTGAGGAGGTATTTTTCTTACTCCCAGTAGGGTAATAAGTTGTTTTATATTTAATATTTAATGGGAGTGTGTTTGGAATCTCCAGGAAGTCATCAATAGTTGATCTGCTTAAAGGGGAGTTATTTGGGTTCATCCCATCCACAGTAATTATGATATGCATAAGCCTGTGGGTAGCAACCACAAAGGATACTGGGATTTGAACCCTGAGGGGAGCAAAAGCCTGTCTGAATGAAGAACAGGTATCTGCTATTCATATAGGATGGGCAATGTACTGTCTGAGAATAAGTATTATGTATAAAGTCATACCTATAGCTATTAATCTTCGTATTTTAACCTTTTAAAATAATTTTTTTTCTTGGACAAAATAGTCTTCAGCTAGCCATGCCTTCATTGCCACTTTCTGAATCACAAACAGGGTACAAAGTTCAAGCGAAACTCACCCACGATACAGATCATCAGACTCTGAAGCAATTCCAAGAGCTGATATCACAGGTAACTATCACTAATAAGGAAAAGAAATAAATATAAAAAAACTCCTCTAACCCTCAGGCTTAAGCAATCAGTAGAGAACAGCAATGGGCACTTTTTTTTAAAAAAAAAGGCAGAGAGCTATTTTATCCAAAATTGCATTTTTTGATTGACGGCAGCTATTCGTGATATTATGCCAACTTTGGCAAATACCTCCACCCTACCATAAATATTATTTTCTAAAAGCCAACAGTTCATTTTGACAGTTTATTAACTAGGCATTTTGTTTTTTATTTTGAATCAACATTGTAAAATTAAACATATATGTATAGAAGACATTCATAGATTTTCTTTAGAAGTTATTGAAACTGAAATGTTTCACTGAAGGTGGAATAAAATAGAATTTTAAATTATTTTTTTTTTTAAGACAGCTAATGAAGCTGTAGTTGTATTTTTTCTAACAATCTGAAAATTCAGGCATTCATGTAACAAGTATGGGATGATGAGGTACTCTGGTGGACCTGCAAAAATCAATACTCTACCCTAGATAAATAAAATATTGGCATCCTACAGCTTAAAGTCCAGGTAATATTGGTGCTTATGAGCATGAAAACAGAATATTTGAAGCGTTCATTAAATTTCTACGTAGAAATTACTTCAGAATTTTGAGTGATTTAGAGAATGTCAACAGAAAGCTGAAAATCTATAAAAAGCCCCAAACCTTTTCTATCCTTTTGCAGTGTTCTTAGCAGCTTTGGCTGCTACTGGGAGCATGTGGTGTCATGGAGTTTATCGTTGCTTATTGATTCAGGTAGACTCCGGGTACTGACCTCTGCATGCTACCTCTGATCCTCAGTGCGGAGAGAAAAAACGCTCCTCTGGGCTTGAGTCACCTTAAATTTTGTCTTAGAGTGATGCTCTTGATATTGCTGGCTCCTATTAATTTCCAGCTTTTTCTCTGAAGGAACTAAAAAGAGGGAGACTCAAGAGGCAGGCTCCAATGCTGGACCAACAGCTCTCCTAGAGCAGAGACTGATCTCCGTTGGCCTCTTGCAACTGGTTTCAGCTCTTCTTCCAGCAGAATAACTCAAAAAAGCTGGATTTCAATAAAGAAATATAGAATTTTATTGTCAAGGGAAAACAGTATAAAGAAACCCAATCCCTTCTCTGGATTAGAATAGATGCAAACTCATTAAAAAAATACTTTAAACTGATGCCCAGAAAGCCAAATTACAAATCAATCTAGTGACAGACACAACTAAGAATTTAAATTAAAACAGCAACAAAAAAAATTAATAAATTTAGCCAGCTCTGAAGGTCCTAAGATATTGCTTTCTTATCACTACACTGTCTCTCAGTATATATATGTGTATGGGATTTTTTTGGTTTTTTGGGTTTTTTTTTTTCTTCAGCTTACATTTTACTGTTACACCTTTACAACCTGGAATTTGTGGACTTGGTCTTGTTTCACCACTGAATCATGACAGTTTTGCAGTGGGCATTATTAGCTACCTTTGCCACCATTTTCTGAACTGCAGAACCTGCTTTTGTATATTGAAGGAAGAAATAAATGAAAAAATACAAGTATTGCTGCTGACAGAAACCGTGCTTTGTGCTGTGTTGTTTCTGAAGTCCTCCAGTTTTGAAGCTGCTAGTGCAGCACAGCACCAGGAACCACAGGCTTCAGCTGAAGTTTCATCTGGATTGCAAGAAAATCTGCTGACCTGTGTCAGCATATAACATATGAAAAGTGTCAGAAAATAGCAGGAACTGCTGTGAATGACACAGGTTTTTAATGAATAACTAGTGAAACAAAAGAAAATTACTGGCCTAGTGAGTACCACAGTATTATATTTAATACATGTTTTCAGGTGTTCTGACTGTAATTGGCAAATGTATTAGAAATGAAGTTTCTAATTGAAAAGAGCAACAATATGACCCTGAATTCATAAGAACCCTACATTTTCCTGGGTTTAGTCATACCTGTCGGTACTTTTAGTAAGGTCCTGATGCAACGGCACACTTCCATATTTGCAAGCTCTTTCAATGTGATCTTGTAGAGTTTTGAAAAGGGAAAAGTGAAAATAGAAATTATATTAGTGATGCTGCATGGTCTCCAAAACACCTTACCCATAAGGTTGGAAGCTTTATTTCCACAGCAGAGCTTCTTCAGTGCCAAAGGAAGGAATCTCGGGACCCCACTTAGTACAAGGATGCTTTAACCTCTGTCCTCCTGCTTCTTACCTCCTGGATCTTGCTTTATATACTATGGAGATATACTTTTGAAGAAAAGTGGTTTGCTGTTCTTCAGAGATGAGAACTGTGGGTTTAAACAACCCTTCTGGGCTGCAGATGAAGGCAGTGGAGGCCTGATTACTTGTTTTCTCTAACAGGACATTAAGTCAGAGTTATGTTCAGCAACACCACCCGATTTATAGGCTCTGTTTCAAAAAATAAGTGTTTCTGAGCACCCTGAGTCTGGAGAGATGTTTCCTTGGGGTAAACAGAGCATATCCACAGCACTGATACCTCTTCAGGCTCCCCTGATTCTCCCCTCAGGGACAGGGCAGGATCAGGCCATGCAGCTCTTTAGGCAAGGCATTTTCTTGGCTGCATTCCTGTGCTCAGGGTGTGTAACGAATTTCCCATCCAGAAAAGAGGCAGAGTAAGCTTAGGCCAAGAATTATCCAGCTTATGAACTCAGTTTTCCTTTTCTGATTGTCTGTAAGCCTTTGGACACCCAGAGAGCTGATTTCTCATTTATCTCTGTTCCCCAGTCTCCTGTACCTGCCCTTCCAAGGACAACCCATTGCCAGTTTGGTCTAGGTGAATGTGAACAAATTTTTACATTGTCTTTTTGGATTTAGTACTCCTAGCATCCTCCTAGATCATGTTTTATATTCCCACATCCTTATTCAACGCTAAATCAAAAGATGCTATATATTTTAGCCTTAAAGGTTAAAGAGTTTGATACTTTCCCTTGGCAGTGAAAAATTTCTTTAGGTGATGTGCAAGTCATATTTAAGTACCTTTTATTTAAGGGGGTAATCTTTCTAATGATTATTTGAACACTTATATGTTAAGTTTTCCTCAGTTCCATAGGATTAGAAATATTTCTTTCACACGATAAAATGAGGAAGGAACTCAGGAGTATGTGAAGCAGAGATCAAATTGAGGAGGAACATTTATTTTGAAGGAAGACTCTGTCTTAGCCATAGTGAACAGATAAAATCTGAGCATTGAGGCTTTTAAAATTTAATTTGCTGATAGGTCAGATTTTGTGAAAACCTGATATCCACATTTGTCATGCAAGATTTGCCCACTGGGGAAAAGATTTGAGACTCAGCTCCTGTCTTCTGCAGTTTGTGTATAGGAAGGGTGGGTTTGCCACATGATGTAATGCTATGGAAATAAATATTCTTGCCTAGAGACAGTTGTTCAGAGTAACTGAATGAGAACAATTGATAGCAGTTGTAATGTGAGAGATACCAAAAGATACAGTGGACTTTTATATCTGTAAGAGTTAAGTTGACATTATGTGAAGAACACAGTTTTTAAAGATGATCAGTAGGTTATTACCTCCATAACCTGCAATTTTGTTTTATCCTTTGGTTTCCACACGATTTTTCATGATTCTGGAGCTCTTCTCTAGTGGTTTCATCCCCTGTTCTACAATAATATTAAAAGGAAAAAGAGAAAACAAAATGTGCAAGAATTTAACAAACAGAAATATGTCACTTAGTGTACCAGTACCATTGATTTTATATTTCAGGTTTATATTTCCTGTTTACATGGCTATGTAAATTTGACTTCCTGTGTTAATAGCTGAAGTTATCTATCTTGCTCTTTAGATCTTTTGTGCTGGAAATAGGCTTCACAAGTGGAAAAAGTGCATTTATTTTCCTCCCTCAGATATATCTGTATCCATTTCTGTTTCGATCATCTCGCCAAAGAGATGCCAGAAGGCAAGTGCAGCATCTTGTCTCATGTCTATTGCCTCAGGATGTGGAGGCTGAATTGGTAATGGGTTGATCTATGCTGACTTAAGCAGGCTCCTGTAGCTGACTCCCTGCTGCTTTTCCCTGGCTCTCTGTGCCCACTGTCTCCAGAGGATCCCAATGTGTAAAGGCAAAGGTGAGAGAACACTTTGAACACTTTCCTACCATCTCTGGAAACAAAAGTTATGCTGCAGTGCTATTGCCACTGTTTTTTCTTTTGTCTGCTTGTTTTTCACTTTTCTGTTATTTTTGTCAATTCCTGTTCTCTGTTTTTAGGTGGAAGACCAGACTAATATATCCTAAATCAAGTCTCTTCTCCCTATCAAACTCAGTGAAAAGGAGGAGCCAATACGAAATGTGAAAGAATGGAGCTTTTCATTGCTGACATCTGTAATCACCGAGGTTGTCTATTTCTCTTTCTCTTTGCTCTGTTTTATTTGGGGGCATTGGTTTTGGCTATATTTTCTTCCAGTGTTATTTTCCCTCCTAAGCCACCAAGACCCTCTGAAGTGTCAATTAACCCCTTTAAAGATGAATAAATGCCATACAAAAAAAAATTATTACATTTTTTAGAAACTAACAATGTAGAAAATTAGAGAAGCCTCTGCAGAATGTTAAAAAGGGCTTGATGGAAAGAAATGGAGGCAGATTTGTTCAGGAAATTAGCTGAACCTGCCTGTATGTCATTCCAAAATTTATAATGTAAGCATTTAGTGAAAACAGAATGTAACAGTAGCTATTCAATGAGTGAATAAATATTGGGCAGTGTTATACGACAGAATAACAACCTTTTGTACCAATGACCTTTGTAACAGAACTGACGCAAGGAAACAGATAATTTTTACCAGTCCTTGTTTATCATATTCATGTCATACGCTGGCTTGTGATTATAGAGGGAGTTTCTTCAGAATGAATGTGTTTTATTTGCTTGTCTAGTGAGCAGTTTTGGTTTTATTTGAATATTTGAAAAATAAGTTAGAATTTCCGGCATTGGAATCACAGAAAAAAATATGTGTACCAAAGAGAGAGTATTATAAGAAAAGTAAAACAGCAAACTGATGGGGAGAGGAAGAAGCTAGGGCAGTGAAAAGTGATGCTGGCTTATTTGAATAGCTAACTGAATTCCCTAAGTAAAATAGCCAGCAACAAAACCCCTCTTTCATCTACCTGGCAGTGACAGCTGCAATTATTACATGAATAAATGTAAAATGAATAAAATGGGGGGTTTTGTTGTGTTTTTTTTTTTTTTTAATTTTCTATTATACAGTAATATGCTTTAATGTTTCATTAACTCTGATGATGGAATCTAGTTTTGATTAGGCAGGATTTGAAGAATCTGCTTTCAAATGTTACTGTTCTTTGAAGAATTATCTTCTGAACTACATAAGTAACACCTGAATGCAGCAAATATTTCAACTGTTAAAGGTAGTCCAGAAGAACTGGGATTTAACACATCAAGGACTTGACACTTCCGTTTCTTTGTGTATCATAAACAATGCTGAAAAAATGGACCAACAAAAGAAAACACTTCTATTTGTTAGGTGAAGACAGTATTATGCGTGCAAGTGCTCTCTGTAGCCTGAAAAATAGTCATGAGGAGCTTCTTGGCTTCTAAAACATCCAGGAGTAAAGCATCAAAGAAATGATATATTACATTAGGACAGTCAGTGCACACTTCAGATCCTGCCCCGCCTGCTTGGTTGTTCTGTTTGCTGGAACTGAATTCAAATTTTAATGCTTCTGTTGTTATCACAAGTATTTCCCTATGCAAATCAACAGGTTTCTCCTCAGAACAGCATACTCAAGTCCCTCAACATCTAATAAAGAAGACATTTGTTTGTTCTACCTCTTTGTTCTTCTCCTTTGAATCCTTTTGAGGGTGGGTTTTACTATAGCACTTTTTATTGCGTCTTGTAATTCTGTTGTGAGATTGAGCTACATCTTCAGTGACCTAGTGGAAAGACTTTTTATATATACTTATTACTCTTCTCCACATGATGGTTCAACTCAGATCTTGTTCTCAATGCTTTTTTTGTCCCTCTAAGAACAGAGAGTTTAGGTTATTCTTTCCATGTTATTCGTTTCCATCAGAAAAGAAATGTAGTGATGTGCTCACAACTCCTAACATTAGCAAAATTTCAGTTATTTTCAGTTGCAACATTTACACGGAGAAGTGCCAGGAGACCACTCTGCTGCTCAGATGGAAAACAGAAAAGTAGCCCCCACTCCAGGAGATCTGCAGGCTGCTCATAGGATGAGACATTGTGGAAGCAGAAAACACAGGCAGGACAGCAGGTGACACTGATGAAGAAGTGATTATGAAGAGAAAAATAAAAGGTTTTCATTACCTACTGCTGATCTAAAAGTTAATGTCATTTTCCCCCCAAGTTATATATGAATTCAAAGGAAAGGGCTGGACAAAGAAACTTTGGTACTTCTGCATATCCTGCCCTGCCCTGCCCCGCCAAATGTTCCTGCTGAGAACCCTCTTCTGTACCTTACTCACTGGACTCTCCTGGCTACAGTCAATGCAGTGCCCAAGGCAGCAGCAGAGAGTGGGGGCAGGACAACTACTTCATCAGAACAAGTCCCTAATGGGAATAAAATGTAACCTGCAGTAATTTTGTCATAACCAGAGTCTGTTTTTTTTAAAAAAATAAATAATATATATGTAACTTCTTATTATTAACGTTGCATTTGAGTAAGACTATGTGCAAATGTCTTTGTGGCAGCTACCTTTGTTAAAAAACAGCAAGGAGCTGAAACTGAAACAAGCTCTGAAATTTCAAAGCAAAGTGAAGTCTGATATTTTTAAAAATCCTGTGGAGTTCACTTTTGTTTCTTTGCTTGCTTTTAATAGCTAATACTTCTTCGAGCAAGCATATAAATCCTACATCCTTCATACACAACCTAAAATATAACATGCAGGTGAAGCACAGAAACCATAGGAAAAGTGTCTTTATTACAATATGGCTATGTGATCTTACTGTCTGTAGTCGCCATACATTTTTCTATAAATTAGAGAGGAAAGGGGACTACAAAGGGCTACAAAGTCTCTCAATGTTATCTCCTTTCTCCTGGAATAGTAGTCAAAGACCAATACTGGAGCAGAATTCAGATTATTAAAACAGTGAGTCTGATTTTGGCTTGGAAAATGTTGTCCTGTGTTTCTCTGAGGTTAGTTTATGTGTTTTGGAGTGTTCAGCTATATTCTGGGCCTGAGCATGACTTGTGTCACAGTTAAATTTGATCAGCTATCTTTTCATTAAAAACTTGCGCTATGATTTTGCATTATTTCCTGTGGAGCTGCTTTTGATGACACTAACACTATGACTTGAGACCTCAGAATTTCCCTAAACAACTAGAAAAGTTGGTGAAGAGAATTCTTCTGGCCCAGTGAGCTGGGTCTCTCCCTCCTAGTACTTGCACCATTCTGCTCTTCTGTTTTTCTCCTGCCTGGAGATGCACACCTGCATCACTTCTTACTTGTTGAACTGCTACAGTATGTCCATCATCAAATTGCTTTTGACCGACCCAAGTCAGGTTATACTGGAAGCAAATGGGAACAGAGATTTGTCATCTGGTGCAGCTGGTCTTAGGAACAGAAGTGCATCCACAAACACAGCCGGAGTTGGTCATTAATATATAAATATAACTCTATTTACAAAAGTGTGTGGCATTGGAATTCAGTTTACTTTACAATCAGTTTAATGCAAAACACCTACCACTTTTTACACTTAGTGCATAAATGTATATTTATCCTCACCTGCTTCCCTGAATAAAGTGCTGCTCTATTTTAGATCCTCACCTGGCTTTCTGCAGACTCAGCTTAACATTTGCTCCTGTGGGTTTGGTGACGTTCTGTACTTTGATTTTTGACTTCATGCTCTTTTCTAGCATAGTCCCTACTAGCTCCACAAGCACATTCGGGTGTTCTAGGTTTCTCCTTTTCAGCTTTATGCTTCAACTGATGCTGCCTCTCACACTTGGAGAAATTCTTTCTTGATCATGACGGTCTTTTTTTTAAGCTTTATATATAGGTGGTCCTTTAAAATTCCCTTGCAAAATGGGTCTTAGGCTTTTCTGCTGAGAACTAGCACCTCCCTACTCTCATTTTTGTCAAAATAGTATGTCATCTCTTGTTTTTCTGTGTTATAGTACAAGATCTTCAGGATTAATGCTTTTCTTTTTTTTATAGCTGTGATAGTCCAATGCATGGGAGAGTTTAGGAAGCTTTTGCTAAGATTTGACAGATGGATATAGCTGAGAAAAAAAAGGCACAGGATTATACTTAGCTAAGAATTTTGCTGGTTCTTTTATAGACATGAAGAAGGGCTCATAAGCCTCTGTCAGGTCTTTTTCTTATTAATTTGTTGAATAAAAGGTATTGTCCCTCCCTACAAACCTCTACTTTAAGATTGTTCTGTGCAGAGATAATGTTATTTTTGCATTCCTAAAAAAAACTTAAAGGTTTACTGGACACATCCCACTTCACCGTTACTTTTGCTAACAGGTATTTTCTTTCCTTTTGGGATAAGTTACCTGTAAATGCTTTGTGGCATACAAAATATTACTTTGAAAATCTCAGGGCAGCATACATCTGTATCATTAGGAACACTGTGAGGATGGCCCAACACTTTACATACCATTGTTGTTAATTGAAAAACAATCCCTAACAAAACCCCAAAACATTTTGCAATTGTCAACATCTTCAATTTTCATTAATTTATACCAGAATTTTGTATGCTAACATCTTTGGCCTTGTTAGCATTTTTACTGACACTTTCAATGCAGTCCTTTTTGCCAAGAATTTGTATGTTGCAAAATCTTTTTAGTTTAAAAAAAGAAAAAAAGAAGTGCATGAGAATTCAAAGAAAGAATGTTAGAGAAAGCAGATATAATATTAAAAATGACAACAGAAAAACTTGCACAACTGAAAAAAAATCTATGTTGCATTTTTGGAGAATTTTTTTTCTTTTAGTAGCAGATGAAGTCACGTCTGTAACTAAATGAGAAAGAAAAATGTCATGTACTTCAAAGTTTTTTGACTGTTTGTTTTTATTATAAAGCTGACTGAACATGTTTTTGAGTGGATTCTTTCGGTTGCAGTTTCCACTAACATTTTATTGTTGAAAAGCTATTGTCAGTGTGCTGAGATAAGGCAAAAAAGAACCAGTGATTATTTTTGTTGGCTGCTCCAAAGACTTGGAAAAGGAAATAATATTTCAGGAGTTTCTGGGTGAATATACCAAGCAGGATGAGGTGTTTCCTGAATAAGTAGAAATTTGCAGCCCACACCTGCAGAAACTGGCTCCGTGGCTTGATCTAGCTGAGGACTCAATTTTTGTCTTTTCAAAGTTCATTTTCCCAGTGAAAGTTCAGTTCCTCCCGTGCTCAGTATTGCAAACTCACTGTCTCTAATGGCATGAGGCACCTCTTAATAGAACAGGACACATTGTTTTAGGATTATTAGGTGCTCAAGCTGCTTGCCAAAACTTGTTCTGAAGTCAAAATGCCTGCTGAATCAGCTTCAGAGCATTACTCTGCTTCTCTTGTAAGTTTTATGCAACACTGTGTTTTTATCCTTCTTCGTTCTCTCTCTTTTTTTTTTTTTTGTATTCTGCCTGCATTGTTCCCAAATGGTTTCTTAAATCTGAGCTCATATCAGAGGATTAAAATATTACAACGAATTAAAATGACCACAATTAGCACAGACATAAGTAGTACATTATTGAATTAAAAAAAATAATTAAAAAATTAGTTTGATCCTTGGTTCAGTGGTGCAGTACGCTCACAAATTAAGCACGCTCCAGAGTTTGCCCACTGGCTGCCTTCCCTAGGGAGAAGTCAGAAGAGCTGAGTGAACGCTTGCCCCCAGCCCTGCCTTCGGGCCCACAGCCACGTCAACCCGCACAGAAGAAATGCAAAGAAAACCTCTGTCCCTGTCTCTGGGACACAAGAACTGCTGAACTGGGAAAAGTGGACCAAGGCTTGTCTGGTTTTCTGTTTCTGGCCAAGATACCTGTGACCAAAATTTAAAAAAAAACATGCAAGTACACATGCAAATAAATAAAATGGCAAAGGTGATGTCATTCTAAGCAGACTAAAGAGAAACATTCAACTATGCTAAGAAGAAATGGCCTCAAGTTATGCCAAGGTAGGTTTAGATTGGATATTAGGAAAAATTTCTTAACTGGAAGTGTTAGCAAACATTGAAACAGGCCGCCCAGGGAAGTGGTGGAATCATCATCCCTGAAGGTATTTGAAAGATGGGTAGGTGTTGTGCGGAGGGACATGGTTTAGTGATGGTTTTGGTAGTGTTAGGTTCATGATGGAACTTGATGAACTTAAAGGTCCTGTCCACCTTAGACAATTCTATGATTCTGTGGTTAAAGTAGGAGGGAACAGAAATAAAGGCTCCCTTTATACAAATATGATATCAGGTCTTCAAATGTATTTAGGCCCTTTACTTAAATCTTACTTAATGGGGATTTGGCACCCAAATACCACTAAGGATTTGAGCCATGATCAATATTCCTTTAATTGGCCCAAAGTCTTCAGCCTGTTTAGAGAAATAATGTCTCAGAAAGCCCCCATTCAGGTTCCTGTGCCAGGTTTAATGCCACCATAAAGCTACAGAGGTTTTTCAAGTGTCTAAGAGCTTCAGATGCTGAAGCCAAAATTACATTTCATATGACTCACAGACCAATACATCACTTTCTTTTTTCAGTGCTGTTATTTCCTGAATAAACCTGCTGAAGCAGAATTGCATTGCGAAGAATGAGATACAAGGCCATTATGGAGGTTATGTTTTGTAAATAAGAAGGATATGTTTTGTATTTTAAGTGTAGTCTATTCTTTTTTATTAATAATCCCTACATATACAAGTTCAGCATACTCCTTTTATTTGCTTCACATACTTATTACTGAGAACTTCTTTTCTTCTGCAATCTGTATTAAATTCCGGAGAAAGAAGTTGTCTTTGAAAAGCACCTGGAAGTTTAATAGTTTGTGACTTTTAAGCTTCAAACCACTCAGAAATGAAGCAGCAACTCATTACAAGCACTTGTCGCTTTTCTGTCTTATCTGAAGTTTCTATTCTCTTGAGTGACTTTTAACAGCATTAAATCAACTCCATCTACTCAAGAGTTGCCAGTCTACTACTTTTTTTGCCAGATGATCTTTCTTTTAATCTGATTCTGTGGAAAGCAGCAGGGTATTCCAGCTCTGCAATTTATCTGCAATAACAACAATCAAGGCTGTTATTTTCCTTATTCTGTAACAGAACTCTGCTTTATCTCATATCATGGAATTTTCCTTCCCTAACCGACAGCAGCAGCTCAGGCCAAAAGCTGTGACAATGACAGCAAGGCAGAGGAGAATAGCCATTGCTAATGGCATCCTCTGAATGTGCTGACTGTACCATCGGAGAAAAATAGTAATACTATATGATAACAAATTTGTGACCGTCTAGCACCTGGCATTTGACAATCCCCTCAACATTTTGGTCAATCAGAACTTTGTGGTGGTGGCAGAGCATTGTTTCTTTTACTTAAAATCAGCTAAAGGAAAATCCTCTCAGCAAGATTCACAGCAGCAAGCCGAATTTCTGGGAGCAATGGCAGCAGAGGCTGTGCACAAGCCAGGGCTTGAAGACATCAATAGTCAAGGTAAGAATAGCTGTAGTAAATTAAAATACTTCTGCCCACAGCTGGCTGTTCTCCCTCTCTGCTGTGGTTACTGCTCCCAAGGGTAGAGGCTGTAGGGTAGAGCTCACATTTGCACCTCACCACTCCAATTTCAGTTTCAGGGTATTATCTTAATTCACTGATGAGAAATTATAGAAAACCTACACTAACACAGTGCACTGGAGCTGTGTCTCTGCCTCCCTAACACAGAGGTAACGGAATTCTGGAGAAAAGGGAGAGCAGACGTCTCAGGGCAGCAAGGTCTTGAGCAGCTACAGCTAGCTTTGACATATACCAGAAACTGCCTGTTCTGGGCATCACGGGTGGAAAGAGTTAGACTGCTGGCTGGGATTTACCAGCACGAGCTGGCCTCCTGAAATTGCATCTGAACTGTGTAACTGAGAATGCTTCAGCCAGCCGGCCAGCCAAGAGAAAAGGCTGAAGGCAGAGAGGAATTCTAACTTCTCTTCCAGTTTTCAGCAGCTCTGAAAAATTCTAAAGCTGGTATTTGCGAAGGCTGGTATTTGCAGCCTGAAGGGTTTCGGTGCTCTAGCTGCCACTCTGGGTTTGGATACTGTCTTGTAGTTATCTTTAACAATTCAACTGAAAGGGAAGGCATCAGTGTTGCTGTCCATCTCTTCTTTAACAAATTACTTCCAGAGGAGGCACAAAACTGGTTTCTCTGCCCTCTTTGCCTGGAGGAGGGTCAAACATACATCTCACATGTCCCAGAAGTTGTGCCTTCACTTCCAGGTTTGGGACAAGGATGATAGAAGTTTATTCACCACCTTTCCATTGAAGCTCTGCCACCAGACAGAAAGAAAAACAAGGCTGAGAGGGCCAGAGAGGGAGTAAACAACAGGGAATGTAACTCTCAGCCCCACAATACACCGTCTTGTCCAGGAAGAGGTCAGTTCACGTGTTACTTCTGTATTTTTTTTGTGGATTCTTCAATAAAAAAATGCATGAACAATCCTTGGGGCAGGGAGCAGAGCCCACGAGAGGGACCACATCAGATCACTGAAGAACCTCTTCGTGTTCCCTTCATTTACTGTTTCCATGGCTTCTGAATCTTATGCTCTTTCTACAGACGTTAAGTCTACATGGTATATTGTGTGCTGAAGTCAATATGGCCTGCCTACGGCATAAACCAGACAAAAGCTATAAGATCAAGACAGTGCACCCATGAGTACACTAATTTACTTTTTCTCATCAGTACATACTAAGCTGTACTCTAGCTTCTGCATGACTTTACCATTACATGCATCCCCAAAGGTTTTCAGAATAAAAGAAGTAGCTGTCACATCAAAATCCATGTTGGGCAATATTCTCCTAGTGTTAAATCAAAGATGTTAATAGTCAAAACCAGCATAAAGTTGTCAATAATATGTTAGCTCACCTCTTCTTGTAGAAGTTTCTGTTCAGAGATCTGATTAATCCCCAAGGACTTCCTCATTTTGTGTATGAACTATGTGACCACTATGACTTCAAGACCAGCAATTTGCTGCACCAGAGGACAATATCTTCCTTTCCAATGTCACCCCAGAGATAACTGAGGCAGTGACAGAAGTATCTGGTGAACCAGGAACCGGCTGTCCAACCCCCACCATCACAAAGCAGTAATAAGGACAGCCTAGTAACATCAATCTTCTCCTGCAAACTACCCCTAGAATTTGTCTACAGATTGCGCTGTTAGTTAGAAAATCATTGCTAGTTCTGCAAAGTGATCCCAAAATAATCACTGCAGTTAATAACAAATGCACTATACACAATGTACAAACCACTCCAAATGCACTCTTTTCAACTATGTCATGGCTGAACTTTGTGTGGCTGCAGCAAATGTTTTATGTGTCAAAAGCAGATTTGACGCATAGGCTCTTCAAAGCTCCTTAATGCTTGAACTCACTGATTTTTACACCCAGATCATTTAAGCATTCAATTAATTCATGTCAGTTGATGCAGTGATATCTCTCTGTGTGATCAACATCTGAACTTTCAGTTTTATTTAGATGCCCAGCTTATTTATGTAGGGTTTTTACTTACCAGTCGCTTTGATAGGGGTGCTTGTATTCCACATGGTACCCGTATCTGAAGTTTAGTCACCTTCAGCTTCTCAGGAGCTGATTTAAGAAGGCTAGCACCTCTTAATAGGGAAATAGCCACCTAAAGCTCTGAATTGCTGAGCTCTTTCTGTTAACAATAGAGACTACCTCCTATGTCCCATTTTCTAACTTAAATTTCTCACTTGAATGACTAAAGTTAGGCAGAATGAATCCAGGCCCAACTGTACTTTTTGTTAACATCTTAGTTGCTACTATGAACTAGTTACTAACAATGCCTCAGTTATTAGGCTTGTGACATGTAGTTGAGTTGTCTAATTCTATCTGCAGACAAAGATTACAGTATTTTAAACATGGTGGCAGTTCTCTTTCTGGTGATTTTTCTTTCTGTGAGATCTTTTTCTGTGGATTTTCTCCATAATATGTTTTCAGCTGTTTAGGTGATATAATTGGCAGTATTGTTGGTTTGAAAGACTGCACTGGTAATCTAGACAGTGTTATGTATGTAAGCACTTAACGAGCTTTTGAAATTAAAGGAGGCGGTATAATTTTACATTATATCCTTTTAATACAGCAAAATTCTGATCTACTGTGATCTCAAAGAAAAAGCAATAGTACTGCATCGCTTGTATTTTGTGTATTTGAGGAGACGTGCCCGTGGCAACCTAAAGAACAACATGACCTTTCTATAGAAAATGATAATTAAAGCATGCCTGAGTTCTGTTATTCTTCAATGATTGTCATTTAGTTCAGTGGCTGGTGTACAATAAAGCATGCTATTGAATTGCTGTCAGCGACAATGCAGCTCATCACAGCCTCAGAACTAGGACTCAGTGAAACCCTCTGAGTATACCTTCTGGGCTGGCACAACATTATCCATGAGGCAGGTAGCATGGGGTTCAATGGTATGGTACATCCCGTCTCCAGAAGAGACCAGACCACAAAATAGTTTATGCAACCATAAAAGAAAGTGTCTATTTGAGCAGAATGAAAACATGTCATTTCACAGGTGCATTCCCACGGTGAACTAGAGCTAAACACCACAAAGCATTGAAACAAGTTGTAATTTTATTGATCTCCAAATAAAGGAGGTAAAATTTGCTAGATTTCTGTCCAAATCATGAAACTGTGGCCCATGCTCTGTGGCCTGTGCTCTCAATTAATTTCTGAAAACTTAATCTGTGTTTAGGTCAAGGCCAGATCCAAATTTTAACTCTTCTTAAAAAAGAATTCAAATTTCCTGCTCCCCCTGCAAAGGTACTGATGGGCTGTAGTGAAACAATCACCAAAATTATGTCTTTGAAAAAATGGTTATGGGCAGAAACACTGGGGTTATAAACATGGGGAATGAAGACCTCAGTGTCTTTACTGTTTTCTATTGGGCAGTACAAAGCATTTATTAAAATGTTGTCTCTTTTAGATACCATTTGGAGAGTGTCACACACCTAGTGTATCAGGAGTACAGTACATGAAGCCTAGGAACTGATGAGAGGGTGCTTTCCAGTTTATTTGCCAGCTGTTGAAAATGCTTTGCTATGTTCTTTATATGATCTATCCCTTATTCAGGGAAATAGCTCAGGGATAATAGTTTACACAGGCAAATCAATGCTTATAGAGAATTATTAATTTCAGTTAAGCCCCTTTTTTGCTGTTTATAACCATTACTTCAAATACTTATATATAGGGCTAAGACTTTCAGGCATTTTACAGGAGAACTTATCATTATTTTGAATTTCCATGTTATTTCAATATCAATTGCTATTACTTCAAGAGAAAATAGAATTTCAACTTTACGTAATAATTAATGACCTTGTCTCATCTCATCCATATTTATGTACTCCGCATGAGGTCACTATACTGCAGATACCGTGTGACATGGGCAGTTGCTTCCAAGCAGAATTTTAGACTTCTGCATGCTGAGTTTGTAGCTGACTTTTTTTATAGCGGGAAGCTCTGATGAGCTCTGTAAAGCCAAGGAAGGGAGTGGCATCTGTTATTGCTTGTTTGCTGCAGCTAGCTTTTATAGCACCCTACTGTTTCAATAGTTTCATGGAAAGAGGAAAATATGCCTCCTTCAGGGTTGGCCGGATTCAAAATTAGCTGCTGTTATTCTTTCATTAGCTCAGCTTTTCTTTTTAGCAGTTTTTCATCATGAAGGGGGCCTGATATTATACATACAGGGTTGTAATTTTTGTCAGCTTGGTGATTATGCTGCCTTTGAGGTAAGAAGTTCTCAACATCTCCTGAGTTCTCAACTGTCTCCTACTTCACCTACTTTATGCCATATTCCTTTGGCTTCAGCAAGCAATAAGTGTTTCAGTTATGATTCAAATCTCACTTCTTATGAAGCTTCTCTGTTTTCAAAATAGCCTTTCTCAACATAACTTATTTTTAAAAGTGTCCTTAAATTTAAGCAGCCATCCCAAAAGGCACTACATCCTATTAATATATCTTGGAGAGACAGCTCTTGTCTTTCTGAATTTGGCACAGAAATGGTGTAAGTATTGCCAGATAACAACTTCCCAATTAACATAAATAGCATATGCTCAAATTACTATTGTTCCTAGTAAGAAATCCACCAAGGTCATTTGATCTTTTGGATAGATGAAACATTTTTTCTAGTCATCCAACACAGTTATCTGGAAGTTGTTATTTCCAATTTTATTAATGTAAATAATATTGGCAATCACAGTTCTGAAAAGGGATTTGTCATCTTACGTATTTCAAGAAAAAGGCATGATTAGTGCACTGAATTGAGACAGGAGCTAGCTGAAAGCAAGCATCAGGTTGTGTAAAACATTTCCCCACCATTACTCTTTTCCTCTAAGTCTCTAGAGAACTATTAGTATATGCAGATATTTAATCTATAGATAATTTTTCATAGGTTTCAACTAAGAATGTTTGGGTTTTTTTTTTTTTTTTTTTTCTTCTGGAAAAGCAGAATGTGGAAAGGATGCTGTTTATTGCTTTATTCTGATAACACACCCCTGTATTGCTCTTTGCTCTTCAGACAATGTTCTGACATTACTTTTAACACAGCACCACACATTTCTAAAATATTCATTACTTTCTGGCGTTTTTTTCTAAGATAACAATCATGTCTTTAAAACAAATGTTTGCTACTAGGGTTAGGAATGCTGTTGGCTAAAGGGCTGTTTCAAATGTTGGTGAAGTGGATGTAAGCCTTTTACAATAGCTTTACACTTTTTATTTAAAAATTTCTAGTACATATTTCATATGTTAAAAATGCAACTCTCAGCAGCTAATGAATATATTTATGAGAACATAATATAAAACACTGTAAAAAATTGAAGATGAGATAAATTTCTTCATTTTAGTAATTTTACACACGTATGTAGACTTTGTATTATCCCACATCAGTGCTATGTCCTGAGCACTGGTCTTAGCCAAGCATATGCCAGAAAAAGCCAAAAACCTGATAGAATTTCTTTAAGTAGCTAGAATTCATTCCTTAGGGGAAAAAAAAAAGCAGATAAAACTAAGAGCATCTTGGTACAAAAATATTGTCGTGAAATAAGTAGGTGTGAAGGTACATTTATAGCAACTTGACTTTCTGAGAATAAATCATAAAAATACTATTATTATCCATTTTCATGTCAATCTTGAGTCTCCTCCTCTTTCTAGTACTGTGAAAAGGCTGTACTGACAGACAAACAAATTCCTAACAGCAGTTTACAGAAGGACATGACTTTGACATGCCAAGGTCTTCATTCCCCTAACCCTATTATCAGGCTGCCTGCTTGCTCTTAATTGCTATTTAATTGATTTAGAAGAAATATGCCGGTTCCCTATTGACGGGGATTCTGAGAATATTAAAACCAGACTGATAAAACTTTAGATGGCAACTGGAAAGTAGAAGATCAAATTGAGAACTAACATCAAGTGCACTTGCATTTCCTGGAGCCTAACTGAAAGAAATTGTGCTTTCGTACTCTGAAAGGCAGTGAGAGAATCCTGGCCTGTTGTTTTCCTGTCCACTCTTGGCTCCTGTGCCCCTTTTCATTCTGAACATTTTTTACTGAGCTAATATATTGCTGGTTTTTTGACACATAGAGGTGGTACCTCTGCTGATATGGGGGAGTTATAACTAGCTCGCATCGTTCTTACTCATACTTGTATAGAAAACTTGGCCCTTGGAGTGCACAGTGGTATGCATAGTCTCCTCCACGTATGCAGTCCTGGGAAATGATGCATCAAACACCACCTACTGCAGGTATTCATTTCACAATCGATGTCCATTAGTTCTTGTCACACATTTTGATGTTCTTGTTTGCGGTAATAGTGGTCAGCGTACATGAGTAAAGAGGAATCATTCCACATTCTTTGTAAATTCATTACTTATGTGCCTTAGTCACATATGATCATTCAAAAATACATTTACTGTATTTTTCTCAGGTTGCCCAGCAGTATTTTCAATTTCAGAGTGCTGCCTGTGTTATAAATGGGTATTTGGCTTCCTAATGTAACAGAACACAAACGTGTAATTAAGAATGAGGAGAACAATTTCTGCAGCTTATCCTTAGACAGGCTTCTACTCATTTAATTTGTTGTTGCAGTTGTTGGAATACAGTATTCAAACACAGCTCAGTCTGTGGCTTGCTGAAAGACTTTTGGCCAGTGTTAGAGTGGCTGCTGAAGCCATGCGCTCTTTCTGCTCTTTACAACTGCCTGATGCTCCTAGAAACACAAGAAGGTTTGTGAACAGCAAATCGCCTTATATTAATGAATTATCCCTCCTCAGAGTTGAATGATTTATTTCTACGATAAAAAGCTCTTTTATCAGTATTTGTATTACTCCACACCCATTTTTATATCACTAATTTAAAATAGAACATCAACCAAAATCTTCACATTTCTTTGCCTAACAACAGTACAATCTGAAAACATTTCACAAAGTATCATGAAAACCCCAGCACATGAAGAAATTATTATTATGAATTCAGATGAGTTTGAGTTGTCACTTGTACATTTGCGTTAAAATTATCAATACTATGCTCCTCTCTCAGACTGAATTCCCCCTCCACCCTCTCTACACTTTCCCCCATCCCTCCTTATTTAGAAGAGAATGCATTAATCTGCATTAATAAAAAAAAAAAAAAAAAAAAAAAAAAAAAAAAAAAAAAAAAAAAAAGAAAAAGAAAAAGAAAAAGAGTAGCCTTTATTTCCTGTGATTTTCTGCAATTTTCCTTTAGCTTCAAACCTTTAAATAATATAGGGAAATATGGTGCCACATTCACATGCAAACTATTTTTAGAGAACATGAATAATTACACCAGATGGTTGTTTAATTCTCTTGGCATTATCTCTACTGTACATTTATGTCTTAAAGTAATATTTCCTTACACTTTTCAATATCTGCAGAAGGTCATGGGTAAGTCATATTTTAATATTTACATCTGATCCCTTTTATAGACATACTTCAATGCTACAGCTGTTGGGGGGCTACAGAGATGCTGATCTGCAGACTTCTTAGTAAACTATTCAGCTCTTAGAGCCAGAGAAGTATGTTCATAAGAAAACATTGCATCTTTGACAGCAGATTGTTGTTAGTGTTTTATATACAAAGAAGCACTACTTATTCTATGATTGCCTCCATTTAATCTTCCGAGATTTGCTAAAATTACCCCTTTCAATTGCCTCTTCATTTTATGCAGCAGTGAAAACGGGAGAGGTGTTTCTTCACATTCTGTGTACCTTGACTGCTTTGTGAGTTGCGGAGGAAATTTCTGCAGTTCGGTCTGTTCGGTTGCTTAGTGAAATTACCGAGGCAATTACTGTCTTCCAAATTCTTAAACATTTGGACCCATGTAAAAGATTTATTCTTTAGGTGTTATTTCTGAAAGTCACAGATTGTTATGTGTCAAAGTTAATTCAACTGAGGTGGAAAGCTTAAAAGCATGTATTCTCGGGGAGTATCTGACACTAGACGCAGAGGATGAAAAATTTGTATCAGGAGAACTTTTGAAGTATATTTTTGTTCTGCTTGAATGAAAATAAAATCTTTCAAACATTTACATGGGAATGGAAATATTTTAAAGTATCTGGCTTTGGCTCCAATACTCAAGTAGTTCTGTTTAATAAGTGTATTTATAATCCATGATGCTTATAGAGCTGGCCTTAGTCATGGAAGCCATCTGCTCTTCTTAATTCCTAAATTTTTGATCCAACATTTCTCTAGATAAGGCAGAAAAAGCCTTTAATTTTGTTCCCATGTGTAAGACTAGTGTCCTAACTGTTGTTTATAGAAACTTTTTGGCTCTATTGAATATGCTGATATATTTTGATTTTGCTAAAAAGGTTTTGATCAGCTCAGCTAAGCCTCAGCAATGGAAGCATGTGAGAAACCAGAGAAATCCTGGTGATCTTTGGCTCTTCTGGAATGGGAAGTGTTTGATTAGCTGAGTAACTGGCTCCTACTTTGAAAAACTTGGCTGTGCTCAGCATTAAAAAATGCACTTGACTGATTTCTCCCTCTATATATTTCTGTACACCTCCAAGTTGTGTGTAAGAAGCAAAAAATTTTGCAGTCCATGCAGCAACTGACCTTTTATTATACTCCCCCAGAACAGGCTGTCTGGGCTACGAAAAGAAACATAGCTAAGGAAAATAGGGAAGGGAAGGGAAGGGAAGGGAAGGGAAGGGAAGGGAAGGGAAGGGAAGGGAAGGGAAGGGAAGGGAAGGGAAGGGAAGGGAAGGGAAGGGAAGGGAAGGGAAGGGAAGGGAAGGGAAGGGAAGGGAAGGGAAGGGGAGTTTTGCTAGTTTTTTTGTCAATATGAAGTTTCACCTTGTTAGATAATTCATGCATTTGAGATTATAATCATTAATATTTGGTAATTTCCTAAATGTTTGTGTACAAGGACTGCTCTATGTAACAGGAATTTTATTCATTATATAGTCTGTATAGCAGGTGTCAGGAAATTAAAATATGTGATATTGTTCCTGGTTTACAACATACCTTTCTTGNAGTTCGATGTCCTTTCTATGTTGAGGACTCCAGAACTGAACACAGTACTCCAGGTGGGGTCTCACAAGTGCAGAGTAGAGGGGTAGAATCACCTCCCGTGACCTGCTGCTCACGCTTCTTTTGATGCAACCCAGGATACGGTTGGCTTTCTGGGCTGCCAGTGCGCACTGCCGGCTCATGTTGAGCTTCTCATCCATGAGCACTCCCAAGTCCTTCTCCTCAGGGCTGCTCTCCAGCCATTCTCTGCCCAACCTGTATTTGTGCCTGGGATTGCCACGTCACAGGTGTAGGACTCTGCACTTGGCTTGGTTGAAGTTCATGCCATTTGCATTAGCCCACCTCTCAAGCCTGTCCAGGTCCCTCTGGATGGCATCCCTTCCCTCCAGCGTGTCAACCGCGCCACCGAGCTTGGTAACTGAGATGTATGTGTAACTTTTAACTGGTAACTCGGGACGTGGATAAAAACATTAGCTCATTTCCAGCCTTTACTGCAGAATAATACTGCGACTAGGTTCAAATTATGTGTGTTTATCTGTATGATTTATTGTCCTCATGGCATTATCTCTCCATGGATGTGTTATATGCTTTGTCCCTTTCTATATAGGCATTGAGCCCAGTGGGAAGATAAGGAAAGGTGCAATCTCCAGGAGACCAGAGCATTCTCTGGACCAGAAGGCAGTAGGGGATCCTTCCTTGGTGGACAGAAGAGATTTCAGACAAGTAAAGGAAAAGATCTGAGGTGAATGTTAACTACATGAATTTAGTACAGAATGACAGAATTATATGGGGTCAATCTAGTCCAAACCCGTGCCAAAGCAGGTCCTCCTAGAGCAGGTTGCACAGGAATTTGTCCAGGTGGGTTCTGAATATCTGCAAAGACAGAGACTCCACCACCTTTCTGGGCAGCCTCTTCCAGTGCTCTGCCACCCTCACAGGAAAGAAGTTCCTCCTCGTGTTTAGATGAAACTTCTTATGTACAAGTTTGTGCCCAACAAGCTTGTTATGGACCTCCAACTAGATTCTGTGCCACTTACCATGACCCTCTGAGCTCTGTCTTTCAGCTGTTTTCAATCCACCTCACTGTCCGTTCCACAGTTCCTAATCTTACCTATGAGGATGCCGTGGGAGACTGGGTCAAAAGCCTTGCTGGAGTCAAGGTGGACAACATCCACCACCCTCCCCTTGTCTATCCATCCAATCATACCATTGTAGAAGGCTATCAGGTTAGTCAGACATGGTTTCCCCTTGGTGAACCCTTGCTGACTGCTTCTGGTAGTTTTCTTTTCCTCCAGATGCTTTGAGATGACACGAAGAACAAACTGTTCCATAATCTTTCCAGGGATGGAGGTGAGGCTGACCGGCCTGTAGTTTCCCAGCTCCTCCTTCTTGTTCTTTTCGAAGGCTAGGATGACCCGTACCTGACCTCCCTTGCAATTTCTGTGCATGTAAGACACGATTGCAGTTCCTACAAGTTTGTTATTTTTCTTATCTTGGTTGGGAGGCATTGCTTTCACTCTAACCTAAAGTAACTTCTTAGCTTCCATCAAACCTGTATAGTTTATGCACTTGAAAATTATTAGAAAGAAAAAAGAAAATGTGGCAACATACTTCAAGCTGATCAATTCTGAAATAATATAAATATACTGAGCAAGTGTGACATGTTGATGCAAAAGGACCTTCTTTTTGGCATATGGAGAAGAGAAATGAAGGAATCAGACACAAATGTTGATGTGCAACACAGAAAACAAACTGCTACTAAAAAATTATACTTGTCTCTTAAATGATAAATTCTTACCATCACTCAAAACTAAAAGAAATTCCACATCTTTGTCATTACAGTTCCCACATATATGACTTTTTTTATAATCTTATCTAAAGAGAAGCTGTCATTTTAAACAGAAGCATGACACATCCAGATAGATTATCTAATTAAATTTGTAACTGCAATATAAACTACAATATAGAAGGTAGAAATATGAGCTAAAAAACAGAGTTGTTTGATGTCTAGAGCTCCAAGGTAATACAGCTGAACTGTTTACAGGGTTGTTTTAGCTTGCAGAGAGCTAGCAACAGCCTCTGTGCTGTATAGACTGGTCTGCGCTGTTAGGTCAGATGTGAATATCCTGTACATAGAAACCACTAGTGGAACTGTAATAACCCATTTTTTTTCATAAAAATTACGAACTGTCAGCAAACAGCAAACTTGACTTTTAAATATTTTTTTTTTTTTCCTACTAACAAAACAGAGTTTAACAAATAAATTTTGAAGGTGCTGCAAAAAATATTACCAGAGCTGTATCAGCTCAGTTTTACTGGCAATTGTACTCATCACTGTGTTCCAGAGGAACATCTCTTTCCACTTGAGTTTGATCAGGAATATATTGTGATGAAGACATATTTGGCAGCAACACCTGAAAGAATAGGTCTTGTAGTCTCTTCTTACATTAGGGAACTCTACATATGCAGTGTATTAAATGTTTGTGTCCTTCTTTTAACAGTGCTGCTATTAAAGTACAAATATTTCAGCCAATGCCGTCTGTCTGTTTGCTGTCCACTACCTTGAGACTCTTCATCTGGAGGCAGAATCTTCTGATGACAGATCTCTGTCTTCACCTGTGGAGCAGTCATTCCTCTTCCTCCTATGTTGTTTTGACTATTACATCAGCTCCAAGAAACATTCCTCTTTGTCATGATATTTGAGAAGCTCAGGTGCAAAGCTTTCCTACCTACAAAGCACTACGTTTTGCACATTGAGTTTACTTTCTGCTTAATGATGGAGAACCAGCTCAAAATAAACTGGGAAGTGGCTATACGGTAGTTTAATGCTGAAGGTTGAAAGTGCTGTAAATGTGTCATAGCACAGTAATATTATTGCCTAACAGTAAACAACAGAGCTTAAAAGACACTATAATTTTCTTTTCATAAAGCACCTTTAATCATAGTTTTATTGTACCTTCAGCGTTTATTAAGGCAATAATGCAATTATTAATAATTTAAGCATGACTTTATAGTAAAAGCTGTAATACCAGGTGTATTACCACCAGAGTCACCTAGTTCAAATAGTCTGCATCTCCCACAGTAGAAGGATAGATATGCACTATCCCCAAATTGTCAAAGTTAGTAGAGTAGGAAGTGATTTTCTACAGATAGCGCCAAATTCAACTCTCCATCTCGCTCCAGACAACTTAGGAGAAGCTGCAAATATCTCTATCAGATTAGAAATTGGACCAAATGGTACTGTGGGCAGGTGTCACTATCTTTTTTTAAAGGGATTTTTTCAGGTTTCCTAAAATTCGTTTGAACAAAATCTGTCAATCTGCCTTGTAGGTAGCGTCTGACAATTTGATGGATGGATCACATTTTCTGATATTAGTAGAAAAGGAGAACACTTATTTCCACAGAAAAAGGCCATAAGATTTATGTGGAAAGAACCTTCTTCCTTTGTCAAGGCAATTGAAAGACTGCTATAGTAATGATACATAATGCTAGACCAGAGATGAGATTAAAAAGTTCATCCTTGACCCTCATAGGGTCTCTGTGGTGGTGTGCTCTCCCTGTTTTTCCCCCTCTTCCACCCGGCTCCTGCTCGGGCCATTGCCATCGGAACATCAGTTGTGATAAGTTGCACCTGGACGTTGGGGGATGGCTGGCAACATAGCCAAAATACTGTCTGGAGTGGGGACCTAGATATTTTGTTCCCATGAGAATATGACTATAGGTCAATTATCTTACAGTATAAATAGTGGACAGCCCAAGAGCCCTTTGAGCTCTCTGGTATGGCAGTGGGCTGCATGCCAGGATCTCCCCTTTTGTGAGGATGCTCACTTAAGGTTCTATTTCTCGAGGCTGAGAGATTCCTTTTCGCAATAGATTCTCGGTAAGTGACTAATAGCATGTTAAAACTTTGAAATCTTAGCTAAGTGATATAAAGGATTGACTGCGCATATATAATCCTTTAGATATAAACCGTTGACCAAGTCTGGGACTAGGATTGGATCCAGCCATACTCAGACTCCTCTCCAAGAAGGAGTTTAAAAAGCACGGCGGTCCTTTCTGAACCTCGTGACTCAACAGGAGTGTTCCCCTGACAGCTTGTCTGACCCTGTCCTCTACGCAGTAAATGAACAAGTGTACCTTGTCATCAAATCTTTTAAAATACCGTTGCATTTACTACTAATTTTGTTAAATCTCTGTTTCATCTTAATAAGTAGATCCCTACTTCTCTCTTATCAGTGAAGTCAATCACTCTGCCTGCGACACTCTCCCTGAAGGTAGTGCAGCTTTCTGCATGATAGGGACTGATGTTTTCATTTCAGTACTGATTAGACAGGGATTTGCACTGCAAACAAACCAGAAATAGTCACACAAACATACTCCTGGCAGTGCCAACAAAAACAGGGAGAAGTGAACTGGCTGAAGCAGTTCAGAAACAACTATTCTCCCAAACGTCTTCATCATTTGAGCTGCAGGATACTGGGGGAATTCTGCACCATTCCCACATTCTCTCATCACACTGGAACACCAAAAATATTAGTATTATTAGTAATAAAAAATATTAGTAATATAGTCCCCCATCCTCCAGGGACTACATTACTAAGACACACTGACTCCAGTTCTGACCACTGCAATAGAGATCCTCCACAAAACCACTTATGGAATAAAGTAGCAAAATCCTCTTCATGGCAGACACTAGTGTATTCTTTCTGGGACATCTTTCTCCATAATTGGCAATACATGACCTGGCAAAAAGACTCGTAATTTAAATTTTTTTTTACCATTTTGGCCCTGACACAGAAACCTGCTTTTTAAAGGAATACACAGTATTCTAAAATTGTAACACAGGACTTTCTAACTTTATCAAGGATTAAAAAGGATAAATTACTTAACCAGGTTTCATCTGCATGCCTAATTTCTTGTGCAAGCAGTCCTAAAGCCAGGAAGGATCCATCAATGAGCAGCCCAACTAATGCGCAGATAGGTTCCAACAGAAGAACATTTTTCCATTGCAGAACTACCTCAGACTATTGCCAGCACTTCTCCAAATCTCAGCAGGCCATCTCCAAAGGTCATCTAAGCCAAACACACTATCACCCCAACTGATTTTTTTTTTTTTCTGTAACATCACATTAGTCTCTGTCAAAGCCTGATAGAGAGGCATATATATTGTCCTCATTTATGGGTTTGCATTATGAACATGCAGCTTTCTGAAAAAAAAGTTAGGTGCTTAAATCTGTGATGAGAAGATGCAATCTGGAAAGATCCATTTGTCTGCCAGGATACGCTGTACTGCATCTGTAACTAGGCAGATTTACAGTCAAAAACACATTCAGACTGGTGAAGCCTCACTGGTAGAGTGGAGAATTTCAAAGGCATCTTTAAATGGAATGAAGAAAAGGAATTTCTGTGAAACAAAACTATATTCCTGTAGGAAACAGGAGTTAAGAAATGAGCAGTTGGCTTAATTAAATCAGTCATCAGGACTGGAGATTGTAGAAAGCTTTGGGGGAGAATATGCACTTGCTGGTGTAATTCTACCTAAGAAAGAAAATGTGAAATCAATACAGTCATTTAAGTCTGTATTTACTTCAGAGAGGGGAAGTCAAGGACAGGATATGTCAATGATTAGGGTCCACTTAGAGAAAACATGCCAGAAGGTGGTTTAACATGACTCTCGCTAACCAGAAAATCCTGGGAAGCAAAGCTGATGCCTTTTTGTCAGGATCATGTTATTGTTTAGTTTATCTATACCTGTTTCCAAATATAGTTAAGAATTCATTAAAGAATTCTGTTTTATCTTTTTCATCTTATGATTTAAGTGTTGTTGAATTATGTCAGAGAGGCTGCAAATCCCCTCTGTGCATGGTGATGAAGAATGACCCTAAAGGTTTGGCATTTGCCCATGAACTTTCAATGCCTATCAACCACAAGTGCCGGTCTCAGGAAGGCGTCTTCTTGACAGTTAAGCACTGCAGGACAGTGAGGAAAATGAACCCGAGAAAATGAACCTGAGATGACATAGAGCACACCATATTGAGAACAAGGGAAGAGGACAGTCATGACGGTCCAGAAGCTGGGGCATGCTGTGTGTCTCCTGAGGTTCCTCTGAAATCCTAGTGCTATATTGAAAGCTCTTCCCACTTGACACAGATTCTTCCCCTGGTGACACAGCAATGCTGTTTGCACAGCTTTCTTGGCAAAGTTCAAGTAGCCGAAGACAACGGATTTTTAAGAAATACAACCTGCATATGCACACTTACAGAGGAATCTATTAGAGAACTGAGTACACTGAATGGCAAAATCGTGGCAAATCAAACTGGAAGGGCTGAAATGAATAATGCCCCTCCATTCTTCTCCCCACCCAAGATTTATCTCCTCGCTTTAGCAAATAAATAGGACACAAATAAGTTCACATGTACTCAGCTTAGACACTACCACATCAGGTAAAACAAAGTTGTCACTGAGTTTATCACTCTACATTGTAAACTGAGTCTGTTGAGATGTTGCTATGTCTCCTGGCTGAAATGGCACAGTAATTCTCATAGCCATCAAAGGTTAATTGGACACAAATATCTTATAACATGTCATTACTGCTGAGATTGCATTTAAGACATGAAGAAATTACTTTGAACTTCCCAGACTGACCACTGCCAAGAAGTCATCCATGTTTTATGAAAGAGGCAGCCCTGTGTGTTATGTTGTGTGATTAAAGGTTCATCTCCACAAACACTAAGATTCAGAGAGGCTTGATGGCAAGTGAGGGAATCCCAAGAAACTCATGAGAGATGAGCCCCTGCCCTGTCTCCTCCCATGGCTGCCAGAGGACAGTTATTGATGCTTTGGGGGTCACACCCATCACCATTAGTCAATGGGAGAGGCTTTCTGGATCACCTCACAGGCTGACGGAGGTTACTGCCTGCCAAGTTTTGGGGTCATTGTAGGACACTGGGGAAGATTGTCTCAGGATTATGCAGTACTTTAATAAGAAATGTTTAGGGGAGGAAACGAGATCAGCATGCTTTGCAGAGGAACAAGCATGGAAACAGAGGAACAAAGATAAAGATTAAAGGGGTCAGCTCTATGTTAGTTGGTTAGTACCCTTGTCTGGCCATGCACTGTGCCTGATGACTGTAGTCTGTCCTGCATTCTCATCAAAATCAATTTCTAACTACATTTGTGAGTGATGGATCTTCTGTGTGCCCAAGTGTGGGAGGAGTCTATGAGTACCTGCACGAGGAATCAGACCCCAGGTCAGAGGTCCCATGTGCCTTGGTGAAACAACTGCAGAGAGAGCAGGGCATGTGTATCCTGTGTGGATGTGTATGTTTGTTGTGACCTCCAGCAAATGCAAAGCTTGATGAGCTGGTGGATAGGGTAAGTGGTTTGGTATCCCAGTTTTGGAGGGGTCACAAGTCTGGGTTGAATAACAAAGAGATGAGTAGCTGAGAGTTGGCTACTGGAGGGAGCAAGGGGGACTCAGGTACTGGAGAGACAAAAGGAACTGGTGGAAAGCTACTGGTGAGGTCATAAGAATGAGGACCTACTGAGGAGACCCATTGGTATGCATGAGGCAAGTGTGAGACCATTTGCTTGGGTGAATGATGAGTTTTTTGCCCGTGTTGACCTGTGTGGCTGGTAATGTGTATGTGTATGCTATGGCTGGACACGGGGACAGGGCACAGCAGCCTTATCTACTATCTAGCCTTGGGCTACTGGGTCTGGCAAGTCTTAATGTCTGAAGTTGACAAGCAACTAAAAAGAGCTTTGCTGCTAAGAAGTTCAGTGCCTCTGAGACCATCATATATTCTTCAAGTGGGTATTGGCCAAATTTGGCTAAGATAGTTCTGGAACAAAATAAAAATCAAAATAAAAGAAAGAGTGATGTATTATACTATCTCACTGAGACAGAATATATAAATTCGCTTGTCTCTCTAATGAATGTTAAATCAGCACATGAGATGAAGAGCAATACATTTTCTACCAAGGAACAAAGTCTGCACTATCAGCAAATAGAAAGATATCTTTCTGCTAGGATATATGGTGTCTGAGCACAGTACAGTGCCCTATGGTGAACTTCTGTAGCACTAAATGTTTTGCAGCAAAAAAGAAATGGAAGTTGAGGGTTACTATTTTGCAACTACAATATTGGGGATTCTGAGCAAATTGTGTGCATTATCATTGCCACTGTTGTGCAATTTCAATGGGTAATCATCTGTCCTTGTTACTTTATGTGCCAAAATAATAAATGAAAGAGTGGAAAACCGCACCAAATTAATGTATTCTTGTGACAAAATAGTGATGAGAACTGAAAGTCATTCACAAGACAAGCAAAAATCCGTTTTGTTCTGACACTTTATAAGAAGCATTCACAAAAATGGATGAAATAGTTTGAACTGAAATATCAGAAAGAAAGGAGATGTCTCTCTTCAGAAAGCAAGCACTCCATTGATCCCTTGAAATTATATATCACAAAAGGAAAAGCTTGCAGCCTTGGAGGAAACAAGTCTCATTTAAATGACTACACAAATGAGACCAAGTCCTTCAAAGGTTTTGTCTCTGTTATAAAGTTCTGTTGGCACAGCTTTGTCAGTTCACAATGAGTCGGACATCCCAATGCAATAATGCCTGTAGAATCTCAGAAAAAAAAAAAAAAGGCAGTTATGGCAAGCAGAACAAATCCTTTGGTAGCGAGGTTTTGTAGGGGCAGGCTGATTTGGCTCCCATGCATTAAGCCTTCAGCTGAAAATGCTGATAAACTCACATAACTCAAGTTTTTTATCATAGCATAAACATACCTGCTGTATCCCAGTGCAGGGTTCATCCAAGATAGCTATGGTGGAAATATAAATGTGTCACAGAAGTGTATCCAGAAGAAATAAGTCACCTTCAAAGTCAGTATAAACATAGAGAAATTAACTCGTTTTTTCTTCCAGTCACTGACCCCACCTGCCCTCCCAGAATAATTCCCATCATTAAGAGTATAAATGCTCATCTCTCATTTCTAATTTGCACTGGAAGAGATGCTTTAATAGGAAGGTATAGAAAGCACTATGTCCTTTTTTTAACTTTTTCGGGGACCAGACTGTTAAACTTTTCACAGCTGGTTGAATTGCATGTTTTCCTTATTCTATCTGGGCAGAGACTGAAACTCTGGAGTCTGATTTGCACAGGCGCAGAGTACACACAGCTGCAACAAAAGTCAACAAAAGCTGTGGTGTGAACACATGAAATGCTCTATAATTCTAAGTTGAAATTAATTTTTAACATTGTAAAGCCACATATTGAACTACTTCACTGAATTTTTCAGGGGTAAGGAAATGATGAGCCATAGGCAGACACCTGGAGTAAAATCTTTCATGACAAATAGTTGAAATTTGACAAAATTACATGAAAGGGAAAACCCAGTCTTTGTATGAGTGGGAAGTGTTAAGCATGCTTAAGAAAAGGTGACACAGCTCCAGTGTGATTTATGATAACTGTTTTCAGAACCCCTATTGTTCATTATAAAAACCTTTCTACTATGGCAGAAAAAGTTTAGAATCAACTAACAGAAGCTTATTTTCAATTCAAAATTGATGGCTGAGATGTTTTTCTTCCAAATACTTAAAGCACTTACAACATAAGAGAGGTTAATTGACCATCAAATTTACATCAGTTAATAGCATTTTGCAGGTACTTAAGTTTAAAATTATCCACACTCGTTTTGCTTTGTCCAGCTCTTTGAGAGCCTTATATTCTCTGATAATGGAAATTGCATTAATTGAAGAGATAAGAATATAACCTTTTGTAAGGTAAGAAACAATTAGCTGTATGTTTATATTATGGAATGGATTTTTTTATTTTCAAGTTTAATTACAATTTATACTTCTGAGCCTCGTTCAGAAGACTGAATGTATTCCTTGATGGTATGTCATCTCATCTGATCTGCGTAATATCACTGTGCAAGCTGAGTAGAGCAATTGGGAAAAAATCCTTATGCATGCTCTAAGATTTTAAATTATGGAATATATTTTCACAATATGTCATTGTTTCAGCATTGCTAGCCGTTGCTAAAAGAGAATAGATTCTGATAGAACATCACTTTGGGGAAAGAGGGAGTTAACAAAATGAACTCTTGTAGAACTGATTGCACAAGTGCTTTTCCTTTAGTTTACATAGTTACTTTACAGTCTGTGGAGAATTAATTAGTATGGAAGAAGTATGGAAGTATGGAACAAAGAAGTATGGAGGCCAAAGATCTGAATTTCACAATTCAAAATCCCAGTCTAAGCTCCCTTGAGGTTTTAACTGAAATTGAAACTCTATTTCCATATTAAATGGAAAGTTGCTTACATTTCACGGAATAAAATTCACAAAGTGGGCACTCCTTTATATATAATGTCTGATCTTATAACTATTTTGCTCTGTAATAAATTGCACAGTAAGTATTCTTCAAATAATACTGAAGACAATGGACAGAAAAGAAAATAAGAAAAGGCAATAAAAAATATCAAAGAAAAAGTAGACTAACTAGTTCAAATTGAAACTAGTACCAGTGGAACAAACTAGAGGTATCTGCCGTGCAGTAGGTATACACTCCTGAAAGGAGTCTTTCATACATCTGTGTCCAAAAGGAATTGAAACCTAAAAGAGGATGCCTCTTTGGGCATCAAGGCTAAATTGGACAGAAGAGTTTCTCCAAGACATAGCATGCAGTTGCACGTAAACATGAAACTTTCATGAAATGTGCAAGTATAATGGTTTGACAGCACATATTTTGCATAGGAATAATGTTTTGTTGCTGTTTGGAGAGGTATTAACATTGATCAGATTGCATTGTAAAGAATGTCATAGAATCATTTATTTCAAGTTGCTTTTGGAGACAGTAAAGTGACTTTGTCGATAAATGAAAAGCTATTTGGTACTCTTTCCTCTCAAATTTGGTCAAATTTCATGTCAGTAAAGGTCAAGTAATCATATAATCAATGTAGCAAATTCAGGAGAAAAGAGGAATTACATTGGGAAGAAAATAGCTTTCATTTGTTTATGCAATCATTCCACTGACATGAAATATCGAATAGCAGTTTCTTGGATTTGGAAAATCGTTAAACTGGTCTCAAAAAATATCTTACAATAAAAAAAAAAAAAAAAAAAGAAAAAAAAAAGGAAAAGGTTTGGTGTACTCTGGAGGTTTTTTAAAAGGAAAAAAAAAGGTATTACCAGATCTTTTGGTGAAAATGTTTAAGCAAATATTTGAGCATATTGAAGTATCAGTGGAAAGTTCACACAAAATAATTAAACACTTTTTTAATTTCTTTCCCATTTTTTGTAGCAACATTCAGTAGTGCTTATGGCATTCAAGACAAGAAGAAAAGCAAGCTGCAGTGCAGTTATTGGCAACAATAAATTATAGGATGTGCTTATCTCAATCAATTTTCAGTTGATGCAGTAGTAAAAACATTGTCCTTTGAATGGAATCTTAAGTTACTGAGTTCTTGATTTAACTTTACTTGGTACTCACTTATGATCTCTGGCAAGTAATAGTGGAACACCAGTTGGTGTATCTACCAAAGCCTGCCTAGTAACACTGGCAGCAAAGTACAACCTCTTCCTCAGACAGAGGTTGATTTCCACATACAGCACAGATTTCTAATTGTTTTTGCAAAGAAGAAATATCTGCAACTCTAGAGCCTTCGACCACTGTTTAGGGTGTGGGTGGAGGAAGAATGAGCCTTGTAATCCTATAGTCATAGCTAATGGGAAGGAAAAAGGACTAAAAAAGAAGGAAGAGTAATTTCCCTTAATTCTTCCTTCCCCAAATTCTGTGGTGTGGAACCACAAAGAAGACTATAACAGGTACACTCTTCCCAGTTGCAAAAGAACTAATTAGGTGTGTCCCAGCTGCTTGAAAGCTTCTCAGCAGTGAAGTAGTGAGCGATACTGGGTCTGCTGCCCTGTTCTAGATGTACATCATCTTTTTTGCCCCCACAAGTGCTGGTCTGTTTCATGGTTTAGGCATTCATATGTGCTCATTCCACGTCTGGGGTTAAGAGACATGAGTCCTTCACCTTTCCTTGTTGTCTTCAGCCACAAAGAACATCTTAAGAATTAGCTGAGAAGAAAGAGCACACACAGTGTGAGGATGCCCTGTAAGATGGGGGGCAAAGTAGGTTCCAAACTTCCCCCACTTTGTTGTTTTTTTTTTCCATCTGGCCCAGAGCAACCTCATTCCTTCCTTTGGTAGGGGATCTGGGAAGCTCTCTGGAGGCATCATAGAGTAATGAGCTTCTTGGAAAGTCCAAGAAGTCTTCCCCCAGTTCTTACTTCCTCAGCCACACACACATGTGCACCCCTTCCTTCCTAGTACAGACCACAACATCATCCATCCAGGTTCTACAGATGTGAAGTCAGGCTAGGACACATAAGTTTATGGGAATCATGGAATCATGGAATTATCAGAGTTGGAAGGGACCTCTAGAGATCATCTAGTCCAACTCCCCTGCTAAAGCAGGATTGCCCAGAGCACATCTCTCAGGACTGCATCCAGGTGGGTCTGCAAGGTCTCCAGAGATGGGGACTTCACAGCCTCCCTGAGCGACCTGTTCCAGGGCTCTGTTACCCTCACCATAAAGACATAAAGAAATTTTTTTCTCATATTTGAATGGAACTTCCCGAGTTCCAGCTTATGCCTGTTGCCCTTTGACACTGGGAACCACTAAGAGGAGTCTGGATCTATCCTCCTTCAACCCACCCTTTAGATATCTGTAAACATGGATAAGGTCTCCCCTCAGCCTTCTCTTCTCCAGGCTAAAGAGTCCCAGCTCTCTCAGCCTTTCTTCATAAGGGAGATACTCCAATCCCTTAATCATCTTTGTTGCCCTAGATCATCTTTGTTGCGAAGTAGCTCTAAACTTTATACTGTCCAATTTATGTCCCCATTTAGGAATATGCCCTGGGAGTATGATTCTGGAAAGTTTATTCTTTCTGCATGTCCTGTACTGAGACAGTTGAACTTCACATTGTACCTGTTAGCTTGTTGCTCTGTAAAGGTACCAACTTGCTTTTGTCTGATGCCATCACTTGCAGCCAGAATCCCTGAGTGTTTATGAGATCTGTAAATAACCTCACAAATTTTGAACAGTAGAACTTCAGTAGATCTTTCATATCTAAACCACAAGTCATTTGAAGTGAGAATATAGGAAATAAAAAAAAAATAAATATTTTCTTGTTTCAAGTGCAGTTGAAAATGTGGATTCTGTTCCTCATGAAATTATTGAGACCAAAAATGTAACAAGATAAGAAAAAAGTTGCAAAATTACAACAGCGATAAGAACTATAAGTTTGCATCATTATTATCAACAGATTTTGGAAGGGGCATTAAACTTTGTGCAGAATTCTGCAGCTGCTCTGAGGCAGGTGGAAACTCATATGGATATGTTGGATATTACCCTACATTTTACTTTTGTGGGTTGACTACTTCATTTTTGGAAACATGAAGTCTTGTAAATATAATCCTCTCATGGCAATCATGTTTCTTTGATGTGGACTTTGCTAAGACTTAGCTGTTCTTTTTCCCCTGCCATTTTGGAGAGTTTTTAATGCTTCCTTTGGTCCTTTTAGGCAATCAGGAGAGCAGTGCTACTACTTTCAGTAACTACTGTTACTTTTCAATGCTTGGAAGAAAGGACCCAGAGGATGAAGGGACTAATGGGCAGGAGAGGTGGAGCTTATTTTGTTTGTTTGTTGCCACCCAATAGCCCTGAACTCATCTTTTATGCATATTAACATCTGCTCTTCTCTCTTTAGAAAATGTTCGTACTATGACACACATTGAGTGATAAGCTGAATATTTCTTCAACTGTAAACATTATGTTAAATTGCTTGAAAAGGCCTACACTTTACATGCTTTTGACTCTTTAATATTTGAAAGTGTCACAGAACTTGAGAAAAAAAAAAAAAACAAACAAACCAAAAACAACAACTGAAAAAAGGATACACCCTCACTGTAAGCATTTCACTGGGCAGTTTTTCAAATTAATGCAGTTTAACTATTACATTAACTTAATGGCTATTTTCCCCTACTTTAACCATGTTAAATGTGCCGGCAATAATGAGCTTCTAATGCTGTCTCTTTCAAGTCTCAGAGGCATCTTTAGAACTCTGCTTATCTCCTGGATCATAAAGCTGCATAATTTAGTATTCAAACAATTCATTTAAAACTGAAACACTTTGAATTACCGTAAAATTAATCAGAAAAAAAGAAATCTCAACATGCCTATTCTGTTCATCTGTATTTAGCAAATCTGAAAGTGTAAGATAAATAAAACTTTACAATATTCTCTTTTCTACTTATGAATCAGCTGCTATAACCATAAATACATGTAAAACTGCAAGGGAAAATACCAAAACCTTTTGCAAAAAAAGTTCCTCATGAATAGTAAACTAAGATGATTGTTTTGATGGAACAAACCTTTTAGATTTTTCTGTACCATTAACTTAAACAGAAACACCTTTAAAATAAATTGGCATTTGTAAGTTATTTCCAGATTTGCAATGCACAGAGTTAGTTGATGTACGTAATCAGAACTGCTGCCCCATTAAGTAGCTATATTCTAATTATTTTGCAACTCACAGCAGCGTATCACTTAACATTTTAAAATATTTCTGCACCTAAGCTGTGTTTCATTTTCTTTGTTCTGTTTCTAAGTGCATATTTTTTTCTTGTAGGCTGGACTATTGCTAACAGGGGAAAGAAATGATAAGAAAAAATTGGATTTAGTTCTTGCCTGTATCAGTAACACCTGGATCTAATAAAAAATTGAGATACCTAGTGTAGTAGAGTACCCTATTTCAGTAAGCAAATGTCAACTGTAAGCCCCAGATTTGGTCACCTAATGTCATCACAATTTCCTGGGGACAGCTAGTTACCAAAGTAACTTCTCTCATCTGACTTGGGATGCCCTTATGTGATCTATTGTCCATCTACAATCAAGAGAATTGCAACTCATCTGATCTACTTTAGGATGATTATAGGTATCTACATGTTGCCAAGCAGATGTCTATCCAGAAATCTTTTTCTGTCCACTGGGAGAGCCTCTTGGTTGTCAGGACCAATATGAATGAAATCCAGTCCCTGTCCCTAAGATAAACTACAATACTCATGACAACAACAACTCTGTCCACTCTGAATCAGGGGCTGAATTTTCCTTTTCTGAGTATTTTCTAGAAGAATAGATTGGGAATTTTGCTGCTTTGCTTTTTTGTTTGTTTGTTTGGATTTTTTGTTTTTGTTTGTTTGTTTATGTGTGTGTGTGAAATTTATCCAGTTCATTGTTCATATAACACAAGGAATCCAGATCCCCCCTTTTCCAGATAAACATTCTTCCTAGCACTAAGCTGCAAAATCATACCTTTTCTTTGTGTCTTGCATATGTAGTTACTTCTGTCCCATGTATTCTTTGCTATGACTTTCATGGGATAGGTGGAGGATGCTTCTTTCCCAGACAAAACTCTCTTTCTGGGGAGAGCTGGGCATTGGAAACTCAGAATTCTGAGTTAAGTGGGCATAGATTTTGGGTCTTCAATTTCTTAGGTGATCGCCCTAATCATTAGGCAGCTGTACAGTTAGTGCCAACACAATTTTCCTTTCTTCACGTTTTAAAAAGAAAACATAGCTGTATTTTGTTAGTTGCCTGATGCTGGTGATTTCTGAGAGGACATTTACCATCTGCTTCTCCAGGTCCAGGATGTGCACTTCCCCTATGTTTGAGTTCTCAGGCGGGCATAGGTAGGAATGTGGTCTTTAGCTGCTCTGAGGTCAACAGTTTTGGTGATGCACAGAAGCTGAATGTGGACACAAGATGTGTCCCTCTTGCTAAAACTCACAGAGGTAAGGTTACTAGCTCACGGGCCAAGTAGCAAAGTCTGCTTGGATTCGTTCTACATAAGAATTAGCTCTGGGACCTAAGCAATGCTAGTTTGACATCATTGCTATTTCACATCAGGGACTTTTTTCAATTCAAAACATCTAAAATAATTATAGGGCCATGTTACAGCCCAGGGTTTATTGCAAGCCCTGCTGTGGTGTGTGAAGATTCCTCCTGAAACTTTTTCTATTTATAGGAAGATAGTGGAGTTTAAGGACACCAAACCATTATGGGATAGTGTTGGAATACAGTGAAAGGTGGAGATGCCCAAACTTAGGCTCATCTGTTCTGTACTGTCGGTTGGGAAAGGTGTCTGTTAGATACTGTGCCCAAGCATACACTCTGTTGTGGCTCTTTCCCAGGGAAACTGTGACTGCCCCACCCTTGGAAGTGTTTAAGGCCGGGCTGGATGGAGCTTTTAGCAACCTGGGCTAGTGGGAGGTGTCCCTGCCCATGGCAGGGTTGTTGAAACTCGATGATCTTTAAAGTCCCTTCTAACTCTAACCATTCTATGATTCTATCTGGGGTACTGCTAGTTGGCATGGGCCAGTGCTACAACCCGCAGTGTTAAGCCAGTGAAGTATTATGGGCAATCAAGGGGTCAAGCCTGGTCCCTGGGCATGCTTTCATTAGCAGAGTAAATACAAGCATGGTAAATTTTCTGGTTAAACTCCTGAAGCTTTAGTGAGCAGCTGAGCAAACTTCTGGATTTCAATTTTGTGCATGTCCTAGCAAATACTATTAACCATAGTACACTTTAGCCACATGGAATTTTGGTGTCTGACCTAACATATCTGTTGTTCCTCTACCATACTGCTTGTCTTACTGCTACTGAACTCCAAGGTCTCTTTCAAACATAGGTACAGCTAACCTGAAGACCATAATTTTAGAGCTCACGGCTACTAGTTTTTCTAAAATGCCATCTTTTGAAAGTGATAATTATGATTCACTGAAGCATAATAGTTTACCTGTACTCAGATGCTTCTGGAGGGCTACTACCAATTGCTTTGGTCTATTGACCTCTTCTTTCTGCATCAAACTACCTGCTTATACAGACATAGCTACAGGGGAATTTCAATAACAAATGAAAACCAAACATGCTCTTTCAGTTTGGTGCAACAATACAAAGTGAAAATCTTCGTTGTTTTATAGGTTCTTACAGTGTCCCCACCATTATCATGTGAGAGCAGATTCCAGAAGTACATTAAGTACTCTGACTAACTTCACTCATGTCTTACCCATTCTCTCTGTCTTTTTCTCCTTAGGCAAAGAACTCTGTATGCAGTAAATTATTTTGACTTCTTTTTTAGTTAATTAATTTATTTTATTTAATTACTTACTCCACGTTGTGTTTGTATTGGATTGAACAGGTCAAAGAAACTATGGTTTGGTTTTTGGAAAAGAAAGATCAAACTTTTGACAGAGTTTAGATCCTATAGGATTATTTTTACACTTTTTTCCTAATCAAAAGAGTAGGTTTTAAAAATGAGAAGAATGTATTTTTAAAAATTCCATTCTGTGAAAAACTGGAATGTATTATAACCTTTTTTCCTATCTGGGACAAAAAAAAAAAAAAAAAAAGTACAAATACTGGAAAGCACGATAGAGTTGAAATTCCAATTTGCATCAATCTTTAGGAATCAGGAAATATTGCTTTTGTAATTCACTTGTTCTTTTCTGCTCAGGACTAATATTCCTCAAGTCCTTTGCTTTAAGTTAGATAAAAAGTTAGAGGTAATGAGGAAAACTAGCAGAAACAAAGTGAAAAATCTGTCATTTTCTTCAAGTTGAGATCAGAATATTGGTGAGCAGAAGGACATGAAGCAGTTCACCCACAACAGCCACTTAATTACTTTTCTTTAATGAATATTTAACTTTTCTGTGAAAAGCAGGGAACCTTGTTACTTTGTCATACAGACACAGTTAAGCTGAAGATTTAAATTAAAAAAATACAGAAAAAGGCAGTTAGAAAACACAAAAGACAAATAAAAGGGCATGTGTGTGTAGTTTTTCTTATGATTTGTTGTAAGTAATGCCAGTATGTTGAAACTGATTGCAAACATCTTGTCTGATTATATAAAACTATGATGTTCCTATGGAATTGATGTTCCTAGCTGAAGGATGTGGTTCCTCTAAAACTGATGTCCTTAGCTGTTCTTCTAATTAAAAAAAAAATACAATTAGCTTGAATCCAACAATCTTTATAATTAGTATTTAACTGTCCATAAAAAGTACTGATTCCCTTAATGAACCTGCTGCCACCATTGTTTACTACCTCAAATTTAAGGGGGGGAAAAAAAGCCAGTTACCAAGCAAGTCTCATGTTACTGTTTTTCTCACCTCTATAGCCCCATTATCTCTTCTAATTACATACAATTAATCAGTGCCAGTCTCTAAGAAAAAGCTTACTGAATGGAGCAAGATGAAATAGATGATACTTCCATGGTCAAATCTAATATAACTCCTCACAAAAAGTTACAGTACAAAGTTTACATTTAATTCAGTTGAATGTCACACCGTAGAGTGTGCAGACCATCAAACTGTTTCCTAATGAGAGTAATTAATCAGTTGTCTAGATATTCATGCTTGATTTAGAATATTTTAAACATGAGACAGAAGAACAGTGAAAGAGGAGTATCTGCTGACTGCATGGTCTTCTGAGAGCATGTTTAACATGCATGATGACTAAACTACTTGCACTTCTGCATGGGAAGGTCTCCGTCACTGGTTTCACAGCTTTGATTTTTAGAAACATCAATCAAGTTCCTTTCACAATTCCTCCCAGGTAGCAGATGTAAAAAGTCAAGTATGGTAAATGTTAAGTAACACAAAAACAGATTGGGATTTGGAATTATTCCCCCTCCTGCCCCAGTATCTTTTTTAATCAGCAAATGTTGACTGCTATGATTTTAAAAGTGTTTGCAGTCAGGAAGGTGTCCATCATGACAAGTTCCCATTTCATTTTTTCATACCTAGACATTTCAAAATTGCTGACATGTCCTGCTTTGGTTTGTTATTGCCAGGATGTTGCTGTCACAAGATGGTCCCTCAGAGGAGCCAGGAGCCGCAGGTGACAGCTGGGTGGCCAGGGTCCTCACCGACACGGGTGCTGTCCCACCACACTTGAGCAGGCAAGGTCCAGTGATGGAAACCAGGGCCAAACAGTAGGATGGGGATCACCAGGCACCAGTTACAGTTCAGGACCAAAGTCAAGAAAGGATATACAAGGTCAGGGTGAGGTTGGTGCAAGGCCAGGCACCACAACACTTACCTACAGTGAGATGCAAGTTCTGAGCTTGTATGCAGCCCCCACCATGTGGGGTGAGATCAGGAGGAACCCTCCCACAGCCTGTTCACAGTAGCCTGGTCCAAGGTCACCCAGCTGGAGCACATCAGAGCTGACCTTCAGCACAGGCAGCTAAAGCCCCTGGCAGGGAGGGGCCATGCTGCAGAAGAGGATTACAGATAAGGGTGGTTTCAGGCTAATAAGGGCATTTGGAGCCTGTTGGTGTGCTCAAGGCAGCAAAGAAATGAAAGAAAATGTTTCAATCTTTGTCTGAAGTGGCTCCCCTTTTGAAATACAACTGAACACATAGTTGAAAAATGTAAAACAGTGTTTAGAGATGAAAAATTAAAGCAGAATTTTTGTTTGATATTCCTGGCTGAATGCTATGTTTTGAATTTTTAATTAACTTTTTCAAGGTTTTGAATTTTCTTTCATATTCAAGATGGGTACTGTTTTGGGTTTGAGTTTGGTCTTTTTTTTTTTTTTAAATATAAAAAAATCTATTTGAACAAAGAAATTATTGTCTGTGAAACTGTAGAGCTAAGGTGACATAAAATATTTCAGACAGAGCACTGTGTGTTACACTGGTGTCCCAGCTTACCCTGACTTCTGCTCAGTCCACCTGGAGATTTGAATGAATTCAGAATAATTCTTGCAGGCAAGGGCTTCTTCTCAGGAAAGCCTTGACTAAAAGCACCACACACTAAAACACATTTCAAACATTTTCGTCCATGTATAACTGGTGTCTACCATTTTGCTGTTTCTTTACCAAACTCTTGATAAACCTATGCATTATTTTTTTTTCTCATGAGGGTAGTTACACAGAAATTTATGGATATAGCTATTTTTTCTTGATAGAATTAATATTATTATTTTTCTAATGGTTGATGTAAACTTACTGAATGAGTGGATTTCTGTAAAACTTTCCAAATGCAGGTAACTCTGCTGTGACTCAAACTGGAATGCTGACTGAGGCTTTGAGTAGCTTAATTGCTCACTTATAATTGTTGAGTGGGTAATGCAGTAATAGACTGCATTCTCATCCATGGCTCCTTTGTGCTGGTAATAATTGTGTAGAGAAATATTCTTTCTCTCTAAATAAGCTTTTTCAGAGCAGTTTCAAAGCTTCTATAGACAGGACTGCAATACAGTAAAACTTACAACCAAAAGCTAAATAGGTATTTGGAAGCTGTAGTGTATGTTTATATATATACACTTTCTTCTGACCTTTTCAAGGTAAACTGAAACAATTTTCATCAAATGAAAAGTATGAAAACTGTTCTCTATTTTGCTTTTAATACCACAAAGAGAATACTAAGAAATATGAGCACAATTCTGTTCTAATAATTGGTTTCACTGTGTATTTACAACATAAAAGGTTTACTTTAGTGGTTTTGACTCTTTTGACTCTGTCACTCTTTTAACGTATACATAAATACATATATATTTACTGCTTTGATGACATTTTGCTTAAATCGGAAACTCAGAGAGAGAAATTGGTAGGCTGTTTACCAGTTCATATACAATAAAGAATTATTTCTGTTAAAATTTAAGTTCACTTAATTTTAATGTTCTCTTGTTTTTTTTTTGGTAATATATTTAAAGGACTAATCTTTAAGAAAATAGACTACTGTAAATCACTAAGTTATAAAGTGTCTTTTTTATGGCATGCAGATTCATGTTTCGCAGAATCTTACATTTTCAAATTAGTCAAATTCAACAAAACATATCATTGCTCCAGTACTTATCTTTTCAAGCCATACGTTTTAAATAAATTTATCTATCTATTGTCTATCAACTTCTTGTTAAAGGTAATATTTTTAAGGAATTAATAGAAATGCAAAATGTTTTTTGGTTTGTCTCAGAATTGAGGGTATAATCAAGACTGCAGCTTCTTTTTAGGAATGGGTGAGAATGGTTTTCCAAGTACCTGGAAATCTTCAGTTGAGCCAAAGAATACATTTCTCTCTGGGAATTATATGTTTCACCATAATATAACTCAAGAGCTGAGATCCTCAATCACCGTTGAACGAAAGTTCCCCATGTTAGCCTGTAGTATGCTATAATTTTAAACATATTATAAAAAATTACTAATAAAATAGAAGTACCCATTTAAAATATTGTTCATCGGACTTTGAGCAACGTTAGGAATGTTTCTTCTTTATTCTGTGTTTTTTCTAGGGTGTCATATGATTCATTTCATGGAATCATGGAATGGTAAGAGTTAGAAAGGACCTTAAAAATCATCAAGTTCCAACAACCCTGCCATAGGCAGGGACACTTCCCACTAGAGCAGGTTGCTCAAAGCTCCATCCAGCCTGGCCTTAGACACTTCCAGGGATGGGGCATCAACAACTTCTCTGGGCAACCTGTGCCAGTGCCTCACCACCCTCACAGCAAAGAATTTCTTCCTAATATCCAATCTAAATCTCCCTTCTTCCAATTTAAAACCATTACCCCTTGTCCTATCACTACACTTCCTGAAAAAGACTCTCTCTCCAGCTCTCCTGTAGGCTCCCTTCAGATACTGGAAGGAACAGAACTGGAAAGAACTGGAATTTACAATGGAACAGCATGTTTCTTCGAAGCCGTAGGTGTAAACGGCTTCTGCTGAAGTGCTGTTTGCTAGCTCTGATTGGTAAGAACTGGATAAGCCATGATAGAGACTGCAGAAGCATAAGTCTTTGTTTCGCTGAACTCCACTTCCAGTGCCACCTCTCTTGGGTAGGAGAGGAGAAGGTCTACCCATGTTCTGAGGACTTGCAGCCCATGTTTCTACTCCTAATAGGAAAACTTATTTTCTAGCTTCAGGACTTGAGCCTACATGGCAGGTTATTCTAGTGTTTCAGAAATGTTACGTCCACCTAATACAAAGCTGGGTGAGAAAGATGAAAACTACAAAAAGCAAGTAGCTGAGTGTTTTCTGAACATTGCAAAAAAAGTAGCTGAAGTCCAAATAGACAAGCTTATCTGGATCTTTGTAATACAACTATTCTATGTTGCAAGGACAGCTATACCTAGTGGCAAGGACTTTTTCTGTCACTACTGAAGACAAATATATTTAGCATTCTTCCTGAGGGAAAATTGTGTTAAATCTGGGATTAGTGTGAAGGGAGGTGTAGCTGACAAACTTTTAACTTACACTTTCTTATAGCATAGGTGTTTATAGCATGTAAGAGCTGACTGTGAAACAGAGAACAGTAAATACCATCTTTCCCTGTGTGGTCAGAGAGGAGGAGAGGGAATAAGAGGGCAGCAATGAAGGTTTTCCAACTTCTTCATGACATATATTGACTCACCAATACGATTTTCTCCATCTACTGGATGAGCTGCAGAGACTATTTCATCTTCCAACCGCTGTGTCTCTTTGAGAGTGCTACTGTGTTCAAAGAAAAGTTACCCACCTCCCAGACACCTCGTAGAAGAGTTGAAAAGCCCTGTGTCCACATCTCCCACAGTCCTCCACTGATTTATACTCCATCTCCAGACCCAAGGCTTCAGTGTTGTTTGTTACAGAGTGAGAAGAAATGAAGGTTTCAACCTCTCTATTCTCTTAGTCCTCCTGGCTCACAGTGTCCTAATGGGAGCAGGCTGAAACAATCCAAAGTCTGAAAACTTTAAAAATAGATTATTATGGTGAGGCAAAAATACCGGGAAGTTGATAACCTACACACTAAGTCTCAGCCCAGCGTGAATCAAAAAGACAGTTATGAAGTCTTGGAAAATGGCAATTGTAATGAAAATGTCTACTGACCCTTGACTAATAGTGTCAGCAACCCAACAGTGCTTAATTATTAAAATCAACGCATGTCCTGCATTGACAGCTCAGTGTTTTGAACTGCACAGTTCTTGTGAAGAGGAGGAAACAATAAATAGGGGTAGCAAACCTCCCTTCGTTATTCATTCTTATCTGGTCTCTCTTTTTGCCAATTCCCTTCCACAGCAGAGTTAGAAAGGTCAGCGTGATTATGTTTTCCATGAGGTTGTTAAGAATCAGTGTTTCTCCTAACAAACAAAACATAAACTGCAACAATGAAAAACAATGAGGATATGTTTGTGTCAGTTCTACCTTAGAAAGGGAGGGAGGGCATGTTGTGGTGCAATATGTTGAACACTGTGATAACAACAGAGTCATGAGATCACAGCAAAATTCAGGTTGGTAGGAAAAGTAGAAGGTCAGCAGTCCAACCTCCAAGGACATACATCGAACGTTTTGAGTCCGGTGTTTAAGTTCTTCAGTTGTCTTTACTTCCAGCATTGCTAGGAATGTGATTAAATAGGAAAAACACTTGCCCTGTGATGCACCTGGCAGATGTCACTTAGCTTCAGACACTGCTGTATGTGGTGCTACAGACTCCAGGCTCCAGGATGATATTTCCTGCTTTTCCTCTCCAATTTCTATCGCAACATTCTTTGCCCTGTGTATTGGGTACATGTGACAAGGTTTGGATAGCAAGAGGACTACAGGGTGGCTTCTGCGAGAAACTACTAGAAGTTTCCCCTGTGTCAAATAGAGTCAATACTACTTGTCTTCAAGACAAACCCACCACTGGCCAAACCAAAGCCCATCAGCGGCCGTGGTGGTATCTCTGGGATAAAATATTTAAGAAGAGGAAAAAAGTCACTGCACAACAATTGCAGCTGGAAGAGAGGAGTGAGAATATAGGAGAAAAACCACTCTGCAAACACTGAGGCCAGTGAAGAAGGCAGTGGAAGAGGAGCTTCAGGTGCTGGAGCAGAGATTCTGCTGCAGTCTGTGGTAAAGACTGTGGTGAGTGAGGCAGTCCTGCAGCTCAAGGAGGTGCACAGTGGAGCAGATATTCTCCTGCAGCCCGTGGAGGACACCACACTGGAGCAGGTGGATGCATGAAGGAGACTGTGACCCCATGGAAAGCCCACATTGGAGCAGGCTCCTGGCAGGACCTGTGACCTTACAGGGAGAGGAGTCCGTGTTGGCGAAGAATTCTGACCTCATGGGGCACCCATTCTGGAGCAGTCTGTTCCTGAAGGATCTCACTCCATGAAAGTGAGCTACGCTGGAGTAGTTGATGAGTTGCTACAGCCTGTAGGAAGGACTCATGTTGGAAAAGTTAATGGAGGATTGTCTTTTGTGGGAGGGAGCCTATGCTGATATAGCACTTATTGTGTTATGATATAGCTTCCTCATGGCTGTAATTTGAGGATGAGACCTGTGTCGTCACTAACCCTTCTGCAGTCTGTTTTGCTTTGATAGAAACCTGGCTGGGATTCACCCAGATCATCCAGTAGCACCCAGGTCTTGGTGATCAGAAATTTCATCGCAGAGATTCTCAATTCTGCAATGAACTGTTACGTTGCGGTACCAATGCAATTCCTGGAGCATAGGCTCAATAAAGTGTCTTTTGAGTGCTAGAAAAGTCTTCTTAGAACAGTGGACTTCAAAGCTTAAGTCACCTAGAAGCTTCTAAATATGTCACCATAGATTTAGGAAAATCCTAATATGCCTCCCTTCTTCTCTTGTAAAGTAGAACATTCAAAATTCCTTTGTAACTTTTTCATTAATTTCTGAATATTCTTCTGCATTCAGAACCTTGAATATTAATTTAAATAAGTAAAAGATCAATGTGAAACATAATAACAATCAATTTTCTGTTATAAGGAAAATGTTTTAATTTATTATGCCGTTAGAACACGTGTAAACTCCTTTGTTGGTAAAGAAAATCAGAATCATTTTATGCCATATCAAGATCAAGTACACAAGAATGTATTGTGAGAAATACTGTAATTATTATAAAACTGGTAATAAGTTGTCACTACACCTCACATGCTTTTTTATGCTACCTGTGCTCTCCTTACAGCATGGTAATGCCCTGAGATCTCATTCAGTTCTGTCTTTACTCATCAGAGCACAGCACAGCTTTTCAGCAGTGGACTTTTTGGTGAGGTGGACACTCTAATGGTGAATTCTGTTTTAATAAAGACTAGGCTTCTATTTTTAAACTTTTAACACCATAATCTGCTTTCATAATATGCATAGTCTGCATAGGTAGAAATAAACAGGTATTATAATGAATATAGATGTCATAGTGTATTAACTTCAATGTGAGAGTTTCTTCTTATTGAAAGGCCATGTGATCCTCTTATATCTGGAGCAATACATAAAAATAAAAGGAAATCTCTTTGTCTTCTTTAGCATTCATTTTAAGATGTTATTTATAACCTGTCTTTCATAGCAACATAGTAGAGAGCAAGTACCTCCCTTCAATTTTGTTTTAGGATAAGTATTAAAATATGCAAAGCATAAGGTGCTAAATCTACTGGTTTTGTGACTCCTCTCACTCAAGTGTTTTACTCCACTGCTGAATTTGGTCCATTTGGAAAGCTTTGTGATTTGTTACTCTAGAGCTGAATCTCCTTTTTTAAACATTCTCCTGCAGCTGACATGCATGTTAAGTAATACAGCTGCAGCTATCTGTAAAAGCTTGGAATTAATTTTCCTCTTTATTGCTGCAGCTTATTTCATTCCGCCTTTCCCTTTATATTTATAATACAGAAAAAAAATTTCATTCCTTGAGAAAGCATTGCAGTTAGTTTCCATCCTTTTTATATTACTTCTCAGTAAAGTAATCAATGCAACTGTTATCATCGGTACACACACTAACTACAGTATGAACATTGTCAGAAAAAATTTACTGAAATGGTAAATTGAATCAAGACATAAACCAAATCTTTTCTGTTTTGCTGATGAAAATCTGAGCCTAGAAAATAAGAATGAAAGAGGCAGAACTTTACAGATGAGCATGTGGCATAAAGGGATAAATAAGAAGAGCTAAGGAAAATGAAAGTTACTACATAGCATAAGCAGAAGTCTTTGGGGGAAAAAAAAAGCATCATTTTTGTTGTCCTACTATGTCTTAAATGCATGTGTGACTATTAGGCAAAACATCTTTTAAAGGGAAAAAGCCACAGATGGGAAACAGTTATGTTAATGAAAGCTGTGAAAAAATGAGGAAAATGTAATGGTTTTGGTTTGTTTTTTAAATCCTGATTTAGGACTAAAAGGTCCATGCTGAAAATAGCGTTTCCTGAGGGATTCAAAATCCGAATATGTCTAGATCAGGGAAAGAGCTGAGGTTTATAGTTCAAGCTTTATTGTGCTTGTATTAGTGTGGTGACAGTGGAGGAACCATCTGTGGATCAAGTTGTGTTTTGGAGATCACATTTACCACATGAATTACATGGAGATGTATTCCCTAGATACACATATATACACAGATATATGTATCAGTGCATATATGTATGTATTGTCCCATATCCATTTCACAGGGAGGTGACTGTCAGTCACCTGACTGATGCTGTATTCTCCTGCTCTGACGCTCCCCCATCTTATACTGTACTGAGGCCAAAGAGGAAAAATAAGAATCATTGAGACTGTGCTTGGTGATGATCGCTATTTATCTCAATTGTTCATGCTCCTCTGGTCTTCATAGCATCCTCTGCTGTGTTTTGCTATATCAGCCTTATGAGGTGCAGGGCATGTCTGTGTATATTTTTAGGTTCTTTGCCTGACATGCTGGCATCACTGAATCCCATTATTTAGGTGAATAATTTTTGCTCGTCATTGTGTCGGGAGACTCAGACTGGAATTACCCCCAGAACTAGCAGAATGGTATCTAAAATTAGTTTTTCTATGCTGTTTATTAATAAAGCCCAAGGTTCAAAATTATGTCTAAACTCTTCTTTCTTTCTGTGTTATATGGAGAAGCATTAGTCTCATTTCATTCTCTACCTAATGCTTTCTACACGACCAAGAGTGAGTGAATTACTGGTGACTACCTTTTCTGGAGCAAATACATCTGCTGCTTGATGCAGTATTGTAAATAATGAATCTATCGAACAGGTTTACACCCTGCCCTTCAAAGGAGAATGAAAATAATCTCCAGATTTTAAGAATGAAATATCTCAGAGTGCTTCCAGTGAAATAGGAGACCATTCTTTTTATTTAGGATAACCCCTTTACAAGCAAAATCTACCCAAGCGCTAAGAAATCTGAAATTAACTCTTTCTTCATTAAAATTATTATTGCTACATATATCACTGCAGGTGCTGTACCTGCAGTGCTGCGGTAGGACTGTTGGAGGAGGGAGGGGAAAATGCCACAAATGTCATCGATAAATGGGACCAGAACAAGAGCAAACAAGGCTGCTGAACAGGTCTATATAATCCAGTGCTCCTACTGATGTCCTCATATCATGAAATCCCACCCAGTTCAGCATGCCCCCGCAGAGAGTGCTTTGCACGAGCGAGAAACTGGGGTTTTGGTCTCAAGACAAAGGAAATCAGAGACCGGTTACCAGACGCTTCTCCCCAAAGAATATATATCAGCTGGTTCCTCAACTTCATGCAAGACTTCTTTGTGCTGGTTAATGCCTTTAGCAGTGCCTTCCATTGTTTTAGCTATCACCAAACTGAAAGATATTTAATTCCCTCATTATCTAACTGAAGTAAAAAGTGGCACTTGTGCCTCTCAGTTCAAGCTGATAATTACCCCCTCTCTCCATTTCTGCTTGTCCCATGGGGGTAAGCAACCCTACCATCTCCCATTTTGCTAACCTGCCCTTCTGCTCTTCTCATGCCCATCACATTTTTTCTCAAATTGTCTGACTGTTTAACATAATCAAGTGAAATTCAGAGCAGTTGTCTGCAGTGAGTATTTAGCCTGGGGTTGCTGCGTCTGTTCCAGATCTGGAGCAAGGCTTGTAATCCTGCAAGCACATTTGTTTCCTACCAGCTGTATCAGTCGGTCTAATAAAGATTATTATAGTTCCCTACAAATATAGCTTCATTTATATTCTTAGGCAGTCTTGGCAACAGCACAGCCACTCGTCAATAAATGTATACATAAATATGTGGAAAATTTGATGATTCACACAAACACTTGTGTACGTATCTGAAAATAGCATTTTCAACAATGGATCAAGCCCCCAAAAAATCATTAATTTGGATTTCAAATTATTTGTTTCATTTTCTGATTGAATATAATTTATTTAAAATATTATTTTAATTTGCATTTCGTTGGTTTTCAAGATAAAATTAGCTAAGCACTCCAAAAGCTTAACAGCTTTGAAGTAAAAAGTACCAATGTTTCATAATGAAATATGTCAGACATTCCCGAGTATTTTGTGCCTGAAACTAGTTGATGAATGTTACCCAAATTAACTTATTTGTACTCAGGTTTTCAAAAAAACCCAAAACCTGGCTGCAATCTAACAAAGAGATTTGGCATCATCACTGATGCCAAGAGAAAGCTTGGAACTTCTGCTGATGTATGTATAAAACATGTTAGAAAGGGCAGGGAGATTGCAAAACCTTATCATCAAAACAATATCTGGTTTGTAAGATGAGATTTTCCTGCTTCAATACCCACCAGCTGAGCTTGACCGAAAGCTTTTTTTAAGGAATCAAGACCCTGATTTCCATTTTGTTAACATTGGAGGTGATTTTCTGCCATTGGTTTATAGCTGGAATTTGTTCTCCTGTTTTGTAACTGCCTTCTATAATTAGTAGTTATTAAACAAGTTGTGGTAACTTCTGGTGGCTTTGTGTACAAGCCATGCAAAAAAGCTACATTTCAGGACCCAGTATGAAACATTAGCTGTCAATATTGTCATCTACATTAATACAAACCACATATGTGGCACAGGTAGATGCATTTAAGAAGCATGGAGTCGGACAGGAACTGAATTGCTGAGATCAGAGAAGCCTCCTGTTAAACTGAGGCTGCAGTAATGAGGACTTATCAGTGAAGAGCAGTGACATTCGGTGCTAATTTTTTTCAAATAGAGGACTTTTTTTGAGAAGACTGTAGGCAGAGTCTCAATTAAAAATCTTTGTTCTCATTAAGTGGCAGACATGAATGACAGCCAATTCCCAAGACATACGAGACATTCAGCAAGTTCTGTCACTCTCTTCATTCATGCCTGTTTTTTCTGATCAGGCAATCTTATAATACTTTTACAGCCCTCAAGTATTATACATAGTTTACAGCAGTGAGCTTAGTAATGGAACAGTCATGAAAACAGTAGGTAATAGGTGGTTTTTAGCAAGTTAGAACTCTTTGGAAGTTAGAAGAAAATATGATTCATACTGTCTTTTGATCCTTGTTCTCCTTTAGTGTCTGAGAAGCTCTGAACAAAACAGTGAGTGGATACCTGCCACGCGAAAGAAAGCAACTAGGAACATGAAGAATTATATATGTATTCAAATATTTATATTACATTATGTTCTGTCATTTTTCAGGACAGCCCACAAAATCAGGGATGTATGTATGGCTGTTCAAAGCCACGTAGAATTTATGGTTATAGGGCATGTAAAGTGCTCCACACATTTAATAATTATTAGAAGCGTCCTTGAGTGAATTAAGATATTCTGTTTTCAAAATGCACTAATGGCGTATGAGAGGCAGCTGAGTAATGTGCTGGACCTTTGGCTCTGGTCATGACAGCAAGGTTGCTTGTCTAGCCCTCAGCCCACACTGCACTGCACTTCAAGCCAGCAAAGACCAGAGGTGACACCTTCCGAAAGTGGCTTTTCTACCAAATCATATGCCTTGTATTACATCCTTATGCACTGCTGGGAGCATGGGTGTGGAACTGGGAGCTTACACCCTGGAGTAACTACTTAGTATCTTCCCCACAGGGCAGCTCTAGTCACTCAGTCATTTTTAGCTGAGAATACAGAACTGAGAGGTGAAGGCCCTAGTTGTCTAACTACAATCTTTTTAGTCTGTTTTTGCATAAAATTAGAATAGAATAGAATAGAATAGAATAGAATAGAATAGAATAGAATAGAATAGAATAGAATAGAAATTTCAGTTGGAAGTGACCTGCAATGATCACCCAGTCCAACTGCCCAGCCACTTCAGTGCTGAGCAAAAGTTAAAGCACATCCTGAAGGCCATTGTCCAAATGTCTCTTAAACACTGACAGGTTTGGGTTATCGACCTCTTCCCTAGAAAGCTGTTTCCAGTGTTTGGCCACCCTCTCAGTAAAGAAAGCCTTCCTAATATTGAGTCTAAACCTCACCTGGTGCAGCTTTGAATCATTCCCTTGCCTCCTTTCACTGGATACCAGGGAGAAGAGATCAGCACCTCCTTCTCCAATTGCCTTCCTTTAAGAAGCAGTACAGAGCAATGAGGTCACCCCTCAGATACCTTTCCTCCAAACTAAACAAGCCCAAAATCCTTAGCTCTTCTTCCTAGGACATGCCTTCCAACACTTTCACCAGCTTTGTTGCCCTCCTCTTGTTGCCTTCAAGGACCTGAACATCCTTCTGAAATCATGGGGCCCAGAACTGCCCACAGTACTCATGGTGAGGCCAAACCAAGGCTGAAGACAGCAAGACAATCATCTCTTTTGACTGGCTGCTGAGACTGTTTGATGCTCCCCAGGATGTGGTTTGGCTTTTGGCTGCCAGGGCTCACTACTGTTTCCTGCTGAGCCTGCTGATGACCAGCACCCCAAGATCCCATACTGCAGGGCTGATCTCCAGCCTCCCAATTTATCCTTGTGCCCAGCATTACTCTTGTACTTTGTGCACAATCCTGCATTTCCTCTTAATAGATTTCATGCTGTTGATGCAATTAGTTGAGGCACTGCTTTGTTTTGATGCACAGCATCTCAGTAAGGTAAAGGCTAGGGTTTAGGCAGGATGTTTGTGTCTGGGTTGCTGATCACTTTCCTGGCTGCAAGTGTTCCATACTGCCTACTGCATGTTCAAAACAGCAACCTTAACCAGTAGTGCATAAAACACCCAGAGAGGCCAGTCTGAACAAAGTGATAGGACTTCTGCAAACAATGTCTGCCAAGTCCGATGCCAAATGAACACATAATGATGTGGCCCAGTATTGACCCAAAATAAACGCGCCATCTGACATGGAGCCTGCAGTTCCACCATAAGCCTCAGGCTTGCAGAATGTAGAGATCTAAATCACTGCAGAAACTCTTAACCAGATCTCCCTGCAGACAAGGATTGACACTGTTAATTCAACTGAGAGTTGTGAGTGTCTTGTAAGGGGGGTTGTTTTTTCTCCTTGGTTGGCAAATTTGTCATGGGAGTGCTGTTACAGGCTAAATGCCTGGATGTAATTTTGAAAGGATCTGAAATGACAAATTAAAAAGTGGAGTAAAGTCTGGTGACTTGACATTAATTTCTCTAAGCATTTGAATGAGAAGACCATGGTGCAAGGTAGGAAAACTTCCCATGAAATATCACTCACAGTTTTCTCTATCATATTTAGACCTTTATTTAACAGTAAAGAAAATGTTAAATTGAATTGAAAATGCTGTCTTTCCTCTTGAGAAAACAAATACAATTATACTAATCTTTTAAGGCCAAGAATATACATTGTACACATTAAAGGTGATTGTTTTGTATTACTGAAAAGGTCAGGCTTAGTTTCAAAAAGCATCAGCTGCCTTTCTCTTTCATTAATATAAAATGTCTTTGTTACCTTTAAAAATGTAAGATCAAATTCTTAGTCTCCTAAACCTCATCTGGGTTTTGTGCAAGAGCTTATGCCTCAGATGTACTTTTAGCAAGATCATACCGGATTGATAAGGAAAGCAAGAGATACCCTTTCCAGTCGCATAAACAGAAATGGGATTTGGAAGGGAAATACTTCAAAATATCACTGCCTTGGCTCTAATTTTTTATGTGTGGGTTTTTGTTGTTTTTTTTTTCTTTTTTTTTTTTTCTTTTCCCCAGCATGTCATAGAGGAACTAGTGTTTAGAGAAAGTATCTTTTTACTGCATGTGTGGCTTCACACTGCCATATGAGACTGACCACTTTTTACTTGGATCTCTTGAGCTGCCTGCAAATCAAGATGTAGAAATACACAGCAATGTACTTTGTTCTTTGAAAACTTAAGGATGGAGATGTTTTCACTGTGGATGCTGTTCTTTCTGGAATATTAAGGGACAAGGGGTCACCAAGTTGCCATCTAGAGACACTTAATCCATGTTTCCCTCATGTCTGCAGCCCTATCCTCATCCCCAAGATGCTGACAAGGAATTCAGGTATGATTATGGCTATTGGCAGGCTTGGCTTGCTCTGCAGGGTCTCCGTATGCGATAGCTCTGTAGCTGTCTGTGTCTTGAAACTTTTGATGTGGTATAAAAGACAGAGGATTTCACAGCCTGTGAAATATGGCATAGGGGCAACATACTTTACAATCTAGATCACTGAATTCAGTGATCACAAAAAGCAAAAAGTAATTGACCTACACTATGATATTTCATACTGCTTATGGAAGAATCATCCTTCCCTACAGGAGAAGGTGGAATTCAGTGAATACTCTCTACTGCCAAACCATCTCCTGTGGTGGAGAGGTCAGTTTCTAGCCTTGAGAGTGCCATGAGAGTGGAAATTTTGGGAGCCATTGGACCTTATAGCACCCATGTCCTCTTCCCCTATGGCCCAAATCATCAAAATCTCTCGTGGAAGGGGAAGAGGACATGGGTGCTATAAGGTCCAATGGCTCCCAAAATTTCCACTCTCATGGCACTCTCAAGGCTAGAAACTGACCTCTCCACCACAGGAGATGGTTTGGCAGTAGAGAGTATTCACTGAATTCCACCTTCTCCTGTAGGGAAGGATGATTCTTCCATAAGCAGTATGAAATATCATAGTGTAGGTCAATTACTTTTTGCTTTTTTCAGTTAGCTCTGCTGTCCTACAAATGAGGTTTTCAGTTTTCCAAAATTTTGTGCTTCTCATTCATAACAAATGCACAGCATTGTAGGTGGAATCACGCACACAGGTGATATATATGAATATATGAATATTCAGGTTAGTTTTCTTTTAAATGACAAGTGCCAATATACTGATTCAGAATTGCTTGTTGTGAAATACAGGTTCATCATCGCTAAAAGTAACTGAAGTAGTCAAAATGAAACATCAGTGTGGGTTTGTTGTTTTTTTTTTTTAAGATTTTGGTTTTTCAGGATATTTTTTGTTTTTAAGCTACTATGTTTCTTTCTGATTCAGGATATGTATTTCACTTTAAGAAAAACAGGAAGGTTTGAAAAATGTTTCCTGTCCTCCTGTAGTTTGATGGTCTTCTGGCATGACATCTTATTCACCACTGCATAACCACAGATACCATGGATGTGCCAGAACTCAAATTTACGGAATTGCACAGGTATAAAACTGAATCACTCTAGTGATTAATTAAACCTACTGAATTACAATGAAAGCCAAAACTAGGAATGTGGAAAGGACTTTGTTCAGGAGTGTTGGCAGAAATACATTTCAAGTAAAGATAGGTTTCATCTTCTAAGTGCATTATTTGAATTGTTTTTGTCACACCCACAGAGGAGAAAGCACTTCACATTTCAGGCTATCAGTGGCAAGGCTCATAAGTTAAAGAATGGTGCACCCAGACTGAAATACACTTCCAACCCTATTCACTCCCGTATGCTGTTTCTCATGACATATGACAATGTTCTGAATATTACATTCAGTGCTGCCAAGTTAAGAATAAATTCACCCAAGTTGTTAATCTTTGTTTTAAGTCCTGGACAGGCTTTTGTTGGTGGGTTTTTCTTTTTGTGTGTTTCTTTTTTTTCCCCCTCTTTTTAACAGAGCTCTGCAATATTCTTAATTTCTTTCTGCTACCAACAGGAGATAATTACCTTCTAGCATTGCTATTTTATTCACTGAAAACTGACACTTCCTTCTGTTTCAGCATCAGTTCATTGTGCAGAATTCTTTGTAGTGCTTTAATTAACCTGGCATGATGATCTCAGTACAGCCTCAAATAAAATTAACATCAAACACTCATATGGAATTGTTCTATGAGATAGTTTGGGTGATGAACATAGACCATATGGTAATCTTTAAAAATAAAACCTGCCAAATAGCATATTTAATGTGACTACCCTGCCATACTCATAAGGATTGTAAAAATCAAAAATAATTCTGAGCACTGCTCACTTCAAAGGATCACAAAATATTTTATACAAACTATCTATCTTTCTAAAATCAGCTCACCTACCACTTAAAGCAGCCACTTCTGCAGTGAAATGCAGCAGCTATTGCAGTAAAGCACAGCAAATTGGAACAGCAATTTTAGGGCAGGTAATGAAGACAAATGGTGTATCTTGTTTAAACTGCAGGGGCAGAAGGTAATTACCCAAATTTGGAGCTGGCTGAGATACCAGACCTAGCACCTCTCTTGCAGAAAAGTGTCAGTCATGATTTTATAGCAGGGTAACATTAAAGAGAACATGAGCAGAGCCTGGTGTTTAACACTGATCGGGTAAACAAGTTGGATTCTGGGAAGATTTCCTGCTTAACATTTATGTGTGCAATAAAATCACTCATATCTTTGCTGTACCCCATTGGTAGTTAGATGAGAATTTAGAACTGATTTTATGAGTATGATCTAAAGTCCACTGAAATCAGTAGAAAAACATTGACTGGCTTAGGATCGGGTCTTCTGTCAGCTCTAGTTTGTTGGAGAGGGAAACTGTACTCTGGTTTATTACCTCATAGCAATGCGTTGTATGTTGAAATACAAGAATGTTAGATTTGCAAGAGCAGCATAGCCAAAACAGGCATGAGCTTTTTCTTTAATGATAGTCATCATACTTTCCTAGCATCTTGCTGTGCCAGTTGCTCAGCTGGACTGTTACGGGTAATTTTGTGGCTGCTCCCAGCTAATGCGATATACAATGCATATAGTTTTAGGTTGAGAATACAACTTGCAAGAGTTTTGGCTTTTTCGAACCTCAGTAATGAGATGAAAGTGATTCATGCCATTTAAAGTCAGAATTCCCCTTTGGATCTCCTCCTTAGTATTGACAAAGGAAGGAGCCACCATTGCCCACTATCCTAAGTCATCTGCTCAGTTAACAGTGCGATGTTTCATGGGGTAGACATACTCCTCAGATCTCTCAGCAGTAAAAAAGGTCATTGACTTCACTTTACTTTACAATGTAAGGAACTTGCATTATCTCACTTAGCACTTTTGCTTTCATTGTCGTGACATAGTAGTAACATTACAGCTACTGTTGGCAGGTTGTCACGGAACATTTCACACATTTCTTCTATTCTGATTAAAACATGAGCACAGTGATTGTCTTCCTTTCTGAAAATGCACTCTCCTTTTCAGCTTTTTTAAATATGCTGACCTCCAGGAAGAAAAAAAAAATGAAAAAACAAAAAAAACCCTTAACTATTTAACTATTACAAAACTAGCTTTTGTAGCATGTTGTAGTCCACTTTCTGGAGATTAATGTTTGCCTCACTATTCCATATCATTGGAGTCACCTGCCTTAGCATCTTTCCATTTACCTGAAGCAGCTGTGATATATTCAGCATATTTTTAAACAAATCTTTTTAATTGATGTAGCCAACTTCCTGTCTGGCTTTGAAAAATCAAGACAGGAGCAAATTTGGTGGCAATTTATGATTATTTTCTATCTTAACTCACCTCTAACTGGAGGAAAAAAAGATGGTAAAAAATCATCTCAACAAATTACCTTAGTAATTATAATTGTCCTCCTAAAGCAGAATACCCACTCGGGGGGGGGGGGAACCCCCATGTTCCCTGAGGTTAGCCTCATTAAAGTTTCTTTCCTGATTACTCAGGGTTTCTGAAAGTACTTTCAACTTCCCTAAACATTTGAAGATCCCTGTAGCTGTCAAGAGCCTGAAAGCCTTACTGATGCTCACCCCCATGGAGAACATAACTGTTTTCCTGCTTTTAGAATTTGAATGTTATTTCATAGCCAGACAGGATTCATCTTTAGTCATTCCCTTCTTTTATTTTAAAATCCAAGATATATAAACTGACACATGCATCTTCACAGAGTCTTGGTAAAACTATGGGGCTATATTGATGTGGAGCTTCACTTGCAAGGAATTGGATCAGAATTGATCCATTGCTGTCTTTAACTGCTCTCATTTATATCCTATAGGTAATACCAGAGCACATAATATCTTTTCCCCCCACCCCGTTCTAAATGCCATCTATTTAAGCCTGATTACAGTAAGATTTCTGGTCTAGTTCTGTCTCTAATGTGAACATAAGTGTAATGCAAAGACCATTCCTCTGAGGACTGTATCTGGCTTTTACATTAATTAAGGCAGCTAACATCAGTGTTAATTCATTCCCCAATTATTTTAGCAAAGCTTTTAGTCATTTAGACACACACACTCGTTTTCAAAGTATAGGGCAAGTAGGATCATCTGGCAGGATGCTACTAGTAACAGTGAACATCACATCAAGCTGAAAAAAAGGTAAAGCTTGGATTTTGGCTTAGTTTTTCTTGTTTCACGTGAGTGGCTGTACTCTCAAACATTAGTAGTTCCCAGGGTGGAGAACTGTCAACCTCTGATCTGTATTTGTGGTCACCTTCTAAGGAACTGGGAAAGTTCCAAACTCCAAATTTTAGGGGTCATCCAAACCTTCCACTTCTGAGCAGCATAACTAAAAGCTTGGATCTAAATCTCAGCCATACAGAAGTCTGAAACTGAACAGATTTGACTTATAACAAAGAGCTCTGAAATGAAAGCCAGACAGGAATGAGAACTCGTTAGGTAGGGCCCTGTCGAAGTCTGAAATTTAGCATGTCCGTAAGTCTTTGTCAAGTGGGACTTTAGCCTCAGCCCCTTTTGTCAAATAGAAAGAATTTTTCTATTAATCAGCAACTTCTTTTTTTTTTTTTATTTTTTTTTTCCTAAATTTTGGAACTTGTATATTTAGTGTTTGTGAAAGACTTGAAAAGTACTTTTCCAGAATCTAGTGGTAGACTAAGAAAGGATCAGGCTTAGTGAAGGTGCCCAGTGACTGTGTCTCTCCTTTTTGTGTGATCTAACCAGCACATATTCCAGCTAACATGATGCTGATTTGCTTTACTATTCTCCTAAGAAAAGATGCACTTGTATTGGATCCTGTAAAAGACTATTCAGTGTCAGCTCACCACTGCACGTTGCCCTTGACTGAAACAGGAGGCCCATGAGGCACTCCAGGGCTCAGAAGCTTTTGGTTGAAATTAATAAATCAGATGTCTGAGCTTCGAACCTGCTGCAGGTTTTCAGCTTCATATCTTTACTATGCATTCTTATATCAGTAAATGTAAATATTCTGCTCCCAGAGTAGGTAAAGTGTCTTCATGCTTTCTTGTTTATCTGTAGTAGATAACAGAAGATGGGAACAAAGCCCAAACACATGGTGGCAAACAGCAGACAGGGTAACCAAGCAGGCTTGCTAAAGAAAAATGTGAAACAAACCGCCTGAAGTGCAAACACAGCCTGTATCTGAGCAGGAAAGAGCCAGTTATAGTCATAAAGAAAACAAAATTAAATTATTTTCTTCCTTGTACTTTATTTAATTAAATCTAATCATGCTTTGGTTTGCATTACAGAATGATAAATTAGTTCCATATTATTTCATGTGCTGGCTTTTTGTCATTTTTATGTTTATTTCATGAGAACTTGTATGTATGACTTGAAATATACTTACCTAGTTGGAGCTTATTTTTAACTACCTTTCAAGTGATGATGAACAAGTTGACGTATTCTAAGATTCCCTAATTTTGATTATCAGCCTTAGCATATGCTAACCAGGAAAAAAAAAAAAAAAAAAGAAGTGTAGCACTGCTTACATTTCACTGCCATTGATGCAATACTCATAGGATTTACATGTGGCATATCATAATAAAAATTAAAACCTGGGGGGGAAGATGGTTGATGATATCAGCATATGTTGATCTAAAATAGGACTGCTGTGGTCCAGCCCGGCCATTTATCAGTGGCCATCTGGATCAGGCAGCAGTGCTCATGTAGTTAACGCATTCAGCCAGCCAAGACAGTAGACTTGGCTAAATGCAGCCCTATTGCAGCAGCCCTGGTTTAGTTCTGTGGAACTGTTGCTCAAGATGGATCTTCAGAAGAAGATCCTCAGAGAAGTGCAGTGCCTAACCACCACCACTACAAGTTAGAATGTGGCTTTGAGAGAGTTTACCAGAGGTGGCTCCAGGTGAGGAAGGCACTGGAGTCCAAAGCGCTGGTCCCTGCTCCTGGGTCTCCTTCTGTGCAGGGCAGTAAGAGACACAGGAAAATGAAGTTATCAATGGCTTGGTCCTGTGTGCAGGTTTTATGAGTTTTTTTATGAGTCCAACAAAAGCTGTTGTCCTTGGAGCGCTGTGGCAGCCTGATCATGTGCTGTTTTTCACACAATAGAAGAACTGTGTTCAGGAATTGCAAATAGCTCTTAAACCACATAAACATCAACAAGAGTATATCTATCTTTGGGGATTTTTGACAACTAGGATTTTCTTAAATGCTTGTGGGTTTTGTGACTTAAAATATCAAATACTTAAATTGGTTGATGACATTGTTTGCACGCTTGCTTTTTTACAAAACAAACAGACATCTAAAGAAGGAAGATAGAAAAAAACCCAAACTCTTCCTCTTCACATGGTTTTAGAAAATTATATCCCAGTTTATTCAAAACTAATGGCATGTTCCTTACAGAGAAAGGCCAAATTGCAGGTGCCACTGCATAAATGCATAATATGCATATTAATTATATTGATATAAAAATAATGTATCATCACACATTTTACATATTACAGTTTATATGCATAAAAATTAAAGTACATATTTAATGTATGTCATACTGTGATGTATAAGATTCACCATTTAATTTTACACATAAATTATACTTAACGTTAATTATTGTATTAAAACAATATTTAGTATTAATATTAAATAATATTCAGATATTCCCTCTACAAATCAGGTAATTTAAATGCCTCTACTCTTTTCTACCTGTTACTATAACCACCAAGCCTTGGGACCTGCTTAGAAAACCAGATATTTTCCGTAAGAAATATATTTGAATTAAGAAAATTTCAAGACAAAGAGATGAACCCAAAGAGAGCAGAGACAAAATACAGCAAATATACAACTCCAGTGATAAATAGTAGCAACCTATCTGAACGGAAATATTTTTATTTTCTAACCGAACATTTTTTTTAGAGATTTTTTTTACCAATTCTGTACCTCCACCCACACATATATTTTCCTGGGATAAATATGAAATTGTTACCAAAAGCCATTTAACAGCATCCCAAGCTTTCATCTGAAAATTGTGCTAAACGACAAATAGCATAGTAATGTCAATGCATCGGGTGTTAGGGAGGAGCACATGGGTTGCTGTAGGTTTTCTGAAAGGGGGTGAGTCTATGGTCTCGGTATTCTATTTTGTAATCAGTCATGGAAAACACAGACATCAGGGGAAGGAGAAGGACTTATCATGTTTTGGGCTTCCGTAAAGCATCTTGAGGAATTTGGGTTGTGTTATGAAAGGATGCCTTGCCTTTTGCAGACTGGATAAGTGGTAGTTTAAAATCCCCATATCCACCCTAAGTGTGGGATTAGTCTTAAATATATCATCTTTAGACTGCAGTGACTAGACATCATCAATGACAAGAAAGTAAGAGGCCTTTATCCTAACCAAACACAGCTGTAAGGTCTATGTTCTTTAAATAAAAAGAATATGGAAACATTAGGGCTGTTCCTCATCTGCTTCAAAAGAACTCCACAGGTCTTTTAAAGCTAGAACATCACAGAGTAGGTAAAAATGCACTCCCATCACATGGACGCTGTAAATGCATTGTCAAAATTGTAAAGTTAAGACAAGACAACTGGCACAAATCATTGCAAATTTGAAATTGCCATGTAGCATTTTGTTTTATTTATAAGTAAACAAAAGATGAAGTTCAGTCCAGTGACATGTATATGCTCTAATTTAGAGAAAGTTTTTGTAAAAGCTTTTAATAAATTTCCAGCTGATGAAATATTGAAACCGTATGGAGGTTGGTGATATATTTATATACCAATTTTTTGTGCAGCACAACAGAAAAAAATACTGAAGGAGAAAGGAATGCAAATGAATTTATTTAAACATCAGTCTGCAGGAGGGCAGGGTCTTAAGTATTTATTTTTGAAGTTTGCTTATTTTTAAAATTTTCATATGTGTACAAAGATGGTTGCATGCAAACCTCATGAAGTTCAACCAAGCCAAGTGCAGGGTCCTGCACCTGAAATGTAGCAATGCCAGGCACAAATACAGGTTGGACGGAGAATGGCTGGAGAGCAGCCCTGAGGAGAAAAACTTAGGAGCGCTCGTGGATGAGAAGCTCAACATGAGCCAGCAGTGTGCTCTGGCAGCCCAGAAAGCCAACCTCATCCTGGGCTGCATCAAAAGAAGCATGACCAGAAGTTCGTAGGAGGTGATTTTTCCGCTCTACTCTGCACTTGTGAGACCCCATCTGGAGTCCTGTGTCCAGTTCTGGAATCCTCAACATAGAAAGAACATCGAACTGTTGGAAGAGGTCCAGTGGAGGGCCACCAAGATAATTAGAGGGATGGAGCACTTGCTATGAGGACAGGCTGAGAGAGCTGGGGCTGTTCAGTCTGGAGAAGGCTCCGGGGAGACCTTCTAGCAGCCTTCCAGTATCTGAAGGGGGCCTACAGGGGAGCTGGAGAGGGACTCTTTGTCAGGAAGTGGAGAGAGAGGACAAGGAGGAACGGTTTTAAATTGGAAAAGGGGAGATTTAGATCAGATATTAGGAAGAAATTCTTTCTTGTGAGGGTGGTGAGGCACTGGGAACAAGTTGCCCAAAGAAGTTGTGGATGCCCCATCCCTGGAAATGTTGAAGGCCAGGCTGGCTGGGGTTTAGAGCAACCTGGTCTGGTTGGAGGTGTCCCTTCCCATGGCAGGGGGGATTGAAACTCAATGATCTTTAAGGTCCCTTCCAACTCTAACCATTCCATGATTCTACAATGTTCAATGGAAGAGATAGGTTACTGATGCACATGAAAAACAGTTGAGCCACTCTCTGTTAACTGATACCATTAAGGTGTTATACTGACTATTTACACAGCAAGTCACTACACGGTGCTTGCTTGCTGAATGACCTCAGTGACCTTTGGGTCTTTAGTGCACACTGGGGACAGTGAGGATTTCTGAGTGCATGGCAGGTATTGATGAAATATTTGATACTGCTTTGGAAGGTGCACAAAAATACGAAGTGTTGTTGGGATCACTACTCGAACAGACTTTCTGTGTGGGACCTGTCAGAAAGAAGAGAGAATTGTGGTAGCCTTGTATCTGAAAAGCTTTTCATACAGTTCCAGTGTTCCCTGGCAGCTCAGCTCTTAGAAAATATTTTCCCATCTTTTTTAATACCTTTCATATGGAAAGTGTTACTGGGTCCCAAGTGTGGTCTTTAAATCTGCCAGTTCATAATCTTGATAATTCAGAATAACAGTTTATCACAAGTTATGAAAGAATTAAACCTAAAAATTCTGCTGCTATTACACCAGCTTGTCACTGCAAATGGAATGATGGATTTCAGTGCACTTCCTTGATAGAAACTTAAATATATAAAATTGGTATCAATTATCTCTGTTTGACACCATCATATTAATCTTCTTACTGACTACTGAAATAGACCATCCTAGACAAGTTATACCTTTGTACTCCTTTCAAGTACACGTATTGTGCAAGAGCTTTCATTAACATTATCGTGCCCCTTCAGCCCACTTCTCAATAACTCAATACCACCCAATTACTGACATGAAAGTCTGTCACGTTATTTACAACTCAGGAGTCTCTGGAAACGCAGAATTAGTTGTGCATAATGGAAACAATCTCAGGTCTAAATTAATAGGAATGTTGAACTGACCTTGTGGATATACAGTTCTCTCAAACCATTCATATACCTGTATTTCACCACTAAGGAGACTAATTACTCCTTTCTTTTTTTCCCCCCTCTTTTTAAGACATAAAAATTTCTTCCTCACTGAGTATGAAAAGTAACACTTATTGTTCACAGGCCTAACAATACTCTTTGTCAAGGTTTCTCTGCCCTTCCATTAATTTGAGGAGATCTGCGCCATTTCCTTTGAAATGTCAAAGGAAAATTAAATTAAAAACTTTGCAAGTTGCCATTTGCAAGATGTCCACTTTCTCCGCCGTTTGGCTATAGCATGTATTTGCTTGAACTGTAAAGTCTGTCAGGGAGCTTAAGCAGTAAAATGAATTGCGACTTTATCCTTTTTAGATCAATAGGTAATGTTTGGACTGAATAAGCCAATGCTGTGATATAACCATGGACTTGCCTGGAGAGGGGGGAAAAAAAAATAAAAAAATTAAATGGCTGTTGTACCTTTGGGTGGTTCAGAGGGAACAGGTAACACTGCCAAATAGAAGAATATATTAGTAAAGAAATTCCGAGTGAATACAGGACTTTTGGAAAGTGTGCTTTTAAAGGTAGAAATATTATAGCAGTATTCAGGACATTGTCAGCTTCGACTATTAGTTGCTTAAAACTCTGTATAAAAAGACAATATTTCAGCTCTTGATATAAAAGACCTCTATTTATCCAAGTGATTGTTAGTCATTTGTTCCATTTCTCTCTTATCTCTTGTCAAAACTATTAAATAGTTTTGTTTTTCTCCCAATCCTGCCACCACCACCTCTTACTGTAACTTGTAGGTGAAAAAGCTGATACTTTACACGATGTAATGAGTAGGCAACTTGTAGGGTTTGGGTTGCTGCTATGTTAGTTTCCTTCTTCCCTGCCCAGTGTCATACTTCTTGTTACATCCAAAGGTATAAAAATTACACAAATTTCACCATCCTAACTGAGTCCAGGGCATGCTTAGTTCCTCTTCACATATCCCTAGATCTCATAGTGTCTCATTTCTGTTTTGAGTCTTGATGATTTATAATCCACTTTATCTTCAGATTGCTTGAACGTGCTCTGTTCTGTATGTCATTCATTGATCATGCATTCATTATCAATTTGAAATGGATTTTCCTTTTTCCTCTACAGGTTAGGAGAATAAACAATGCTTGTTAATATCGCTGTTTCCCATTTTTCAGTGATAATGCCTGTGGAAGCCTTGGTAGGTGTATCATATTTTAGAGTGGTCTCCCTTATTCAAGCCATAACTAAGAAATATTCTCTTTCTTTTTATTTTCTCTGCATTTTGCCCACCATAGGGAACGGCATCCTACAACCTGGTTAATGCAATCAGGTCCTACCTTCTCATTGCTTTTGTATCTGTAAAATTCCCTAACTCCTGGGTTTCAGTCCAAACCTCAGTAAGTCCAGTACATTAGAGGACTTAGGCTTATATGATTATCTCCTATTCTTCTGGGTTTGTTTTCTTCCGAACTGGGCAAAGGAAGAAAATGAGTCTGAATTAATGATTGATTGATTGATTGATTGATTAATTTGCTTGACAGTTTCCAACTCAGAATATACAGGATGTGTGGTCTATATATCTAGTGAAAACCTAGATATATTTAGAGAAGACAATTATGTTTCCATTTGAGCTTTTTTTTTTTCTTCTTTTGTTCTCAGCTGGGTTTTTGTTTGTTATGCTTCATCAACTCTACAAGTAAGTAGCTAATAAGAAGTATATTTCCCTTAAATAGCGTACTAGACCATGTGGGCATTTGCAATAACAATAAAAAACAATTAAAAAAACCCAAATAAATCAAAAGGAATCATCCTGGAAAAAAAATGCAGACATGCAAGCAAATTGTCTGCTGGCTAAAATAAAGACTGTAGATTCTAAGCATCTCCTATAGTCTCTGTAAGAAAAGGCAGTTGCAGTGCCCAGTAATTAGCTATAGGATAATGGTCTGTGCTCAGAAGAGACCCCAACTGTGCTGAATTCATACTTTTATGGGACTATGTCCCTTCACACTTTTCTCAATGCAAGTGGTAGTTCATACAGGACAGGCAGGTGGATCCCTCTAAAATCTTCTCTGCAGCACAGGTCAAATGATTTTCATGAAATCCCTCTCCCTCAGGACAGAGACTGAAGGCTTCATTCCTGTCAAAGAACAGGAAAAGACAGGAAAAATAATGAAGAAGGGTGATAAGCCCAGGTCAAGACCTTCTCTTTCTTATGGAGAAGGTGGGGTCCATGACTGAGGCTGGAAGGGACTGTCTCCACTCTCTAGGACTAGTCACCATGTATCTCAAACTCTTGTTTGCTAGCTGGGGCTGTTGTGCAGAGGGGAGTGGAAGCAGCCTTCTCAGCTTGCCTCCTCAGAGCATGGCATACTCAAGCTACTGCTGTGCAGTGGAGCCTTGATCTGCAGACCATGCAAGAATATACATTTCCTAGAGTTTATAGCAAGCCACTGTCTAGTCCTTAAGAACTGCTTGGCACAGTGTAGTGGTATGTAGGGGAAATTTGATGTCCTATGATGTTGGTCAGATAAATGATCTAAGAGTCCTTTTGGCCTTAGACTCTATGGGTCTATTGTATCACACTCTTCACCACCATAGACTTAAAATATGTGAGTGCCATTGATAGATGTACTGAATGTTTTTATAACCTTGCACAAAGCATTTTGATTGCAGACAATTTGTGATTCTATTCCCTGTTAGTTCTGTTTCCATCAAATCGACTTCGGTTTGACAAAATAGCTCTATTTATGTTGAAGGTCACCCCTTCATAAGCAGTGATTAGTGGAATCTTTTTACAGTTAATCCTTCAAAGACCTTTATTTACTATTTTCTTGACTTTGCATCTTCAAAACTGTTTATGAGTTTCATCATTTAAAAGCTCAGAACCAAATCCTACTGTCCTTAATCCAGCAAAGCTGTCTTTTAAAAGACTGAGCTCTTTTTGAACCTCTGAATTTGATATTTGGATTTCTTTTTTTCTCAGTAACCATTAAATTTGTAAATGTGTTCTTGTCAAAAGGTAACTTGCATAGTAAAAAAGTCATCATCTTACTCTAGCTCCTTTCAATTTACACCTGCAAAAATTAATTGTAAAAAATGTTATTAACTTGATTGTTGACTGCTTTTACATAATAAATATTGTTAGGTTGGCTTTTATCTTTCCAGTTCATTGCAACATGATCACCATGCCTGTTGATGCCGTGGGTTTTAATACTGTGTAAAAAAAGTACAGAGGGGTTAATCTCAGTATTTATGTAATACCTAATAATACATTTGGCAAAGAATCCTTCAAGCAAGAAAGCTCTTTTTTGTTTACATAATAAAAGAATGTGTGACAATATATCCTTAGAGTTTTGTCCAGGTATTGACAATTCAAAGATAATGCCTGATAGCAAGAACACGGGCTGTGTTTACACGACTGGAAAGTGATTCCAATTTATTTTAAGGATTAAAATGGCTCCTCTGCCCTTACTGAATCTTGCAACTAACTGTAAATATTTTGCTTCCCTGACCAGGGTTATTTTCCTGGGGTAAAAACAGCCATTCTCTTACATGGGACTGGCAGCAGCAAAGAGCTCCTTCAGGATCAGACAGAGGGCAGGAATAGGTTGGGAACTGTGAATCAGGGCTACAGATGTTCTCATTCCCTCTGCCCCTGAAACAAACACTGACAGAGATGGAAGCACAACAGAATCATTAAATGCATTTCCCTAAGCTAGTCCTGAGGTAGTGCCACGAGCCATCCCATAGATATGTGAAATAATTTACTGTTATCACTTAAAAGATATACATAACTCCACGTATTTCCTTACAGATCATTTAGATATTCAAATTACCAAGCTTTTAGTGCCAGAAATTCAATTAAAGGAGTAAAAACTCTACGTTGTAATAAACTTTAGTATTTGAAATAGCTTAATAAAACTAACTTCATCTCAGAAGTGTTCCTTGCACTTTAATGTGTAACTTTTAATTATTTTGTTCTGAATTAGCAGAACTTGGTAAAAATGTCTAATTGTTATTTACAACAGAATGAGGTATCTGGGTTTCTGGGCACTCTCTGTCTTTGAAAGCACACTCAGCTTGGTATTATAGGCCTTCCCTGGGTGAACTGAAGATGCTTTACAACTGTTAGTCCCTTAAAGATGATTGAACACAGAAGAGAATGCTTTGCTATTCAGAACAGCAGATTTTACTTAGTCAACAGAATTGAAAAATCACTGCAGCAGATGAAAAAAACCCCATCCCTACTGCATCTGCCTTTTGAAAGTGGTTCTCCTCAGGCAGTGCAAGAAGAAGAAAAAAAAAATGTGGCCTATGTGGTCGCTTAATCTCTAGCAGTGCTTTAGTTTTCCTCTCTGTAGATGGAAACATAGTGAATGTTATGTAAACCAATTACTTCAAAAGATTGCATAAAAGACATGAGTTGTTTGGGTTGGAATTTTTTGCATCAGGTTCAAATCCAGTGCTTAGATCCCTGCTGTCTTTCCTTTTTCTGTCCTTAACAAATAAGCAGTAGGGTATAGGGCAGTGATGTGAAAGATGAACCTCCCTGAAGTCCAAGAATTTGACCATCTGCTCACACCCAGCCCAGAGCAGGGCCAGGTGAGCTCAGGTTACTCAGAGCCTTGTCTGGTGAAGTTCTCAATATCTCCAGGGATCCCTTCCAAAACAGAACTGTCCTGAGACCAATGCTACCACTGCAGATCTGTTTCTTAGATTCTGTGTTTGCTTTTCCACAGAAGCTCACTTCAGCTCTCCTTTTCACAGTCATGTGAAAAGTAATAGCTAGAGCATAGGGTTTATTGGAGCAGGATGATGTGGGCAAGAGATGTGCCTGAATATAAACGGTAGAGCTGAGACTCAGAGCCTGTTTCTGGTGTGAAGGTTGTGTCTCCAGAGAGTAGCATGTGGCAGGATAGAGGGGCTCAAGAATAACCTCCCCATTCCTCATCTCTGAGTTCACCACTTCCCGTCTCTGTTGTGTGTCAGTTTCTGTGTGAGGATGGAGTTTGTTTCCTTGATGTTGCTGCCTCAGAGCTCTGGTGTCCTAGCCAGAAACACAAGAGTGGGACTTTTATCTGGTGAAGTGCATTTACACCAACATATATACACATATATATGTCACTGCTTCCCTCTGGCTTTTTGCACAGCTGCCCTCTGCTATTGAGGTGCAATGGCCTGCAGAATAGACTTCGATTACCCAGGCCATTCCTGCCCATTTCTCTAACAGTCTCTCCACCCCCTACACCTCCCAAATGACTGTTTCTGAGCTTGTGAATTTTTTTATGGCATTGAAAGTACTCAGGCATTTTGAAATGTCCAAGCTTCAAACTATTCATTTTGTGGAAAGACATCAATTTAAAGATCAGATTTGTATTTCAAGGAGGAAAGAAAAACACTTGCATGATATTACTGTTTTTTTCTTCTTTGTGGATTTTTTTTATGTAGGGGATAGAGTTTAATTTTGGGTTTGGGTTTTTCTCAGATTCTTATCTGGGTTGGCCATATGACCCTATTACTTTCAGTGGCCAACCATACCTGGCATCTTCGGGAGGGACAGAAGTAATTTGGATCCATTTCTCTCAAGTGTCTCCATGCATTGCTATCTGTAGCTTTAAATTTATCACCTTTTTTAATGGTCTGGTCCTCAGAGACCCCAGCGAGAAGCTCGGGTCATTCACTGAAGACAAGCAATAATCTGTTATCAAATTTCTTGTTGAAAATCCGTGTGGGGCTCAGCAGAATATTATGCTTCAGAGGACAGTTATGTCATGCTCCAGTGGTGGTGGGAGAGATTCAGGGAAGCAGGCAATGAGGCTATCAAAATGGCAATCCTTCTCTGCCTCCCAGACACCTTAGGAAAAACTGGGTAAAGCTGAATTTCCTTGAACTGCAGAAGCAGATGTAACGTCTGCTTGCAAGTACTAATAAAACATGACCAGGAGCATAGGTGGGAGTTAATCCCCGTGGGCTGCACCAGGGGAGAAGGTGGTGGTGAGGGCTCTGCGAGCTTGTGGATGCTCCACGCTGGCTGAACACGCCACTTACGTGGCAACCTGAAAAGAGCTTAGCTGCATACAAAGCCTTTGTGTCTCTTTATCAGTTTTGTGCCTCAGACTTTGTGCTAATGTAAAAATGTAAATCCCCAGCAATTAACAGTCATTTCTACATTAGCAGAGCTCCCAAGGTTCTCTTATCTCCATTTGTCTTTAAACATTTTATTAGAAATTTGACACCAGTGATGTTCTAATTAAAGTCCATTTCCTAGCATGAAGCACTCCTATATACAGCACCGCGGATTTATTCTTTTGAGATTGCCTCCAATTTCATGCTTGCTTACAGCAAGTGTTACAAATACTGTTATTTTTGTTGAGAGAATCATCATTGACATGGTGCTTAGACTGCATTTCTGCAGCTTGTTGATTTCTCTTTAGATCCGGTAATTCTCAGTGGACCTCATTTATGCACCAATGCTAACTGTGTGCCCAAATTTGCTTCTGAGTTTGCACGAAGTAACTCTCAGATCCAGTAGACAGACACTGAAACCAACTGCTGGCGCTGAAAAGATAATTTCTCATAAAGTGAAACAAGAAAGCAGCTTGTATCTCTTGCATAGAAAGAGAAAAATAAAATAAATAAAAAAAAAAAAGAAAGAGAATAAAAGAAAAAAGCTTTCTTTAAATGGGTTAGACGTTGTTCTCAGGCAGGAACAACAGAATGACTTAAGCAAAGACGAAGAGAACAACTTTTGCTTTTAAAAATATCTTGTGGGTAAAGGAAACTTTTTAATGTTCTAACTTTCTGTAATCTGAACTACACTAGAAGAGAATGAGAGGCATTTTTGTCTAGATTTGTAATTAAAACAGTAATTAAAACTTTCTATTCGTCAAACTCGGATACAAACATTTTATCAGAAAAGCGTTGTCTATATGTTTCAGTGAATTTGAAGTGGTGAGCTATGAGAGAAAGGGCTTTTCTCTGTGCTTGTCAGGTGAAATAATCTTAGATGGGAAAAAAAGAAAGTATCTCCTTTTAAAAAAGGTATAAGTAACAGCAACAGCCCTTGAGATCTATAGTTCATGTTCCCTAATCCAGAACTAAAGATAGTCAGTTATTCAGTAAACAAACTTGAAAGACATTATAATAATAGTCTATAGCTCTTAATATATTTAGTTATAATTTATCTCAAAGTTTCTCTATAATGAGGCTGCTGTGTGCATTTTTAGGTGAGACATTTCACAATGAACAGGCTCAATAGCCCACCAGGTGCTTTTACACGCTGCACTGAGTACTAAGCGGATGCCAGATTCTGCAAAATGTCACCCTGATATAATTCCTCAAGTTGTTTTTGGCTCAAACACGATTTTACTTTTTGGTAGTATCTTCATCGCTAGGAATGTCTGACATAACTGACAGAATCCTTTTATCTTTTGTGTCCAGGAGTTTGTGCTGGTCCTTCTGGTTTGGTGTGAGAGATCCACATTTCTGGTTTCCCCAGTGTTTTAGCAGTCAACCTCTGCTGTCCTCCCAGAAGGCAGGCTAGGAATCAAGCATACGGATAATACTCTGCCTGGGTATTTTNTGAACACCAAACAATAAAATACTGCTGGATAAGTCCTTACTTAATGAAGCATATGGGCTGCATGACTGCTTTAGGCATTCTCTTTGATTCTGGTGTACTACCTAGTTTGGGAGAGCCTCTTTATTTGTATCTTTTTGGGTTTTTTATAGTTTTGTAACCACCACAAAAATTTGGACCTTCAAGCTCCCAAAATGAAGTCTCTCAGGGATGTAATGAATTTGATGTATCTTAAAATATATGATTTCTAGAAAAAATGCTATTTTTTCCCTGTAGATAAGTATATAGAAGATTAAAAGTTGCTATATTATTTCTTGTTGAGCATTTGTTCTTTACTCACATCCATTTTCTTCATGCATAGCTGAGCTTCTGCAAATATATTTTCTTTCAGGTTAGTTATTATTACTTAGCACATTGATTTTTTTGAAGATGAATGCTGGTTTCAGTACACAGATTTCTATACATGGTGCTTTCTATAACATCATCTGTAACACTGAATGATGAATGATACTTCATTATATCAGTATTCTATTTTACCACATGTTTGTTTGTCCAAAGCAGTTGAAATATTGTGCAACTGAAATACTGCTATGTGTGGAGAACCTCTAAATATGTCTATCATGTACCCTACCACCATGATAATAATGATATATTTTCCCTCAAAAAAATCAAAAGGTTCATGTGTTTATTTTTTTTTTCCAGAACTTTGAAGCCCAGGATAAGGTATTGACTCTGCTGTCAGCTCATTAAACATGAGTTTTGGTGTTGCCTGAAACAAGTCTGGGATTTCAACCTGAATGAAACTAAGGGGCTGAGTGGATGGGATGGTAGGTGGCAGGATGAAGAGACTTGCTGTGATCCAGAGCCATCTACCCTCTGCAGAACAGCAGACTGCAAGGGACAATGTCATCCGCAGCACCTAGCATTGCAGCAGATGGTTAAATATTTGATGTGCTAGGGAGAAAAAACAAGCAACAGGGAGCATGCATTATAGACAAGACTCTAATCACCTGGCCTGAGAGCTAAGCTTCCCTTTGCTCCCTCCTTCTCTTCCTAGGGAGAGAATGAACTGCTGAGTTTCAGTTTGTCAGTCATCATGTTACAGTTGCTTCAGAGATGGTGAGCTGCTTTGAGATGCAGTGGTGAAAGACCTTCCTGTTTCTATTACATTTCATTTTCATAAATTTGGTCAACTGTAATCCTAAAAATTATTTCCCTCTGAAATATGAAATAATGAAGATTAGGAAGTAGCAGTTCAAAATTCTCCCTGTTTTTTCTTTTAGGAGGAAAGGGTTTGATTTTTCCTACCAAATTTAAGTGTTTGTGATTTAAGTCCTGGACAGGAGGTTTAAGTCCTACAGGAGGACCTTCTATACGAGGTCAGAGAACAGCTATTTTGTGGATGATATAAGGGTTTCTTGCTGCAACTGTTGCCTACGATTTATGCTTTGTAAAGTGCCAATGATAAGCCTGAAAGTGTTCTCTTATTAGACATATGATGTGGTTATGTGTCTTGTGAATTGGGAAGCTTTAGCATACTCACAATTCATCCTACAGAAATTACTTTATATTAAGTTGATATCTGAGTACAGTAAATTTGAGGCTGTCTGCACATCTGGGCCAGGCTATTTTAATTTAGAGAGTTACTTCTTGGTATAATGAGTGTGGATACACTCAGACCATGCAGAATGCTCCATGTTTTTATTTTCATGTTAATTCTTAGGTTGTTCTTCTCCTCATATTTATTTCTTACTTGTGCTGATCATTAATATTGGATGAATGAGACAAATGACTAATAGGAGGGTTTCTTCATTTATTTTCGGTGGAGGGTACTATTTTTCTTTCTCTTTAATGCAGTTCTCAAAGACTGGTTTTTCACCAGCCTTGATATTTTTAAACTTTTGAACTTTATTTTTATATGAATTTCCTCTGAACATGATTTGTAGGTATTGCTTCAAACGTTCGGGTAAAACACCACTGAAATTAATACCTATAATTTTCTAGTGCATTGTATGTAGAAGACTTAAGCTGTGCTATGAAATAAGGCACCAAAACAATAGCAGCTTTCCTCCAAAACACATATCACTGCCAAAAATGCACAAGTTCGTAGATTTCGCTTGGCTGAAAAAGGAGTAACAGACTGTTATGATGTATTGGGTAGCATCAAAACTAGCTTTGTATGTAGTCGTAACATTATGCTCTTTTGTTCTAAAGCAAAGCATTCTAATAAACGTAAGCTGTTACAGCATAGAAAAGAAAATACAGGCGCAAAAATATAATTGCACCCCAGATTCCCATGTTAAAGACTCACAAGCTGAGAATAACAAGAAAGCCAAGCCAGAAACAATATTTTCTTTTAAAATTTTGAAATTTAAATTTAAATTTCTTGGAGTTAACACAATGCCCTAACACTAACCCCGCCATAACATGGTTGTCTTCTCTTGCTTGGCAGGTCTTCATACTTGAAGCTTCCTTGTTGCAGGCAAAAAACTCTGGTGTAACATCAGTCAGTTCTCTTGTAGCATGTGGAAGTCTAACCATGGGAAAAAATTACTGACACCAGGATCTGGGCAAACAGTTGTGTCTGGCCCAGAGGAAGAGAGGTAACTGTGTGGCTCATTGGTGGAGAAGGCTGGGAACCAGCTGTGTGAAATCTCATCTCAGAGTGTGAGACATCAGAGATCTGATATTTCTAAATGTGTAGTGGTCAGCATAAAAATCCTGAGTCCTAAACCCAGACGGTCAATTAGCTGGAAGATTTACATTTATACTGAATTCAGCATTCTCCCTTGAAAAGTTTTAACTTGTTCACATTGCAACATACTGGGAGGGAAAATAAAAAAAAAAAAGGGGGATTTTTTTTTCACTGTAAAATTTTAGACTAATTCAGTGTGAACTGGTTGCTCTCATCCAGATTTAACTCACTAGAAAATATGTTTTCCTGCCTTTTAGAGATGTTATTAAAAAATGTGCATAAGGAATGTCCCCATACTCATAACAAAAGTCACAAACATACCCATTAAAAATAACATCAAGAGTTCATAAAGTGCTGTTTAGAAATGATATGCAATTAAAAGTATCTTAATGCTTTTGTCCTTCCTTTTCTCTTTCTACACAAGTTTGTTTAGAAAATGATACATATGGAGGTAATAATAGCACACACAGCTAGAAATGCAGTTGTCTGACTGCCCAGTCCCTCTTGAGAATGTGTTCTACCTGTTCTAGCAGCCCCTGCACCAGGCTGATAGTAAATACTTGCCTCCCTTCCCCTGCCACAGGTAAGAGTGTTTGGTTCTTGTTTATGCGTGAGCTTTACAGAAATCATTTCTGCAAATGATTACATTTTGTGTGGTTTTGACTCTGCAGCCCAAATATATTTGGTTTTCTTTCTAGAAGAAAGCAAATCAGAGAGAACATGCTGATTTCCTGAAATACTGAAAATGTTACTGAAAAAACACATTATAAATCTATTATAACTCAGAATCAAATTGATCTTTATTAGGACTATTCTATCCTCAGGAGTCACAAAAATTAGTCAGTTCTTCTGAAAAGAAAAGGTTTTTTACAGAGAGAAACAGACAGCTTTTGTGCTGTCAATAACAATCGTAGCAAAAGCAGTACTTAAACACAGCAAATGAGGAATGTTGCTGCACTAAGTGGCAGTTGTACCACAGGCAGTTTGATTGTGCGTATCTGTGGTCGCACAGTGCTAGCAGTTACAGCTACCATCGCAGTACTACTGTGATTATACATGCAAGTTCATAATGAGAACTGGAGATGTAGGGGGTGGAATTTTAATCTTTTTGTTTGGATCATTTGTGCATTTGTGATGTTATTGAGTCTTCTATTCATGAATACCAAATTCATTGAATCACAGAATCATAGAATGGTTAAAGTTGGAAGGGACCTTAAAGATTATCGAGTTCCAACCCCCTTGCAATGGGCAGGGACACCTCCCACTAGAACAGGTTGCTTAAAGCCCCATCCAGCCTGNCACACTTCTTTTGATGCAGCTCAGGATACCTTTGGCTTTCTGGGCTGCCGGTGTGCACTGCAATTGTTTGAGCTAGTATCAATACTCAGAACAAGTAAATGTTACAGCTCAGTATTGTGTTCTAGTGCATATTTTAGTAGTTCATTTAAGACAACTGATTATAATTTTAGATGTTATCCTTTCTTATACAGGTTACCCACAATGGAAGCACAAAACCAAAGGTGTGCTTACTGCAACTGATGAACATCACACAACATCACTGTAACAACATGGTACAAAACTTCACTGTTCTCTCTTTCTATGGCCTTCAGACTGAGGGTTATTCAAAACTAACTTAAAGTATGGATAAGAATGGGATGACCTGCTCAAGCAAATCAGGTTTCAGTTAAGTTTCTAACTGTGAGTCATTAATTTATTCCATGCTACTACCACCATCAGATATTATTTCTCCATCCCACTTCTGCTTCAAAGCATCACTGCTGAATCTAACTGAATCTAACTGAAGCCACTTATCTGTATGCAGTGACTACAGTGCACACAGATATTCATTGCTCTGACTTCAGGCCTTGAATTTAATTGCTCCACTTGTGAGTCTGTACCTCGATGCTGAGGTCCTCATGTATGGCACCCTCAGTCTCCTTTTTTCTGCACATTAATACCACAGCAGTATAAAGGCCTACAGTGTTTCATTTCTTGTTACTGTTGTTTATTTTTATTACACCAGGCACAGAAAACTCAGCAGTACAAAGGCATCTGTATCCTGTTATATGACCATATGTGAAAGATAACCTCTGTGTCAATGAGCTTGTGCTATAAGGTAAGATGGAAACAGCAAGTAAAAAGGAAATATCCGAGTGACATACCCAAGGTCAAATATGGTTCTGTAGACCTCACCGCCTCTCTCCTTGAGTCTTATCTAAGGCAATTACAACATAAAACCTGGAATATTTTGTGCTACACGTTACAGTTGCTATATTACAATTGCTTGGAAAACAGAGGATGTATCCACCTATGTAGTAATGAAATATTATTTCAGAGAGATTAATGAGATTTTGTATAAACCATCTGCTGCTTACCTTCCATTAGATCAAGCACCTTTGAAAATGGAGAAATCCCTTTTAGTAAAAGTAAAACAGAATTATAATAACAATGATCACCTGTGAACTGGAAACCAAAAGCTAGTATGGTAGAAAGTCCAATGTCACTTTAAACATTAACCACTGGAAAGACACAGAAAAACCTGTTATAAAGAGCAAAGACTCCAAGGTCAAAGGAATCTGTCTATAATATAAGGTGGACTTCATACAAGGTTGATTTCCATTGTCAAGACATATGTGATATGTTATACTCTTCCTATTGGAGACAACTGTGGTGAAGCTTTGCACAGAATTTCCCCAAAAGCTCACGGAAGCTAATTATCTAGATTATAATGTTAGACACTGAATACTCAGGAAGAAGATTGACTTGACTGCTGAACGAAAGTGAAGTCAAATACCTGTCACTGATCAGCAGACCCATGGGGTTACCATGGTTTAGGTAGTGCCTGTGGCCAGCAATGTTCAAAGAAGGCCATGACTAGCATTCCGGGTAGCTCTGATGATCAGGCATCCTTTGGAGGAGACACTGAATGGGCTATGCCTTTGGCATGAGCTTGGCACAGGGCTTGGATTCATGGCCCGAATCTATCACAGGTAAACATATCATTTCTACTCTAATTAAATCCATTCTTGCTCCATTGTATTTTATTTTCTCCTAAATGCTTCCTCTCTCCCTTTATTTTTCTCCTAGAAGAAAAGTAAGAATGTTGCTACTGAAATAGCCTGTGAAATTAAATTATATTAATGAGATTTCCTATTAGCTAACTGGTTCTAATATAGGAGTTTATACCTCTAACATATATAGGAAAAGGACAGAAATCCTAATGTATTAGTCTTTTTTTAACAAATATCCATGCTGCATACACTATTTTTATGACATTCATACACTTGGAATGTTTCTTTAATTTGCATTTAAACTTAAACTCTCCTTATAAAATAATGCTAGCATTGAAATTACGTCTTCGAGCAGCGTTCTGATTAGAACCCTAGTTTGCTCAACAATTACTGCTGAAATGATTGTGATTTTCAGAGCCCTTGTACCTGTCTGACATTATTTCCCTAATTATTTTACAGACTATGCTTTAATTGCAGGGTGTAGAAGGTACCTTCTATAACTGCTAAGTATTAGAAGGGGACATGCTCTGCAGATCATTAAATGTGCTACCAGGAATAAACACACTTCTGAGACCAATGACATTTGTCAAAATTAGTCAATGTGTTTCTTGAGAGCAAGAGGCCAACTCCAGGAGATGTTTCCTAATAATTGCTGGTGTGGTGAGTGCTGTTAATTATTTAACATGATATGGAGGACACAGGCCTTCTCAGGAGAAATGGCTTCCTTTTTCCTTTTATTTACAAACAGGATACATTAAAAACCCTGGGCGAATTAAATTTGTTTTTTAAACAAATCCAGACCGACAATTTTCTTGGTAGCCTGCAAGCATTGCTAAAGAGGAGACAAGTTACAGACATCAAAATATTATGCATATTTCATGGCTTCCTATCAGAGCATAGAGTGATGTAAAATAAAACTGCTAACAGATTTGTGCATCTATGCTCAACTTAAACTAGGCCAACATCATTGTCTACTTTCAAAGTCATCCACTAATGAGAGTGTGTATAAAACTCAGGTCAGAGGTACTGCTTTTCAATGCTGTCTCTTGCAGTGCTGTTATTTGCTTTTGTTTTCATTGTATCTGATTCTGGCGAAGCAAAGGCTCTTGTCCTCAATGTGAGTGCCATAAGCCCCAGGTGACAGAAGCACATCAGGAGTGATCAGAGGTCTAAAAACCTGTGAGTGAAGATTGAAGGAATTGGGACTTTTAGCCTGAAGAGAAGAAGACAAGGTAGCAACTTTGCCTAGGTGAAAGATAGCCCTGGGGAGAGCTACTTCTCTATGTCCAGGGTAGACAGGACAAGAAATAATGGGAGCATGCTGCAAAAAAACAAGTTTGTTTTCAGAAATAAAGAAAAGGCTTCGAAAAAAATAACAAAGCAATGCACTGGATTGAAGGCTGTCTAGTGTAATTTTGACTATCACTTCTCAGAGGTGATTTAGACATAATGGTTCTTGCCTTGGGGGACTTGGCTTCATCAGGCTCTTTTTAAGACCTTTTTTGCTAGAATTTTATCAGGAAAATACACCTGGGAACAAAACCAAAACCCCTTCCCAATGAAAGTTTAATCAAAACAGGTCTGACTCTAGCAGAAAGTTTCATTTTTGTCACGTTTTGGTTTGGGATTTTTTTGTGGGTTTGTTTTTGTGTTTGTTTGGTTTTTTGTTGTTTTTTTTCCTAGAAAAGTCCTCATAATCAACGGAAGAGTCCTGTGGCTGGAAGGGTTCTAGCCATTTGCTTTAATCATCAGTAAGGAGTTTGGCATTGTAAATCATGCAGCAGATTAGCAGTGACATCCTCCAGACAAAAAAGCTGAAAGTTGGTTTTGAATGTACGATAAAGCATTTCTGTTTTTTTGAAGTTTGGGGGATTTTCTCCCTTTGTGAATCTTTGTATATAGGCAGTTCAGTTTAAGTGTTGAAGTCTTTCATTTCCACAGAATCACAGAATCGCAAAATTGTCTCAGTTGGAAAGGACCTCTGAGATCACCGAGTCAAAACATACAAAAAACACAACCGACACCCTACAATCTTGGCCACTAGAGCATGCCCTGAAGTGCCACATCTGTACGTTTCTTAAATACCTGCAGGGATGGTGACTCTACCACCTCCCTGAGCAGGCTGTTCCAGTGCCTGTACTTCACTGACTCTTTCAGTGAAGTAATTCCTCCTAAAATCTAATCTTAATCTCCCCTGCCGCATCTTCAGACCATTTCCTCTGGTCCTGTCATTATTCACTTGGGAGAAGAGGCCAACAATCACTTCTCTGCATCCTCCTTTCAGGTAGTTGTAGAGAGCAATGAGGTTTTCCCTCAGCCTCCTCTTCTCCAAACTCAACATGCCCAATTTCCTCAGCCTCTCCTCATATGATTTGTTCTCTAGACTCCTCATGAATTTGGTAGCTTTCCTTTTCTCAGGCATTGAAACCCCAACTCTGAACACATTGCAACAAAACTTTCATTATGCATACAAGGATTTAAAGTTACTGTATTTTGTTTTTCAGGACTTATTTTGTCACTATTGGATACTACCTTTCCTTCTTCTGGACAAATGCAGTTCTAATTTTGAAAGAACAAAATAAATCTTTGCTTTTGTTCTCTTTGTGTGTGTGTGTGTGCAATTGTGCAGAAAGACATTTTGAACTGTGTTAGTGCTCAGTTCTTCTTCATATCGTTAAAGAGCAGTGCAAAATATTACTGTACATCAGTGCTACTGCCTGAAAAATCTCCCTTTGTTGTAGCAGTTCTCAAAACTGTGCTGTCCTAGCCACAGTTTGGTGGATGTATGTAACTAGATGGAAATGTCCCATATGTCGTCACTGGCTAATGCCTGCTTCAGAGAAACAGAAGTTAAAATAGATGATACAAAGCTATACACAACAGTGAGATTTTATAAGTCTGATTTGCACTAGAAGACAACCAATGAAAGAATGAGCTTAGTGCTATTCCCATAAAGGTGATACAGTTTTAATGTTGACTCTCTCTTCTACATTTATTACCAGATAAAAGGACCTTGCGTGGTACTGTATCAGCACATACCTAACAAATGCATGTACATATCAGCAAAATGTGAGTCATAGCCCATATACAAATAGTTCTGGAGATAGGGCTTGCCAGGCACCTTGTGGTGTGGTTTGCAAGTATGACATTCTTCAGAAATACTATCTTGACTTGCCCTAGTACTCTTGAACATTATTTCATAGTACAGCATATTATTTAGCAACATCTACAGCTATATTTGGGGAAATTAAAAAGCAATATTCGAGATTTCTGCTTAAAGACATACAAGTAAGGGAAAGCAGGTGATGATGTGCAGTATCTGGGAGGGTTGCTAGATGGTGCTAAAGCATACACAGAAGGGTATCATCACATGTGAGCGCTGCATCAGCTGTGGAAGACAGAAAAACTGAAGATGTTTTCTGTCTGTCCTATTTTCTACATCACCTCCAGTGGAAAGAACACCTCAGCTTCCTTGGTTTCTCAAAGAGTGTTTTATTCAGATTTGCCCCAAATTACTAAGCTCACATTTTTAGACTTTACAGTATTTTCTATTTACCACAGGACTGACTAAATATATTTTGATAAGGAGACAATTTGCCAAAAGCTGGCATTTCAGGAAGACTGACATTATTCAGGGAAAAAAAAAGAGAACTGTTAAAGTACATTCTTTCAACATTTCCAGAAGGATACTCATTGGCTTTTTTCTTTTTTTTGCAAAGAGCACATTCACTTAGAAATTTCTACTTGCCCAATTTTTGTAAATGTTTACTTGACCAGAGGAGGGAGATATTAAGTGAATAATATCTAAAAAGTAAAGTGGGGGTTGCACCAAAAATGAAATAGAATCTTTCAGGTAAAATGACAAAGAGCTGATGCATACTTTTCCTGGTTTCAAAAAGCAAATAGTACAGCTAAGCTAACACATGCTACTTTGAATATATTGTAAACCAAAACTCACTTGTGTTTGGTTTTATTTTCATCCAATGCATGCTTCTTATTTGCACAGTTACTGTAACTACAATTTCCAACACGTTTTGATGTGATTTAAGTTCATCCTGTGGTGTCAGCGGAGGGGTTCTTTTAAGAGACCAATGTAAGATTTAATTAATATTGAAGATAAAATCTTTTCTCAAGGGAATACATTAAAAAGCCATAGAAAGCCTAGTAAAAAATAAAAGGTGAAATACACTGCATTTCCTATGGGAGGTTGTGGTGTCATATAAAAGATAGGAGTAAACAAAGGATAAAAAATATTCTTTGGTGAACAGTTGAAGTATTTATGTTAAGAGTGTAACAATTATTCTCAGAGTGATTAGCTATTGTTTTGTTTATGATGTCACTTTGAAAACTACTCAAAATTAGGAAAAGATGAATTCTGATTTGTTTTGATGCCAGTTAATGCTGGCAAGGATATTTGTCTGAATAGTTTGAAGGAATTTAACATGAATCAAGTTTTTAATTAGGAAAACAACAAGGCTGGCTATAATTCTGAGGAGACAAGCTGTAGCAAACTTACTTGTACTTGGTCTAATTCAATTAACTTACAACCAAAAGAGCATGAAACCACACTGTGATTTAGCAAACCCAAAGTCTGCCCAAGTTTCTTTCATAAAACAATTTGATCATGAGCATTATTAGGTGGTATTCTCAATTCTATTAATTAGTAATGTCCTTTTTCAGGTACATAACTATATGGCCATTTCATCATGTCTGAATATCTGAAATTATCATTCCCATCCTACTATGATATGGAAATATGTGTCTAAGATGGACAATCTAAATAATCACAAGAAGAAAATTGCTGAGAGAAGTTCCTACAATGAATGAACACTTACTGGCATAAGGTTTGTCTTGGCCTAGTGTCTCCTATCACCATGACATCTGAAAGAGGGAAGAAATAAACTTGCTCTGCCCATCTTCAGAACTGACCAAACATCACCTGTCAATGGTTCACAGGGTCCCAAGTCCAAACAAGTTTTAGAAGGTCACACAGGTTTTGAATTGCAGTTGTATTGCATGCCAGCGCAAGTCTTTGCCTGACACACACACTGTAGTTGTGTTCTTTAGAAATAAAGATTTATTATTTTTTTTTTTAATTAATGGACCCCTACAAGGCTGTCTTCAGCTGTGATCATATTTTGTTTACTGTGGCATGAAATGTCACTGCTCACGGAAGAGCCAATGAGATTCTAGTAAGGTCAATGAAAAGACTTCCTTAGATATGAGATTAATGCTTAGGTCAAAAGGTAGTTCTCAGATCAGCAAGAAGGACTTTAAAATGAGACTTGATTAATTTGAAAATTCTGTAGCAAAATAATTTTTAACTCGAACTGTGGAAAACCCATTATTTTGTTCTTTGGTTTGTTCCTACTAAAAATACGTGTTCATTCTACATTATGTGTTTTAGAAAACACCGCATTTTAGTCAGATCTTCTCTATACTCCTCATTCCCTGCTTTTAACATGCTTTGCATCTCCTGATGTGAGTTTTCACCTCAATTACTTCGTTACTTCGTTAACTAGTTGTACAACCTCTCCCAAGGTAATCACCTAAACCACTGTTGAAAAAGCCCTTGGTAGAAAAGAGGTACTTCCCAGTGCGGACTTCTGTCCCCCTAACTACAGGTTTTGTGTCAGGAATGTATTACTCACATAAACAAACACTCAGTAGAACAAGGACTAGGACACGGTTCTCATTGACTGCTGGCAAGCTTACTATTGCCAGACGAAGAGCATAGTTCACATTTAAATACTGAATTTCTTTCACTTCAAGAAAAGGAGCCAAGAGCTCTGTCCCCCTCTTTCCTACTCTACCCAAGTACCAGATAACCGGGGTATTAAATTTCTTCCTCAGATGTCTGAGTATGAAGTGAAGTTCATTCTCAAGAGGCGCAACTCAGAAGCAGAGGAAGAGATTAAACGCATGTCTGTCTATTCCTGTGTGACCATACTGACTACAGAGCAAATATCCATCATGGTCATGGAGGGACTGCCAGCAGCAGAGGTTGGTGTGCTCCCACATGGACAGCCCTGAGCCAGTAGCAGCCCAGCAGAGCTCTAGCAAAGGCTATAAACGCAAACTGCTCATTGTGGGCAGATAAATGTGCTCATGAGCACCTTCAAAAGAAGGTAATTTATTAATAGTGAGGTGTTAGACAGAGGTGGTTGTGGGCTTTGGCTCTTTCACAGTCAGTGCAGTAGCTAAGCTGGCATTCTGAGGATCACAGTTTCTGACTGAAGAACTAAAGATGAGGGTGGTTTGGCAAGTACAACCCAAGCCCACAGATCTACCAAATGGTAGTTCCACAACATGAGGAAAAAAATCTTACTTGATAAAGATGATCTAGCTCTAGATGATCTAGACCTTTCTTAAGAAAGGTCTTCACTGACTCCAGAAAAGGTTAGTGTTTACAGATTTTCTACTCAGGTGAGAAATTTTCTGTAATGGCCTTTAAGGGTATGTGTTTGTCAGTCACTCTTTTGGCAGGTGCAAATGTGAGCCTTTGTGAAAAGGCTACATAATGACTCTTGGTATTTACTGTTTCTCAAAGGTTTCTGTGAAGCACTTACAATGAACTCTATATCTATTTGAAAAGTAAGAGTTCACGTGATAACAATTATTATAAATGTATCTGTGTTCAGAGTAACATGCTTATGAAGAAAGATAAATTCTCTTTTTGGCATCCAGAAAAACTCAGAACAGGTCCAGTGACAAAGTACACCATAGATTTATAAAAGTCTAAAATTAAGCAGAAATTCACAGGTAAATATATACCTGAGGTCAGGCTAGGCTACATATGATTCATATAAAAAGGTTTTACAGTGATGGTACAGTACTCTTGCAGTACGGTAATGTACTACAAAGACTGTGCGAAAACTTTTGGTTTGTTTTGGGGGTTTTTGTGTGTGCCACTTCCACTACTGGTGCACTGCAGATGCGTAAAAAATTATCAAAACCTCTAGGAGTTTAACTTTCATAACACATGTTGATACCTGGAGCACACATGGACACATCACTCCTGAAAAAAAGAAAAAAAAAAGAAAGAAAAAAAAAAGATCACATAGAATTGAAATCTACTCATCTTGTGCCTGTTCCTGCATGTTTTTTAGCCCTACACTAAACCTGAAACCTTTAAAAGGACAGGCTTGGTTGGTACAGTTTTAGATGTTTTCTCTAGCAGGAAATAAGAATGCTTTTAAAATGTAGTGAGCTGTCTGCAAAGCATACAGTCTGCCCAAATAACATAATATTAGAGCAGTAACAGGCCTCATTTCAAAGCTAAATCTATCAAGGTCTATAGAAGTAATGCTAAAAAATACTTCACCAGTAGGAAATATAATCACCTCCGAAAGCGTGAACCCCCAGAGCTGCTGAGACAAGGGAATTTCAGACCTTGATTGTAATCTCATTATGAACAAGACACATTATCTTCAGTATTGGGAAAGTGAGCGCAGTGCCTTGCATTTGGTTGCAAGATTACCACTTGCATCCTGTCAGAACAAGAGGAATCAGCAGAGGCACATGAGAGTTTAGGTCTGAGCTGCACCGGAGAAAGCAGTAAAAACTCACAGCTTATTTATATTAAAATATATTTTGAGTAAGTAACGCAGACAATGGGGTAAAACGCGAAGAAAGTAAACGGTGAGCAGGAGGTGAGCGGTTTGTATATGTTTGGGAGCTGTGAAGGAACTGAAGGAATGCCAGGGTTGAATTAATTTCCTATTCACGATATTCCCCAGCCTAAGAACAGAATAAAATGCAAAACACATACATCTCTTTAAAAAGTAGACCTTGGAAAGTAGAACAAAAGCAATCAGCCTGAACAGGAAACACTAATGTTTGGGAAATAGTAAGAGGAACTATTCCACAGAAGCAGGAAAGCATCCTGCAGATGACCTTATATTTGCTTGTGCAGGCCGGAATGGGGTGTGGGATGTGGAGGGGGAGAGAGGATTGGACAGGCGGGAGAATGATAACTTTTCTCCTACTATTTATTCAGGGTAAAGAAAAAATGCTACTTTAGAGACAACACATGCAAAGTGCTGGCTTCAAAGGGCTAGTCATCAGCAAGGCCAAATCTTGGAAGATGTTAAGCCTCTTACAGTTTCTGTTGGCTGCACAGTAGTTGGCATGGTGCAGCCCTTTTTGGAGCTGGTCTCAGGAGAACTATGACAAAAAGCCCCACCAAACAACATAATGAGATTGTAAACAAAACAAGACAAACCCCTCACCAGGCACTGCATAGCCCTTTCACAACTAGATATGCTGTCTACTCCCAATCTGTCCTGAAAAAACTCAAGCTCATCAATTAAGCAGAGAGATCCTCAAAGACAGGAGTGCTTGACTTTGACTCACAGACGTAAAAGCTCAAGTCAATTTTCCTGTGTAGTAGAGTTTGTGTTAGAGCACCATTAGGAAGAAAGGAAGAAAATTCTTCACCACATTAATCATTGTAGGAACCTCTTGGTCTGTAAGGACTTTCTTGTAAAACATGTGGTTGGACTGAGAAGTTCGTAATCCAGTGTGTAGTTTTAGTGAAATCAGCATGACTGTTTGTATAAATGCTTAGCAACAGGAGCAAGGGAAAATCTTGGCAAAAATAAATGGATATTTTTCGGAAGAACTCTGTTGGCTTTTCTATACTTAAGGACCACGGGGATCCTTTAGGCAGAGACACAGAGGCATGCAAAGGCTTACAGGTACTTTTACAAATACACACACATTTTTTAAATAACTTTTTTGTCTAGGTACTGCCTGGATGGATGCATTGTTTAACTGCCAGCACTCATGATGTCCATGAGGAAGCAGGGAAGAGAGCATGTCTTATCAAGGACTGTTGGTCATGGAGGTAGTCCAAGTGGCACTCTACATGACATGTGAGGCCTATAAGGACATTTCTTCACGTGTGATTTCCACATTCAGCTCACATCAGTAAATTATTTTCCAGTTTATACCCTGAGAGTTCTGGCACCATCAGTTTGGATAACTGAATCAAATGTATAAAAAAACACCTACTGTTCATTTGTGGTTCCCCAAACACTGCCAAGAAGCCATGACATCAATAATGAATGAACAGTTCTGGGCCGCAACATCTGATATTTCATATCTTGGTTCTTGCTTTGTGCTGGCATTAAAGCAGTACTTTAAAAACTTTTTCACAAATGCAGAAGTGAGTTGAGATGTCTGGTGTGAGGGTTCCTTGTTTCAATATGTGCAATCGTACAAGGCACAGAGCTACCTTAGGGAGAGCTAATTCACACCTAGTATCGAGTGCTCTGAGGTAACTGAGCACAAATGCCAAAAATAAAACCTAGGGTTAATAACAACTTTATACTGATGGCCTCTGACCAAGCCAAGCCAGCTAGAATACATGCAGGCTTCTTCTGGCATTTGGAAAAAAGTTTAAGTGCAAAAGAAATTGGTCTTCAATTTGATGAAAGTTTTTCAAATCAAAATGCCTCAAACGAATCATTCCAAAGCAAGGGGTGCCCTTATCTGTTAAGAATTTTCCTTCACTGGAAATATTTCTACTGCCTCATTGGTAATCATGCAGGTACAAGTCTTAAACCTTTTCTATCTATGTACAGGAACAGAGTTAATACATAGGATGACGTCTCTCAGGTATTTTCTTTTCTCTGGTTTCTCCCTTAGTGTTTGGCTGCCTGGAAGATCTCCAGTTTCAGTTTCAGCAAAAGCATGCTGTCAATCAAACAGATTTCACCCCAAATAACCTAGTCAGATTTAACAGTCATGAAATTTCTTTAACAGTACAACTGTGCATTATTTTTTTGTAGGAAATGCAGCTATTTTTCAGGATATTTGAACTACAAATTTCAATATATGATTATTTTGGTCTGAAATATATAAAATCAATGGCAGTACTGAAAACAATTCTCATTGATTTGAAGGTAGCATGTAGTACCTGATCATTAAAATGTGAGCAGTAGTTAAACAGGGTGCATACAATTTGGAATAGGGAATAAAACATGGGGTTTATTCTGGAGTAAGCTCATGGTTTCAATTGTTATTGTTATAGAACTCTTTTCTAAGAGGAAATTTGTTGCTACAAATCAACATATACTACATTTACTTCAAAAAAAATTAAAAAAGCCTGCTTTTTAAAGCAGTGTTTCCATGTCACGTATTAGTATGTCATGAGCTACATCATCGGGAAATAGCACTTGATTTGCTTGTCCTTCATATCCTGCTTTACTGACTTCTGCTTCACTCTAGCAATGCCTTCTAAACCCTTAAAAAAAAAAAAAAAAACAAAAAAAAAAAAACAAAAAAAACCACACCACCTCCTTTATAAACAGATAAGGAGCTATATTTATGTTCTGAACTTTCCGTCCATAAGTTTTGTAACAAAATCAAGTTTGATGGTAAGCTCCCTTTCAGGAATTAATTATAAATTAATTAATCTGTCTTGGTTACATGTACAGGTTAGGGCTTCTCTCTAAAATACATTATTTGTTGAATAAGAGAACTGTAGCAGCTGACAGAAAAGGCTTTGGAGTTAAATGTATGGGGTTCAAGTTTTTGCTTACAGATTTAACTGTGGAAGTCAAGGATCCTGGCTGAGAAAGTCATCAAAATTCAGACGACTGAGAAGAAAAATCTTTGAGCTCTATGAAACAGAATCTGCTGTTTTCCCAACCATAGCAGCATGATGCTATTAAGCAGTGTCTTTGATCTGCAATAAGCATATCTAATTTGAATTCACTTGATATTACTGCTAGTATCAGCTAAGCCTTTGTGCATCTTCCTGACTGCAGGAATATTATTATGTAAGGAATATCTTCATCCCAAGTCAGAATATTTGAATCATATCCTTTTTCCTCTTCAGCAAATGTCAGGTGCCACAAATCCCAGCCATTCAGTTACTCAGTTAGAGGACTATAACAAAAAAAGAATGAAATGCCATTCACTCACCTGTTTAAGGAAAAAAAAATAATGCAGTTTTAAGGACCCTATCTCCTGTGGAAAGAAATTTGCATAAAGCAAAACATTGTATCTTAAAAAATTCCTCTGGAGGAAATTACCAAAATACTGTATTTTTCCTTGGCACATAAATATTACTGCATAATGAATATTAACTGCCCAACACACCTAGATTATCAGGATTACTTCAAGATAGCCATGCCTCTTAGTAAGAAACGTGGAAGAAAAGGAAGGTAACTGATAGTAATATCCGTATCTTCCTACTTTTTTTAAATCTTAAAATCTTTATAATTGCCTTTAGATACATGCCACACCTTTCTGTCACAAGATGAACAGAGAATCATAGAATGGTTAGAATTGAAAGGGACTTTGAAGATCATATAGTTCCAACCTTCCTGCCATGGCCTGGGAAAGAACTTAAATAACTCTTAAATATTAACAGGCAAGGTTTTTTCTCCCCTGGCTCTTTTAGCTTTCCACTAAGGGGACTCTTACTGAGAAGTTTGCTTCTTTATCTTGCTGTGACCTGCCATCATCTCAGTCTTGTGTTTTCAAAGCATGGGGTCCATCAGGCACTGAATTAACGACTTGTTTCAGGCTTGCCCGTGACAACAGTGATAACTGGGGATTGTAAGAGAAAAGCATTGTAATGTGGGACCTGATCCAAAATCTACTACCTGTTCACCAAGGTCTTCTCATGCTCTTAAAAATATTCAAATTGGTTCTCAGATATTTGCCTCTGTAAAAGTCTGTTCAACATCAATGAAAACACAATAGCTCCTGTTAATATAACTGGTACGCTTATTACCATATAACAAGCAATGCCAGAGAGGTGACTATAGAGGAGCAGATTATGTAGTTTTGTGAATGGAAAGGACTATCTGTGCATGTACTTCCTATACTTTTCTGAGAAAATAAAGAATGAATCTTTACACTACAACTTTGGCCATGATCTTTGGGCTTGACCAGGAGACCAGCAGTCAAACAGCTTATGCAAGCCCATGAAGTCAAACAGCACTGCAGAATCTTCCTAAAAGTAAGGACTTCCAGTTATTTATAATGCAGTAGCTCCATGTCACAGGTCTCCTTGTTTGGTGGCTTCTTTCAGGAGCAGAAGACCCCTGAATTTGCAACGTCTGACAGGGAAGGAGAGGGAGTGTCCACAAGATTGATCACTGTTTCTATTCTGAAATCTACCTTGGGAGAAGCTGATCTTTCCTTACGTATCAGGAGAATATATAATAAAGGTATCACGTGGCCAGCGTTGACTAATATTCTAGACAGACGTGAAAACTTGCCTGAAACGTACCCACTGCCTAATACAAAATCGTAAGAATGTTTTTAAAGAGTTACATTGCCCTGGCTATAAGTGGGGAGATCCTCAATGTGAAAAGCTTTTCTGCTCTGATGGAAGACGAAATCTTAGATATTGTCAGTTTCCTAAATATAATTTCATAAGATGAAAGAGGTCTTTCCCATGCAACCAATTTTTATCTATATACACCTATTTTGCAGGTCATTAGCTGGCTAACTGAGCATCAAGCAGCAGCTTCCCATATCCTGTATTATTCAGAATGGGATATATCAGAGTTGGGAGCTTCATTTAAGGCACAGAGTGAGCAAGGGAAGCTGGCAAGAAACAATGTCAAAGGAATTGTCTGCTGTGACTTCAGGCAGGGCTGGAGGCATTGAAGAAGCACTGTTAGCTGACTAACAAGCCATGGGTCTTCAGAAGGACACAGAAGGATGCAAGATTTCAGTACTCTAGAGAGGATTCTTAGTGGTGGTAAATTTGTATAGTATCTACGACAGAAAAAGAGAATAGGTTCTTTTCTAAAGGAAATTGGTAATCTTTCTCCCCTCTCTTCTGTTCTTTCATTATGTTTTCAGGGTTTTTTTGAAGTAGATTTTTTCCCCTTGAATTCTTAATACAAATATGTTACATGCTAATTCTGCAAAGGTGGCAGGGAGCAGGGGAGAAGGTTAGACTAGTTTTTGGTACCTCAGTTCTGGATCTGGTTCAGGCACCAGCTGATTTAAAATGACACATTAATGAATAATAACCTTTCTAATCTACTTTCTGAGGGAATCCATGCTCAGACATTTTATGTATTTGATTTCTCAAAGGTTTATTTTTTCTTTTCGATTTCTTTTCTTTTCCTTTGCTCTTATTCTTCCATTATTTTTTTTTTTTTTCTGAAAGGTGTTGATTGTTTTTCTTTCACTGTGGTAAGCCATGCCATCCTTTAGAAATGATGGCACTTTCTGCTTTCTAGACCTCATCAAAGATCTTCCCATAGCAGTTGCTGTGTTCAACACAGAAATGGTTTTTGGCTACTCTTGCAATGCTGTTCCTCTTCTAAACCCCATTGAAACAGGTTCCTTCTATCTGGTGACTATCCAGCAGGAGGATAGGGAAAGGATTAAAAAATACTGAGGTGATATAAAATTCCTTTTTCCTGTTCCTGTCAAAATTCCCCAGGAAAAAAAAAAATGAAATCCAAGCAATATATTCCACACATAGTATGCTGTAATACACCAGTGATTGAAGCTAAGAAAATATTCATTGGATTTCTTTTACTATGGAGGTGGCAGGATTTTGAGGACAAGTTGTTGCTCCTCTTCAGAGCAGAAAAAATCTGCCGTTATAGTAAAATCTGTCCTTCCCCACACAGTTACCAACAGATGCTTCCAAAAGTAAACCTTTTGATTTACTCAGATGAGTTGTTTCATTGAAATAAGACCAACATTGAGATAGACATCATGGAATATCATTACCAGTACTGAAACATGTATGTTAATGAAAAGAAGTATAAATATCAGTTGTTTTTTTTCTGGATATCAGTCTTGGTAAAGTGTATTTTTTAATTTTTTTGACCCAAGAGATATAGTAAGAAATACAAAATAGAGTCAGTTAGCTTGGTGTTTTAGAAAGGCTGCAAGAGGTGGACAGTACTGGAGATGAGCACAATGAGTTCAGACTGGAGATAGGCATATTCTGTCCACCTATTCACTCCAGTGCTCATCCCACAGCAAGACCCCAGAATTGGCAGAAATAATAGGAAAGGTCAATGAATAGGTGTGTTGTAAAAATCAAAAGTCTCATGATGACTAAATATAGAGTCAGAGACACAATTTTGCACAAATTGATCTTATGGCAACTTATTTGACAGCTGACTGTTCCTCTGTAGTTAGAAGCTGGTCAACACTTTTTGCTGACAGAGAGCTCAGCACAGGAAGGCAGCTTGAAGCACATCAAGGTGCTGAGTTGAAGAGTGGACAAGTGCTAGGTCTGTGGTAGGGCAGGTTGTGTGGAACCCATCACCAGCCCTCTGCCATCTGCTTTCCCTCCCATTGCAGCCCAGCATCCGGAGAGGATCCTTCACCCTGTTTGGTCACTCTTCACTGCCATCTGTCTGCAGGCTCCAGCTTCATCCCAGTGGTGCTGCTGCTCCTGCACCCACCTTGCCAGCTGCAGCATCCCCCTTGGCAGGGACCAGCCCAGTCACTGATGCCTGCCTCATGTTCCCTTGTAGTACTCTGGCGACTGGCAGCAAACTCATCCCATCACAAGTACTGCATGTAACTTATTTATCAAGGAGCCACATCCCACTACTTATACCTCCCCATCTTAAGTAAGGACACGTGGGCAGAAAAATACAAAATTTTAGCTCCATTGAAACAAACAGAAGGAATAAATGCTTTACCAAAGCTCCTTCTCAATAAATAAATGGGAAGAAGGAAGAAGAGAAATCAAGGACCCAAGGAGATCAGGGTACAGTGAAAGTAAATACGCTTGTTTGTCTTCACCATTTCTATGAAAAATAATTACATCTGCAGCAAACAAACTTCTGCAGCATTATGAACTGAAAAAGAGGAGGTGAATCCTCAACTGATGTTGTCAACAAGACCAATCTACCTGTAAAATCAGAGACCTCCATCATTTTCTTGAAAAGGACTGCAGTGTGTGTTAGTTATAGACACGGCTTATGACACATGAAGCTCTGCTAACAAGTCCTTCATTGCATGTAGGGTTCCAATATTTGTCTGAATTTGTTGGTGTTACAATTTCAGATTAAAACCCAGGCACTGACAGCAGAATCCAAAGCAGCTGAGAATTTCCAGCCAGCTTTAATAACACAAAATGAAACTGTTCTCAAGCTACACAGTGGAGAGACAGCATATCGTGCACTGTGTTTTACAAAAGCTTCTTTGCTTACTAATGGTTTTTATAGGAACATTTAAAATACAATCAATTCCCTCTGCTCAGAGTGCAGAACCTCTGCAAGCATGGCAGAGTGTTAGTTCCCGGTTGGTTTCTCACACAGGGATCTCTTCTTCATGGAGGTGAAGCTGAATTTGAGGAATCAAATGACGTGTGACATTTTCACCAAAGAGAGAAAGTGACTTTGGAGTGCAGAGGCTTCATATATTCAAAATAGGAAGTAAAGCCTTGTGTCCCTGCAACTTTTACTTCCCATGCCTGTACATAAATAATGATATTCTTTCCCTGAGGAAGAGATCTCCGAGGCAAGAAGGAATCAGTGCACTGAAGCTCCCACTTAATTATCCTCTCTGCTGGAGTCCCCCACAAAACTCAGACAAAGAAGTTCCCCCACCTTGAATGACTTTCCTCTAACACCACCACCAAAAACTGCCAGTAGACAGAAAAACATCTGTATGTGAGAGAGATGTAAAATTTAGCAGAGAAAGCCGCTGAACGTTATCGTGAGTGAAATTGTTGCCAACAAGGAATTTATAGAAATATCAAAATAAGAAATAAAGGGGTACTACCTAGAAGGATCTTGATTCCACTAAAAAAAATTATGACATTCATTTTCTAAATATTATTTATTCACTCTTCTCCTAGTTCTTATTGGGGCCTTACTGAACAGAAGGCAACTACAGAGCATGAAAAGTGTGAGTTATTACAGGAGCTACTTGTTGAGAGCATTATTTGTGCAGAGAGAGTTCCTTTTTTTTTTCATACAAATGAGACTTACTTCAGTAAAGAAATGTATATATATAGTAGTCCAGTGACTTTACTAGAAGAGAGACATTGTTTATAAATGAACCAGTTTTGTTAGATTGGAGTTACTTCATCTGTAGGGAAATGTTTCCCTCTAGTACCTGACTGAAAAATAAATTTAGAGATACCTTCCTTCTCAAACCTATATGGATATGCCTTCACATGCCAGCTGCAGGCATGAAGACACTTTGGGCTGTTATGAACACTGAAGTAAGTAACATAAGTGGGGTCCTAAAAGATCTCTTTCTCTGTGGCATTAACCCCTCTTTGTCCCATCAGGGTATGAAGAGTGGGTCCCCAAAGGACTCAGAAGTGCGTCCTGAACCCCTGCTTTCCCTACCAGGTGTAAAATTGCCTGAGGGCCTACACTTTAGGCCCTGTTATTAGGTGTGTGGTGGAGAATTGCCAGAAGCAAACTGCAGCAGGGCTGTTGAAGGCCAGGCTGGATGAGGCTTGAGCAACCTGGTCTAACAGGAGGTGTCCCTGACCGTGGCAGGGGCTTGGAACTCGATTATCTTTAAGGTCCCTTCCAAATCTAACCATTCTATGATTCTACGATTCTTTGTTTGAAGGTCCAACAGGAACTCAGCACCAAAAGAGCCTGGCTCCAGCAGCAGTCACCTTCAGCTGCTGTTATTCCTAGGACTGAGGCTGTATTTCTTTATGCAGGTACAAGTGCAACAGCTCAGCCTGAAAAGACATTTCCAGTCCAGGAATATATTGGTGTTTAATAATCACAGCAGTGAAGGGAGAAATTAGAAGAAGATTTGAAACTCGGCATTACACATTCCAAGTGAGTGCTCTGAGGAGGATGAAAACCGTGGGCACAAATGTGACTTTTTCTTACGTGTGGGAGAAACGAGTCTTGAGAATACTTACTGAGTTAATGCTTCTGGGCCACATTAAGAATACCTGTCCCAATTCATAAGTGTATGCAAGGTGTAAAGTGCTTTTGCTGCCAAGTCTTCTGCTTTTTCACAGGTACCCTGGAGTAAAAATGCAGATTAAAAAAGCCAGTGGACACCTTCAAGTTTAAGTAGGAAATGAACAAGATTTTTAAAGATCTCACCTGCTCATAGAATATTTAAATGTCCTAAGTGGAAATTATGCAAGGAAAGCACTGTGCAGATCTACTTCTAACTAATTAAAGGAGAAGAACTCCTCCTTTTAATATGTCATATGCTTGACGAAGTTGCCAGAATGAAACCTTACATAATTCCTTTCAAATATTGCTAAAAGGAGGCATCAAGTCCTTTGTGCACAGCTACCAATAGTGCAAACTCTCCAGAGATGTCCTTCTAATGTGACTCGGTTTGTTCTGAAGGCGTGGGTTGGAGGGTAAGGGGCACAAACTCTTACGGTGAGATAGGTGAATGGACAGTCAGCCTATCCCTCCTCTGGACTGTAATCCTGCAGAAAATGCCAAGCAGCTGACTCCCCATGAGAGACACCCCACCTTCAGTTTAGCATATGGGGTAGCTGTGAGCTTTCCCAGAGTCAGAGAACAGTTTGGGTTGGAAGGGACCTTTAAAGGTCATCTAGTCCAATCCCCCCTGCAATGAACAGGGACATCTTCAAATACATCAGGTTGCTCAGAGTCCTATCATGCCTGACCTTGAATGTTTCCAGGCATGGGGTATCTACCACCTCTCTGGGCAACCTGTTTCAGTGTTTCATTACCCTTATTATAAGAAATTTCCTCCTTATATTTAGCCTAAATCTACCCTCATTTAGGCTTTCACCGACTTAGGGTCTGCATTGTAACCCTGGTCTCCAAGAGGGTTGTTAGTTGATGCCGCCTTCACGGTGTAGTGGGAATATAAGTCTACAGGTAGAAAAGGTAGAGGACACAGATCTTTATTATTTTAAATCATGCTCCTGATGTTAGTCTGTGTGTTATGTTTTCTGATCTCTGAGTTGCATGCATCAGCTTGGACTAGATTTGTTCCTAATCATACCTTTCAAGTAACATTGAAATAATTTCCATGAAAACCAAGCTCTAGGGTTCAAGAGTGTGTTTACTTCCACGTCTCAGTAATACCTGGTAGTCTTCTTTAACAGCTGAAGGTTGGAGGAACACCACATGTGTTCTGTTCTGAATGGGCAATCCATTAAAAACGTTCTCAAGACACAATCAGCCTTGCGGCAGTGAAAGGGCTAAAAGACGGTAGCCACAACCATTTGCTTTATAATAATGAATGTGAAAAGAAAAGAAACATGAGTTTGTAAGATTAATGAAGCTTCCGAGCTCCCATGAGTTTCACAGGTAGGATAAACCTCACTATTGAATCACAGTAAAGTTTTAATTGACTAAATTTACTGATACATTTTATTGAAAATGCCAATAACTTTGGAACAAAGCGCTACGTGGAGCAGACTGGGGAGGAAGATAAGCCTCTGCCGTCAATTCATTATTTATCTTTTTTTATTATTTCCAAACTAAACATAGTGCTATAATAGATCTTGATTATCATCATGCCTTCCATATTCTGTTTACATTAAAAATTAAAAAAAGAAATCAATGTGAAAGAATTTCAAATACAGTTCACTAAAAGAAAAATCCCCTTTTTGAAGTAATTATGTTCTTCCTGCAGGAGAAGTGACTTTGCAGACTATGAATAGCAGTCTTACAGTAAGCCACCTAACAGACTTTGATAGAATTATAATTTATGATGTAGTAGTTGGAGAAAACAATATTAATATTTTATCCCAGGAAGGCCTGCATCAAGGTTGGGAAGGCAGTATATTTCAACTTTTGTTTTCCTCCATTTTTAGGGTCAGGAGGAGAAAAGAAGTCTTGTTTTTATTGCCAATTGGAGAACAGCTCCTAGCTAGTGAGTTTTCATAGTACACTTAATTTCTTGAAAGAGTTTAAACTGATCCACTTTGGAACATATTTATTAACTATGCTTTCTTAAAGAAAATATTTACTATTACATCATTATCTGAAATAGCATATCAAATTGTAAAATGCAAGGTTTCTGATTACAACTACAAGGATTCTGTTTACAGCATTCTAGCAGTTTTACAAAAGATCCTTAGTAAATTTCCCCTTACAACACTTTACTGAGAAAAATAACCACACCATCACTAATACTTATTTAACAATTCATACACCACATTAAATGTCACTTTTTTAGTTCCAAAATGTAGATCATACAGATCATCATAACAGCTTTTTTATCCAGTGTTGGAAAATGTCCTTCCTCTTGATTTAATAAAACCTCTGTCTATATAGGGACTAGAGGAGAACAGTCCCTCCCACAGTAAGAGATGATCAGGTTAGTGACCATGTGGGTAACCTGAATGTACAGAGCTCTATGGGACCTGATGAGATGCATCCCAGAGTCCAGATGTATCCCTGGATGCTGTAGTTGACAAGCCACTCTCCATGATGTTTGAAAAATCATCATTCAGGTCAATGGGGCTGGTGAAACTCTGTAAACGAGCTGCCCAAAGAGGTGGTAGATGACCCATCCCTGGAAACCTTCAAGGTCAGGTTAGATGGGACTCTGAGCAACCTGATGTAGTTGAAAACATCCTTGCTTATTGCAGGGGGTTGGAAAAGATGACCTCTAAATATCCCTTCTATCCCAAACTATTCCATGGTTTTAAGATTCTATGATTTCTTCAAATCACCAAAATCCATTAATGCCATTAATTAAAAAGCAACTAACCAATTAAGAAACAACAAACAGATTTATTTATACAAACATAGCTCTGATAAAACAGATAAGGAAAACCACATAAAGTATCTAACAGAATACTTTATTACCGGTTACTATTGTTGTTACATCTGATAATGAAAAAAGCATTGTTCAAGTTAGTGACTCTACAATATGTGACAATCTGTCTATACTCTTGAAATAGCCTGTGAAAAGCTTGTTTGTAATTAAGTATGATTGTGTTCACAGGACACAAGCCTTTTCCAAAGCGAACATATCCCAGGCATAGGTCTTTTTTTTTTTTTCCCTTTTACTATGATTCTGATTAGAATTTAAGTATTCAGCCTTATCTGCCATGCATACTCAGAAATGTAGAACTAGACGTTTTGAGTATCATAAGGACAGACTAAATCTATATTTCAAAGACTGACCTACATTTTAAGATTTTGCATATACCTTTTGAGTTTTAACCTTTTAGAAATCACAACATTTTCACTGTACCACTGAGGACAGAGAATTTACTGAAGTTAAAAAGGAGTTACCAAATGACTTCAGGAGCTTTGGATCTTGAGATGCACCAAATGTCTTTACTTTACAATAGAATTGGATTGATAGTAATACCATCAGGACAGTAGAGAATATAAATAGAGATATAAATACAGGGAATAACCTTACTTCCTCTTTAGTTCTTTTCTGTTTTAAAGCCTTAATATATTTAATCAGAGAGCTACTAAGCCCAGGTGTATCTTAATGCCCTGCCATGGATACATTTGTTGTCACTGAGCCTTCCTTCTGTTATGTCCTAAAAATTTAAGGTTATAGAGCAGTGGCACAGTAATAAAATCATAATTATACAGTTAGCAGTTTGTCTGCATTATTTGTTTCTCCTTCCACTAAAACCTGAAACGGAACAACTAATCAATCAAAACAAAAAAATCACAGATGAGTAAAGCCAGCTGTCTTCAATTTGCCCATTGCAGTGTGAAATTGAACAAATTCGGGTTTTTGAGGGGGAGCTTCGTTCTGTGGAAAAAAAAAAAAAATTATTAACATATTAAGTGCTTAGGAGTCACACAGAGAAGAGAGTCTGTCTTTTTCTCCTGTGGTATCAAAGGTGTCCATCACATTTACAGACACCAGTCCTGTACAGCCACTTTCTGTAACAGATGGATTGATGAAAGCACCTGTCAGCATTTAAGGTCCAGGGCATGATTTTCTTTAAAGTGTATCATGAAGGTACTCAGTTTCTTTTGTGGTTTGACACCCATTGAGTTTTAAAAGGGCATGGGCTGTTGTTCATTTAGTGTAGCTCCCTCACTGTATAAGGCTTTTGCCTCTGGAAATTTACCTGCCTTTTGATGGCTGATTTTTCTCTCACATCTGTAGGAATCAATTAACCTCCACAGTTTTTACATCAGTGTTTGCAGAGCAGATGAGAAAGAGCAGTCAAGTGCTAGCTTTTACATCCCTTGTGTGTCACTTGTCCTCCAATCTGGTTCAGACAAATTAAATGAAATCATTTAGCTAGGAGTTACTGCTGCTGCATGAAATAAAATCTCCTCCTCCACTTCTGCTTTTCCTTCTCTCAAATGGTCATGCCTTACTCCTTTTTTTCATAGAATCATATGATAGTTTGGGTTGGAAGGGACCTTTCAAGGGATCTTTTTTGAGTGTATGTTATAAAATCAAGACAAAGGTTCGAACAATTTCACTTCTTGACAAAATTGTTAGTATGTCCTGCCCTGTTCTGCGTAGGGCTTGGGGTCAGGAAAGTTTCCATTGGACAAGTAAAAAACGTCACATTCCCCCTACACAAGCTACAGCGGGCACAGCAGATGGAAAAAAAGAGCACAGATATGCCTAGTCAAGTCCCTGGCTTCATTTCCAGGATGACCTGACTCCAATGCTTTTCTTGCTTCCAGCTTAGGATACAGGAAATCAGCTTATTTCCTGCATTTATGTCTTCATAGTCTTCAGTTAATGAGGTGGAAGATAGAGATAGACAGAAGACTTATGCTTCATTCAGCATTGCCTTTATCCTTTGGTTTGGGGACAGATGAAGCTGTAGAAAAATGACCATTTTATTGATCAGACATTAGTGGGAATGAAAGGCCACATTTACCTAATAAACTGCATTGAGGAGAAATGAGTAGAAACTTCTCCAAACCTTCAATTTTTGTATTTCATGTAGAGGAAATATTATGGTCCTTGGAATATATTTATCTAGAGATAGCAAAATATCTTTTATATGCTGTTGCTTTCTTCTATTTTGCACAATAATTTCATTCAATTCTTTGTAGTCTAAACTAATTTCCTCCACCACAGCTTTTTATTATTTGCTGATTGTCCCTAGGTAGCTTAATTACTGGTAAGAGGATAATGAAGTAAACCTGGAGCCAATATTTAAGTAGAGTGGAACTACTCAAGTGAAATGAGCATTTTAAATTTGCATTTTAGTACTTCATAAAGACCTATAACAAAATACCACCTTCTCTCCTGCCTTGCCTATTAAAAGGCTGTCAGGAGTCAGTACACAGCAATTAACATTGAGGGGGAATGTGCCTGCCAGGAGGGGATGCTTGCTGCTGGGCAGGCTCTTCTGGGGCTCCATTTGCTCTCATAGCATCTTCAGTAAAACAGAAAAACAAGAACACTGGGGTCTTAAAAGGTCTCCTGGTGTTTCCTCTTTACCTCAAGGAGGCCATTATAAGTTAGTGTTGATGTCTTTGTACATTCTAGCAAAGTTCATTATTTTCCATCTACTTAAATACTTTTCATAATTTCAACTAGACTTCACTCTTAGATGTTTTCTTTTTCTTGTTTCGTTTGCAGCAGGCTCCAAACCAGAGCTGACTTCATTTCTGGTAACAAGAAATCTCCCTTTATTCTCCTGCATGGGGTCCATGTGATGTCAATCTAAGTCAGAAGGAATAGCTCAGGCACTGGCACGCTCTTGCTCGTGGCTGGATCAAGAGCTCCTCCTTGATGTGCACCCAAGTTGCTTCCAGGTGGTGCCTGCACTGGTATCAGGAGGGACCATATCTCCCCTGTTTGGGCATAAGGGGTAGGGATCTGATCACCGCCTATAAATACTTACTGGATGGGTGTCAAGAGGAAAGGGTGAGTCTCTTTTCAGTGGTGCCCGGTGACAGGACAAGAGGAAACAGGCACAAACTTGAACATAAGAAGTTCCATCTAAACATGAGGAGGAACTTCTTCACTTTGAGGGTGGCAGAGCACTGGAACAGGCTGCCCAGAGAGGTGGTGGAGTCTCCATCTCTGGAAATGTTCAAAACGCGCCCGGACACATTCCTGTTCAACCTGCTTTGGTGGACCTGCTTTGGCAGGGAGTTGGGGTAGATGATCTCCAGAGGTCCCTTCCAACCCCATATAATTCTGTGATTTAGCTCTGTGCATTTAGCTGCCCTTTGCCTCTTAGCCTTCAATTCAGAAAATGAGTCCTGCCTTGTTTCATTGACTGGCATAGATGTAGCCCAAAGGACCAAGCTGAAATTCAAGCGATAGCTTTTCTTTCACAATTTCTTTTCTTCGTGATTTGCATGGAGTGACTTAATCAGCCAGGGCCCAGTAGGTGACAGCAAATGGCACTTCATTTCCAACTGATCACATGCTACATAATATACACAACAAAGACTGAAGCCTCAAGCCATACTTACTGGTTGGAGCCTCATGGCCTCCTCATGGGGTCTATAAAGATGTGATGCCTTCAGCCACGTTTCTCAAGTGTTTGAAGTGTTATCACTTTATAGCTAGGGGACTTGTCATGTGAAAGGTGCTCTATAAGCTATTACTCACAGGCAGTCTTGTATGAACTAAATTTGCAATCTATTCTTTTAAACCATCAAATTCATTTTGATGTAATTTAGAAAATATGTAGTATTTCAGTCATGAAGGATTTTATTTTAATAAAAGTAATAAGGGAGCTTCAAGGGTTGTGATTATTACTGGATAACCACATCCTTGGGGAATTAGAACCTTTTAGATGTTCTTTTTGTCCAATTAAAATATGACACCGTGGGATTAAATGTTAGGACATTTACCAGAAGTAATGATTTTATGCCTTATTAGGCGCAAATAAATGTTAACAGGACAAGAAGGATAACAGGCCAAATTAACTCTTGGGGCAAGTGGGACAAGGCTTTGTTGAATTCTACACATTTTCTGTGCCCAATACGCCACGACTGGATTCAGCCAAGTAAGCTTTTATGGCTGTGATATTTATGGTGCATATGACTCTGTTGTAGGTGCATATTGCACTATTATTCAAGAAGACTCAACTCACAGACTGAAGATCCATCCGATGATGATGACACTGATCTTGCTCAGGCTTGTTTCTTCAGGAATTGCCTGAGCAATGTCGACAAGGGCTAATGGTCCCTTTGCTGTGGGTGTGAAGCACAGCATTAGGGACATCTAGATTCGCTCTGTAGCCCAGAACCATCTCACTTGTGTAGGAAGAGGAGATCAGCCTGCAGGAAAATTTTGGATCACAGACTGAAATTCAGTCTCCCCTACAGCAGACACATGACTTGGCAGGCTGCAGCACCAGTCTCCCTACTTGTCTTCAGACAACTTAATACTTCTTGCATCTTTCACAGGTTTCTCAGGTCCGCTTCAGCTCAATAGAATTATGTGTATGCTTAAAGGCAAACATGCAATTAAGCTGATTACTTCATTTAGAGACAGATTTATATAACTGTCCATTATCTGAACTAAGCTTTGCATACCTTTGAATAAGAAGCTATTATCATGGTCTTCATATTACTGTCCCCTTAAGCGGGATCATTTCTAAACCTTGGAATTGATATGTCATGTTACATACGCTTGAGTTGTTTAATGTTACTCCCCATGTTGTAAAAGTCTGACTAATTAGCTAGAAGCAACTTGCTAAGAGGCTTCACTATCCTTCAAACCTATCAAACCTTTTGGCTTCTCTTAAAGAAGATGAAAATAGTGACCAATTGACCAATCCAAATTATTTTTTTAAATTGGTACGGTTAGGAAAAGAGCGGATAAGTAAAGGCTAGCAATTAGATGTCTCAAATCTAGCCCACAGTGCATCTGCTAGACAACAGTCCTTGGTTATGTCAAAAAGATACTGAATTTAAAATGTAAATCTCTGTAAATGAGAAAAGGTTGCTATTTAAAAATAAAATAACCTTCTTGATTCTGTTATTAATGAAAGATGGTGCCTTATGATTTATGTCTCACTAATCACATTTCTAACTCTTCATTTTTATCAAGTAGTTATGAATTTCACCGTGTACCAACTCAAAGGGCATACTTATGCTGATCATATTGGGCAAAATCCTTCTTCAGATTTTCTTCAAGTGACTGTTGTGACATTTTGTAGTTCAGATGGATCACAACTGTGGGTTCAAAGCAAGCTGTGAAAGACTCGAAGTAGTTTTCACTGCTTCACAAATCAATGCTGTCAAGAGCGAATCTTGACCTTTCTGCAGCTTTAATTAATTTGATAAAAACCTTTGGCATGGTGAGGTAATTTAGAGATGTATTGAAAAGACTTCATTGTCTAAATAGTTTCTGTCAGTTTTGACAAGCACCCATGACGGAAGGCAAGTAAAGGTCCATGCGAGTCTATCCTGTTTATTCTGTTTTACACAGCAAAACCAGGCAAGGTGAACCGCAGCCTAAAGATTAGATTTAGCTTTTAGCGGACTCTACATGTGAGTTTTAAGGTTAATGAATGGATTCACTGGAATTCTGCTGAGCTGGATACTTTGTACGGGTAGTGTGCTAGAGGAAGAATTTTTGGTGCCTGGAGGACTCATCTTCTGCTTCTGAAAACCTATTTGGCCTGACTTGAAATCTAAGAAAAATTTTAAAGATGTGCCAAGCAACTCCCATCAAGACAGAACTATCTGCAGAAATGAACTTGTAGCATAAATTTACATAACTTCAAAGTATTTTGTATAATATGTCAACATTTCCAGTTAGCTTTCATACTTACAAAGTTAGCATGGTCTCCAGCTGATTTATGAAGCGCATTAGTGAGATAACCCAGTCAGATCACCCGATCAAGTGTTGTGTTTCACTTTCAGATCACACACTGACCAAAGTGGTACGACCAGCTCACAAGAGGTAATATCTTATAGTATGCTGATTGTGGCTTTAATATCAGTGACACTAGTGTGACAGACCTGCTCTGTGATTTGAACACAAAATTGAATATTGGCTTAGTGTATTACAGCCAAAATTTCTGCACTGTAAAAACCATATTTGCTCTGCTTCCAAAAGCATCTTTAATATGGATATGACTGAATAGAATTCAGAATAGAAATGTTGTTTTGTATGTTGCTGGTATGCACCATCTTTAGAATGAGTATGAAACAGATGGATAGAAGTATTGTCTGCAAAGAACACAGAGCTGGATGGAACAGCAAACATCACTACCTACATATAGAACAGGACAGACTTAAATTCTGTTCGGGAAAGTTAGTAATGATTTTATGTTGCTACCTGCTGAAGTTTAACTTTGGTATTTATAGGGAGTAGGATCTTAGCTGGCATTTGACAACTATTATCCAAATTCCATACTAACGAGCACAAATCATGCCATCACGTTTGTTAAGAAGGAAGTGAATGCCTGAGGAGACGTGGACTTCATTCTTAGTGCAAAGGCATGTCTGAACGTGGGATTATTCAAGAATATCTATTTCACTTTAAATTTGCATTTCACCATCCTGAAATTCAGGTGTTGACATGCCCTAATTTACAGAACGACACGTAAAGACTGCTGTTATTTATAATGAGACCATTCAGTGAACAAAATCAAGAACTGGAAGGTCTAGGACACCTAATATGGCACAGATTCTGAAACCTGAGTTTCACTTGGAAAATTACAAAGGAACTATTTTACTGAGAAAAATGATCCTAATCACAATACAGGATTTTGGGGGCTTTTTTTTTTTTTTTTTTTTTTTTTTTTNNNNTTTTTTTTTTTTTTTTACACTGTGGAATCTCTGAAATCTCCTTGGCTGCATATAGCAATATAACCATCTAATAAAATCAAGGTTAGATTTTAGTGTTAGATTGCATATCTCCAGACCAAGAGATCCTGAGCACAGTACTTCAGGAAGTCTGATTCCATGTTATTTGGTACTTGGCTCACAGATACGTAGCCCAGTGGCCCTGCTGGCATTGGCCATAAGCATAGGCTGTGGCTTCTGTCATTCTCCTGAGAGCTCTGTGCTTCACATATGCAGAAGCAGAAGCCATTTTTCAATTTGGAAAGCTTTTATGTGACATCTTCAGGCAGTGAAAGAGGCCAGGGAACACAGGAAATGAGCTTCTAAGTAGAAATCTGCTCAAAATAATCTTTAAAGCTACTTAGAAACTGTTGTTTAAGTTAAACCCTCAAATTCTAAGTACCAAGGGCTCATGGGTATTAAGAACTTTAAGGCAAGAAAATTTGTTTTTCTGTGTTTCCTGGCACATCTCTGACTTGTATGGGAACGTCTATGTGTGCTCATCTAGGAATAAAATCCAGTGTGAAAACTGGCAGGTCTCAGAAAAGGCTAGAACACCTCCTGAAAGGAGCTTTTGAACCGAATGTTCAAATAAATGCCCTCAAAGAAAGAAACCCATCATGTCATTTTGAAAATAATTTTACTTTACAGCTTGAGCCTTAAACTCAATTGCAGAATCAAAACAAGAGAAAGGTGCTGATTCTGTGCTAATATATAACTACATATGGCTGCCGTGATCCTACTGCAGTCTGTGGAGTGACATGTGTAAGACTAATAAATCACATGAAATTTTAATACCTATCAGAACACAGTCTTCACTGAGGCTTCTTGACACTACCACAATCCTGATACTAGGTTAGGACATAATTGACTCTTTAGGCATGCATGTGAAAGACAGAATCAGATGTATTGGATGAAACCCTGACTCTGTTAAAGTCAATGTGAAATTCTCTTTTAAACTTCAGTGGGTCCAGGATGTCATCCATTATATTAATCAACAACACAATGCAATTATTTCTTTCCAATTTAAATTCTTTTGCATTAAAATTCATCTTCTATAATAGCATTTTACAGCTGACTTAGAAATATTGCAACTTACAATTTTTCAACAGCGGACTACTCTTATAAATATTATGAGCAGTGCTACTTTAAAGCATGAAGGCATTTTAATTGGATTGCATAAACAGAGTACACAGCGCAGCTTACAAGAAAGATGAGAAGAATGAATATGAAATGGTAATCCTTTATGTAATCATACCCATGATAGATTATATCTGGGTTTCTGTGAAGACAAAGGCTGCAGTATACAGTTGGTGGAGCTGAATAACACATACTTTTCCCAGCTCTGCAATTTTTTTTTTTGTTATTATTTTTCGCAAAACACGGTGTAAATCGAAAGAGTCAAAATCTCAACAATTGTCATGAGTAAAGAATTTGAAAAAAAATTACTTAGGCATGCCAAAACAATTTTTTGTAAACACGAATTAAAAATTCTTGCAACTGACAAACTAGCTGAACTGTTGAAATTAAAGAGTATGTTGATCTAAGCACACTATATTTCTCTAAATATCAAATCTTAAAATGTCATGTTTCCTTAAAATAAGGAAGAATTCCAGCAAAACTCCTCAAAAATATTCTCTTTGAAAAATTATGCAAAAAGAAAAAGTGACCAAAAACTTCATGAACATGTCTAAGGGGCTCCTTGGCAACAGTACTTGAAAATGAAATAAAATGCAAGAGTTTTGGCATTTCCCATATAATATCCTCATTGAAAAGCTGTTGAAGTACAAACTGGGTAAATCAAGTATAAACTAGGTAAGTGGATAGTGAGGTGGACTGAAAACTGGCTGAACAGCCAGCCAGCCAACCCAGAAGTTTGTGGTCAGCAATGTGACATCCAGCCAGAGGCCAGCCACTAGTGGTGAGCTCCAGGGGCCAAAGCTGCAGCTAATACTGTTTAGCAACTTCATGAATTATATGAACACTGAATCAAAGTGCACCATCAGCAAGTTTGTTACTGGTACAAAAGAGGGAGGAGTAGCTGATACACTACTTGGGGGTGCTGCCATCCAAAGGGACCTTTACAAGCTGGAATAATGGGCAGAGATAAACCTGGTGAAACTCAAAGGTGAAGAATAACCGCAGGTGCCAGGCTACAGTGGGGCTGGTAAGCAGCTTGGCAGATAAGGACCTGACTCTCCTGGCAGGCAAAAATTTGACTCTGAGCCAGCAATGTGCCTTTGCAGAAAAGGTGGCCACCTGCATCCTAGGCTATGTAAGAAGGAGAGTTGCCTGCAGGTTGAAGGAGGTGACAGTTCTCCTCTGTTCCACGCCAGTGTGGTGGAGGTCTGCTCCACACCTGGTGTGTGGAATTTTGAGCTAACCAGTGAAAGACTCAGACTTACTAAAGTGAGTCCAGCGAAGGACCATGAACATGGTTAAAAGAGCGAAGCATCTTGCATATGAGGAAAGCCTGAGAGCTGGGACTGTTCAGTCTAGAGATGAGAAGGCTCAGAGGGACCTTGTCCATGTATATAGACACCTGAAAGGGGGAGTAAAGAAAAGGGAACCAGGCTTTTCTTGATGCTGTCCAGTGACAGGACAAGAGGCAATGGGCACAAATTGAAATACAGGACATTTTTAAACATACAGGGCATGATTAAACATAAAAAGGCACCTTTTTACTGTAAGGGTGATTGAACAGGTTGCCCAGAGATGTTCTGAAGTATCTGTTCTTAGACATATTCAAATCACGACTGGACATGGCTCTGGGCAATCAGCTGTCACTGACCCTACTTTGAGTCAGGGGTTGGACCAGAGGATCCCCAGAGGTACCCTCTCTCCTCAGCTGTTCTGTGACACTGTTCCATGATTTGCTTTCAGAGCACAAACACTACTCTTAAGAAAAATAATCATCCCATGACAGGGGTCCAAATCCGTTGGCTCTCCTGGGTAAGGTAACAGAAATAGTTTCTGAGTTCATAGTGTTGGGACAGTGTCAGTGACAGCTGCAAAGGAAGATCTGTTTCCTGTGCAACTGAGATATTTTTTTCTTTCAACAACTTGAAAGCAGAGTGTTGAGACAAGTGAACACAGGGGAACACCTGCAAACACCACTGCTTATCACTGACATCGTCAGGGTGGCGTGCAACCGGCAAAACTACACAACAGAGGCACCGTCAACTGCACAAGCTTAAAACCGAAACATTTATCAAGTGTTTTCTAAACCAGCCTCAGATAATGAAGTACAGCCAAAGGATATTAATGAGAACTAGAATGGCTACATTTTTCTGTAGCAAAACCACTGTTTTCCTCTGATGCTTTTGTGGGAGGCTGATTAATTTCAATGATAATGTTGTCATTGAACTGGTTATGCCTGATTTTTTACCACTAATTGAGATTTAAACTTAATTCATTTGTCAAAACTTTATTTTATATCTTTAAGTTTGCTCCTGGTATTATGTGATGTTGTAATTTAGTCATATATAGACAGCCATGTCAATGAGAAAACTATTACACATCTGTATTCTTGTCTCTTATAGACTTTCACGGTCTGTATCTAAGCTAAATGTCAAGTCTGTGTGAAACATATACTCAGAAACACAGAGCTGCTGCTTTTTCCAAATGTCTATTTGGAAATTTGGACTAGTTTCTGAATAAACTTTTCAGCAAAATTGGTTTGCTTCTTTGTAGGAATGTGTTTCAAGTTTGATTTTTAGGCAGAACAATACAAATCTCCTCAGCTGCATGCAGTTGTGTTTCCAAGCAACATAAAAGGAGCCTCTGGAGATTTGTCTGTATGTACGCTCCAGTCAAAATTCATGAAATAGAGACTTGCATGAGCTACAGCAAAACTTAAAAACTCCCTGAAAACTTCACGACTACAAGGAGAAAGAAGTTATGTATGTATATGCTAACCCGATCATTTTGCTGCATTTCTACAGACATTTTGTAAACAAAATGGAAAAATAAAAGATGTCTGCTAAAGTATTTGAAATGAAAGGTCAGAACATCTAATGTCTCTGTTCTTTCAGTGTTATTCGGTAGGAGTAGCAGACACCTAGGAAGACATATAGTAAAATTCTTTATTAATGAACGTCATTTCAAATACCCCAATTCTCGGTAGTATCAGGATTAACTGATTCAAAGGCTTTTTGGATTTGACAAGAGAGCAAAAGAGAGACTGCTTCAGTTGGTGCCATTCTGTCTGCACAAACCTCCTTTAACTGGTAAAGATTTCTAGAGCTATTTTTTCCAATACTGGGCATAAACTGTGACCAGAGATATTAGTTCATGTTTACATGTAGTTTATACTTGAGCACATCATAATCTTAAACATTAAATGTTGGATTTACAGTAAAGAAATGGATGTTGCAATCAAAAGAGCGTGTCTTAGTTTGAAGAAAAGAACTAACCACATAAAACAATGAATGAATACAGTCTGAGGGAAATAAAAAGCAGAAGGAACCATGACTTTCCCAAAGCCAAGGCTAGTTCAAAAAGGAGAGAAAGTACTAGAAGAATGAACATTTGTAATGGGATCTCTTTTGCTTTGGATTCCTGCAACACTCCCTGTGCTGTTTAGATGTCAATGGTAATGTTAGACTATGGCCTCTGCATTCAAGAGAAATTCAAATGTATTTGGCCAAGCATATTTAGAATGATTAAGCTACAGTTATGTTATTAAATTAAGAACAATGGGAAACAAAACGTTGCAGAGAATAACTCTTCAGTATAATTAGGATCATGCCGTCAAGTGGTAAAGCAGATTTTAAAAAAAACCTAAGGGCACTACTATTCCCAGTTTCAATATAAATCACCACAATATGAGATGTGAACTGTGATCTCATGCTAAACGCTATTAGCAGGGCCAAGGACACTGTTCCACTGACTGAAAGACCAAACCAAGCTGAATAGCCTTTAAAACCCAGCCTTCCCACTGGCTATCAAACCAATCCAGTGTTTGCCTTTAAAGGCTTCCAGTGATAACCTTTAAAGGTTAAGATTTAATTTATTTAGTGTATTGTTCAGATTTTTTTTTTTTTTTTTCTGCTGAGGACTTCACACCCTCCTGAAATCTGATTCTGACTAAACAAGATTAACAGCAAAAGTTAGCACTATTAGCAATTCCTTCTGGGAACAAGCAAACAACAACAAAAAAAAGTACCCCATGAGGACAGCAAGGATTTTTTATATTTGTATTTGTGTCATGTGAAATTCTGTATGTAGCTTTGTGGGAAACAGCCTCTGAGGAGTCCCAAACCATTTATCCTATAGAGCGAAAGGGTGTCCTTATGGCAAACTTCAAGAGAGGAAAGCTAGGTTGTACACCAGTAGCAAGCAAGAGTGGCTGCCTGCGACTCTTAGACGCTCTTCGCTTTCACCAGATGTTTGAAGGCAACCTGTCCCTGGGGCTTTCTGTGGGAGGGGAGGGAGTTTGTGTGAGTAGAGCCATGGAGACCTTGCCAGCCTGGGAGGCACGGCAGGGAGGGCAGTGTGCTTGCTGCCCCCGAATGAGCTTGTCCTCCCGGTGGCATCATGACCTGCATTTGAACCTCTCAGAAAGAGCGGCATTTGTCTTCCTCTAAATCCTCTCCGGGATGAAACAGAAGAAACATTTCACTTGTCTGGACTGTTTACTACTTGTTGAAGTAAATGTAAATCTGATGTTTCTATAAGCAGGAGCTGACGGCTTTATTTTGCAATGGCATACCCGTGGATTTCTTGGCATTTCTTTTTACTGTTTTGACACTAGAAGCTCTTTCCCGTGATTTAGTGTCAAAGCAGTAAGGTCAACTTGAGCTGTTTAGACACTTTCTAAACAGTAAACTTAAAAATAAGAAGCAGTAACACTCTAAGAAAGAACCAAAGTGTTTAGTTAGTTAGTGTTACCTCATGACAAGTACCTGCGACTACTTCTCTGTATATATGGTCTCTCCAAATGATTATTTATTGAGTAAATATATTGCTAGTGATCCAATGAGGATCCTATAGTGAAACTATGTGTGTTATTAAAACAACAGCTTCTGCCTCTAGTGGATTTACAATTTGAATGGGTGAAATAAAATAGGTCAGATCAAAGCACACAAACAACAGAGAATGGAAATTACTGGTCCTTCCTTGAGCAGTCTTTGCAGCATTTTAATTTCAACCAAGTGACTCCTTTCATTTCCTTCTTGAGACTGGAGTGCTTTGCCCTTTGGACTCCAACACCACCCTACGGAAAGTTGCTGACCATCCAGAGGGCTCCCACAATCCAAAACAGTTCTGCCACTGGAAGGACTGTCTTAACCCTAAACAACAGTCTTGCATCTTCTAATTGAACACTGACTTCTATTTAATAATTCTGCCTGTTTTTTTTTGACTGTTTACATGGTCAATTAGCTATTAATATTTTAATTATAATAATGTTTTCAGTTGTCTTTAAGAAGTTATGCCCTTCTGAAGACAATTCTTCTTTAAGAGACACTTCACCACTGCATTTGCTGAGGAAAGAAACAAGAAAACAAAATCTGTAATGAGGACTGCATTGCCTATAAGAAAAAATATATATACTGTAAGATTATGGGTTTACTTTCTGATTCTGCTAAATTATCCTGTCATTATACTTTCCAAAGGCTAACTAGAGCCTGTTGAACCTCTGGAACAGCCAAGAGTAGCTTCAGAGCAGCTGCGATCTGTGTACTTGGCTGTGGAAAGGTTTGTTGTAGTTCAGCTACAGTGTTCAAGTCAATATATATCAAAGCTGTGGACTCCTGCTGAAGACCCAGAAGTTCTCATAGAGATTCATATTCTAATTGATTTGAGATGTGGAGCTATTTTGAAATGATTCAGTGTGTCACAAGAACATCAGTTGTGGAGCTTCTCTGTTACTGAGAGTTTATATCATTTAATTTATAAAGGATTCTGTATAGTCTCTGCAGTATCTCGTTTACATTTGGTTTCACTCAAATGACTGTCAGATTAACTGTAAAAGCAACGTGAAAAATCAACAATTGCTACAAGTCTTTATCACCACCACAAACTTTCAGCGTTTGCTCTCAAAACTTTATTTTTGTGTGTAGTTTTATCCATCAGTTAATATGGATTTTACTTTAAATACTGTAGCATTTATCACAAGGCCTTCAGCTGAAGTGCAGTTTTAAGGAATAATTACAGCATACATTTTATGACATCAGGATGTGCCAGTCCCATATATAGGTGTGCACCTATGTCTTTTGCATTCTTTGCTATTGATACTTAGCCTTTACATTCATCAGCTAATTTGTTTGGTTCTACAGAGGTACACTTCTGTCACTTGCAGCTTCTAGTCCTTTTTTTCTGCATCCCATTTGACAAGTACTTCCACTGTCTGCACATCTCAATGCACTTTTTCCCACTATTCTGCTCATGATAAGCATTGTGGCTTTAAACGTGGCTTTACAGTAACCAGCTTCCACTGACCACTGCAGCTGTTGCATCAACATGAGGAGGAAACTCCTTCCCAGCATAGCATTCCAAACAGCTCTACACTGGCATGGGCAGTAATAGGATATTGTTAGAGTAGTCATAGAAACATGCAGTGTTCAGCCTCTGTAAGTATTTAAGATAATATTTGAGCAACCTGGTCTAGTGGGAGGTGTCCCTGCCCATGGGAGGCCAGTTGAAACTCTAAGGTTCATTCCAACTCTAACCATTCCATGATTCAATGAATACTGCAAAGTATATGTTGTACATTTACAGAAACTTCTTTATTGTCTCCTGGGGGAAAAAAAAAAAAAAANNNNAAAAAAAAAAAAAAAGAAATTGCCTCAGTAGTTTCTGGAGATTCAGGGTTATGTGAGCATGTTGCTGAGGTTTATCAGACTGAAAATTCTCTTTTCTCTAACTTTTCCAAGCTAAAGAATGTTGCAATGCCCCAAATCATTGCACAAGTGTTAGAAGCCTGTGTGTAAGTGTGGCTAAACTCTATTTTGGTCTGTTTGAAAGTGTCCTTGTCCTTCTCTACAGTTATAGTAATTTCTTCCAAAATGTTTTCACTAATTGTTAGATGGTTGATTATTATAAATTCCGGTGATTGAAAGTTCTTAGGTGTAAAATACAGTAAATAAAAGAAAGGTTTGCCATCAATGTGGCAGAGAATTGGTTGCTAGTTACTCGGTACATTATGAATATCCTTCATATTCTGTCAAGATCTCTGCCCTGCACATGGTGTGTTCTGGAAGCGTTTCTGAAAGCCTCTATCATATGAACAGCAATCACAATATCAAACCTTACCACATTTTTAAGTGTTCACTGATAATCTCTTTTGATGCATAATCTCTGAAAGTCATATTGATGTCTGGGCATGAAGTATCGATATCCATCAAGAACTTCAATAGGAACATCAGGAAGATCACATGAGGCAAAGTTCACTTTATTTCCAAGGTATTTTATCAGGGTGGTTATCTTTCCTGATGATAGCTTGTTATTTTTAGAGAGAGATGGGGGATAACATTGGTTTTTCTGACTAAAGAACTCTTGTAAGTCACCTTCTGTTTTCTGACAAGCAGTGAATAATTATCGAAATAAAAGATGACAATTTTTAGAAGGGCTGCTTGCTGGATATTTCATTACACATTCCTGAAGAAATCATTTATGAAAAAATATTTCTGGATATTAGCTGATATCATTATACAGTGAGAAGTCAGCATATTTGATGATCCCTAGGTTTTCTAAAAACATGCAAGGATCACTTGATAAGAATTCCCAAAGAACCCACTGGATGTATTTTAAGCACAGTCCTGTATTTTCTCATCATATAATTAGCACAGAAACATATCCAGAGAACAACTTCTGGACCATCACAGTGTGGGACCTGAAGTAGTTTTCTCCTTTCAGTTGCATTAGTCTCTGTCTCAAAACTGTCTCTGTTTTGGCAGAACCATGGTGGCAGAGAGAAAAACAAAATTCTGAATCAGTTTCATTATCTGAATCTCTTACAGAGAAGGCTTATTATCTACACTAGATCACATCAAACTACTTTCTCCTTTCTCTACACACTTCCATGCCTTCTTCCCTGCAGTCTGATTATTCTCTGCTCCCCAAGCATCATTGTAATCCTGTGATGAAGCACCTGTGAGCCATGTATGCAGAGCCATAAGAATTGTTGCAGATGCATCAGTAGAACCTATGCTTATTATTTTAATTTTAGGATGGATAGATGTAAAATTCACTACAACAAAAGTCTGCAGCATAATTAAGAAATTCATATTACATGTTTTCTCTATATTTCTCTCACTTCAGCTCTTTACTGATATTAGTTCATCTTAATCTTATGAATGAAGGATGCATATAGAAAAATCAGAGGATGTGTTTCATTTAATATAAGATTGTCCTGTACAAGTTTTCCCAAATTGATCCAGTTCTACAGATGACAGCCAGTGTTATTCATGTCAAAAGTTATTTTTTCTGTTTCAAAAACGCAGCGCCCTTTTCTTACAGGATAGTGGTAATTTTAACTAAGCTTGTCTCTTTCTCATGGTGACATTTTGTTTAAATAAGAAAATCTGTGTAAAGTGGCTTTGTGCCTATGGGTGAATTTATGTGAAGTGTAAAATGTCAAACTGGCAACAGTAATAATCCTGTAAATTAGGTATGTCAAATAATGTACTTGTAGACTTTTGATTCATCTAAGAGTGGAAGGATTTCTCTAACTCTATTTTGAGAAACCTGAGTCATGAGCTCCCGTTTCTTAATTGGTACTCTTGACAAAAGTGAGGAATACGCCAACATAAAAAATTTATAAATCAGAAAATATTGAGTCTAGGGTAAAAGTAACATGGTCTCCCAGTTCAGCAGTTCTCAGAAAGAGGAAAATATCTCTATACATGGAACAGACATCATAACTAGAACATTATTTTATAATTGGCAAACTGGGTTCATTGTAGAGGTGCTGCAAAGCAATTTCCAGGTGGTTGCATAAAGTGCGTATATGCATATACATGCTGTTACTCAGATTCTACTCTACAAATCAATCTAGAAAGGCCATAGTCACTGAGATGATGTCATCACACACCCTCACCGTGGAGACCAGGCATATTCTCACTAATATGACTTAAAATCTTGGGGAGGTCCCACAGCCAGAAGGAAAACAGGGTGGAGGACATTACCATTTGGCTGCAGCCGCTACAGCTTAAAAACCACCAGCTCACCCAAGCTGGTCCCTTCCCTCTGATCTTTCCTTTAATGAGTAGTGCTGCTCCTCATGTTCCCTGAGTTCACTGCTTGGGCAAGCACTTTCTGCTCCCTTTCACTAAAAATGAGCTAAAATGCCAAATATCAATTTGAACTATTTTAAATTTGGTTTGAAGTAACTGAATTACAAAGCATTCACCCAAGTCATTTCCAAACAAATCTTAAGGACAGTAAAGAGCATCAGTAAACACCAGGGAGCGTGATCTTCTCATCTCTACAACTTTAGCTAGACCACTTTAGAATTAGAGATTTTCTTTATGAAAGCAAAAGTAATTTTGTCTAAGTAATGAATTTAATTGCAGTTATTTGCTCTAAGTATATTGCCAACACTTTTTCTTTTGAGGTCAGCAACGCTAAAATGGACCCAGGCCACAGTTTTTCTCCTGTCAAAGCTCTGGTCCTTCTTACTCTTCAGTTGATAGAGTCTTCTCCTTGGTGTAACAGTGTCAACATGCCTTTAGACACCTACTATGCACTGTATTATTTGCATATGAAGCATGTCGAATACTATTGTATTGCTGTATTGTTGTAATATGTACATACTATTACATTGCGCTATGCAACATTTTTTTGCAGTGCTTTGCCTGCCACTCTTTTTGCAGTGAAGTGGGATAATCAGCAGCAATTTTTCTCTCTTACAGAAAAAGTAACAGTTTTTTATATGTGCACCATGTTAATCCTGGGGTGCACACAGTAAATGTGAGTTATCTTCCCCTTCTTCCACAGAGAGTTACAAATCCTTGTGCCTCCTAAGGGATAACACTGCTCTTGGACATCAATAAGCAGCTATTGCACAGTGAATTCTTGCCATTGCTTCCCTATGGATTTTTTCACAGACTCATATCATTATCCTCATGCTCTGCATTTGAGAAGACAGGCTAATCATAGTAAGTGTGTACACCTAAACTAATTGGGAGCGAACTGCATTTAGCTACACTAGTACTACCTGGTAATGTCACATCACATGGTAATGTCACTTCACATAAGCTAAAGGGGTCTATGGAGGAATATTTTATCCTAAACTGATCAGAGACTAGTCATATGATAGGTCTCTGGCCTCAAAATACTTTAGTGATCTTTTAAAGGATGGTGCACAGAGGATGGAGAATCAACACCCAAAACACCAGCACTAGAAATCCATAACTGATCCTTATAAATCAATTCTCTCTTTCATCCATCATTTCCTGATGGAAACGCCAGAGGTGGAACTAGTCTGTAGTTAATATATATTAGAAGATTTCTGAAAAGGAGGCCTAAAAGTGTTTTGTGTTGTCCCCAACCACCAGCACCTGAACAGGGACATGCAGGCACCAAAGGGATCCATCAAAGGAATTGTCATGCAGGTACTGTACCTCGTTGCTTGTTGGGAACAATATAGAAAATTTTGCAAGTATTTTTCTTATTAACTGTCATCTTTTCTTTCTAATGAGCCTTATAAATGCTATGTATTTTTTTTTATCATGTACTTTTTAGTCATAAAATAAAAAAAAAAAAAAANTCATTTCATTTTTAAAAAAAAAAAAAAAAAAAAAAAAAAAAAAAAAAGAAAAAAAAAGAAACAACACAAAAAATCCCCCCCTTGATGTCAAAAAATTCCCCCCTTGATGTCTGCAAACCTTCCAAGTAAGTTTTGCTGGCAAAGGAAACTGTCTAAATGTGTGCTAAATGTGTGGGGTTTGTCTTACCTTATAATGAATTAATTGCTTTGCACGGGCTTGTTTATTTTCAGTGTCACTGTAAGTTCTCCAAGCTCTGCTAAAAAATGAAATATTGTCAACAGCAGAACTAGAGAGTAAGTACATCTCTAAGTGACCCCGGTTGCCCACCCTCTTTCTTATGTGCTAAGATGCTGCAGCATTATTCAGAGTTGGCTATTAGCCACACCGCCTTCATTCAGAATTTATTTGTCAGATATTCCTCAGTGTTAAATGGTATAAAGTACATCGCATTGTTTGTGAAGAAATCTCACCTTTATGATCCCTTTCATTTCTGCCTAATTGTCTAAGATAAGAATAGCTTGCTGTGCCTGAGGGGAAAATTTTTCCATTACTGCAGAAAAGATAAATGGTAGAAAGCAAAATGAACCTGGCTCATTACAACCTTCGGGGGAAAAAAAAAAAAGGCAAATTGGTCTTCAGAAATGATATAATAGAACTGACACATTTAATAGTCTAGAGTTCAAATGTGGCTCTTTTTTTTGCTTTTTTTTTATTATTTCTTAAAGTATAATACAAACAATTACAGATGCTGGCAGTAATGAATGGTACTTAGTTTCTTTTACTAGCTTTACTCTGGAAGTTCCAGGGGGAGGAAAATTATTTTACCAGTAACCATTTTAATGAGGAGAGAAAGGTTACATTTAAAGAAACATAACAGACATTTCAGTGTGTTTCTAGTCTTAATATCTATAATAATTGCACTAATGCCTTTTGATCTACTATCAAAGTGCATAAATAGCTTAAAATGGTGAAAGGCAGACGGCTCATTTGATGCTTTAAATATCTGATGAGCTTTGGAGAACAGGGTGGAAAAAAGATTGATTTCTCGGTACCGAACACAGTTCACAATAATGGCCAGTTTCTTACTTGGAATTCATTTAGATCAGTTACTCCTAAACATATTTTCATTTAAAGGATTGTGTATTATTAATGTTTAACACGTGGGCATTGATTTGCTGGAGTACTATTAATATCACACATTTACATCTGAGAGTGGAGGGGTTTGAGTATCCATGCAAGCAAAACTATGGATCATTTAATTGAGGTAATGAATGTTGTTAATCTCAAATACTGTGTATCTATACTGAAAAAAGGGGAAGGTTTATCTGTTGTCTGTATCATAGAAGCTTACTTTGGTACACTGTTCTAGACTAATGGAGAAGAACTTGCAAGTATATTAAAAAATACGTCTATTGCCGTCATTCTATGCACTAGTTCAAGAAAGCCCTTAACTAACTATTTACATAAACTGTCTTGGCTTCAGTGGGATTTAAAGTCTTTTTTAAGCAGGTTTTTAAAGCAATGCTGAAGAGAGGGCATGCCTTGAGGACATAAGATTAAGATGATTTTTCTGACAGGTTAATTCTGCTTGCTCACAGGTCTGCATCTGACAGTCGTTTTTGTCAACCTCACTTTCAAAACAAAATTTTAAAATGTCTGGAAAGTTCTGTTTGCAAAGGATGCTCATTTGCGTACAGACAAACTTTTTGTATTTTCAATGAGGATTGGTTTCATAGATTGCCATGAACATTTTCATCACACTGATTAGCACATCCTCAGCTCTAGGAAATGCTTGCCATGTGTATGTAGGCTGTGAGCTTAATACTACTTAAACAGAATGCAGTAGAAGGAAAACAACAATAATAATAATTCACAGATATTCAATTATTGCCTAACACGACACTACACACATTTTTATGGATACATATAACTACAACACCACAAGCTCATTAGCAACGGGAGAATTATTTTTTCAAAATGATTAATGCTGCTTTTCCAGTCTTATTGAGGTCAAATGTGTGCATGCATGTATGTGAATAAAAAAATAGATGAGTTCTATACAAACAAACTTGTGTATGTCACCTTGCTTATTCAGTTCTCCCCCTTGCCTATAAGCAGCCTCTCTGGTGTAGGAGGAACGAGGTCATACCCAATGAGTCGTAAAAACACAATTTACAATCCTTCTATGTACATAGCTCTAAGGGGAAGAGGAAGGAGGTCCTGATGTCTGTGGAGTCTCTTTCTGGTTTTGTGTCATGCTAGGTCTCCAAAGAAAACAGCCCTGGCACTGCCCAGTGGCTCCCGAATTGCAGGGTGCTCTTTTACTTTCTCTTGTTTCCAACTTCTGATCTTTGTCGTCAGTCTTCTTTCTTTCCCATTTACTGACCTTTCTTCCTTTCTTTATTCCTTTCTTTTTCTTTCTTTTCTCTCTATCTTTTTCTCTATTTCCTCCTCTTTCTTTCTCTCTCTTTTTTTCTTTCCCCAATTTTTCATATTTTTTTTTTCTGCTCTAGAGCTGTACTTAATTTTCCCAGTTTCTGTGTCCCTTTCAGGCAGATTTTAATTTTTTCAAGGTGAACTTTAACATCTTCCTACAGCTAGATTCTTAGAGACACAGGAGCCAGGAGGAGAAAAACAAACACAACAAGTAACGGTAGCTCCTATGTATATTAAAGGGTTGGCTGTGCATGCTTCACTCTGAAGGTTATGTCAGTACAACCCAAATATACTCTCTTCAAGCACTTCTTGAATTCTTACCCCCAGCAGCAGTGGTTCAAAGTTATTTAACATTTACCACAGTAAGTCTGCAGTCCTGGCCACATCCTCTGACTGATACTGAAAGACAACTGACCAGTAAATAACCCTAGATATCACTTAGCACATTGATCTAGACATGTTAGTATCTGGAGGTTTTCTTTCAATAACCATGTTTCTTGTGGTTAACTGACATACCTAATTGACATAGATTTTTATTTTTTTTTCTCCTCACTGTTACTGATCTTCTGGAACTCCAAAAGAATATGTGTCTTTTCAGTCATAACTCAGCTTCTCGGTATTTATGTGCAAAATCAGTCTCCACGTTGCAGTGAGATGCATGACTGCAGCCAACTCATATGTCCCCAAGTCAGCTTTACCAAACCTCTTTGAACGCCAGCTGCCATGTAGCTGTGGGACGGTCTCAACAGCACGCCTGGGTAGATATCTCCAGACACCTAAACTCCCTGTCTTGTTCTCCTGACCAGCTGGACGCCAGCCAGCTCCGAGATAGATAACATAGCGTTGTTAGCACTGTATTCTGCCTAAATTCTGAATTCTCCTAAGAGGCACTGTGTAATTAGCACAGGATAAAAGCTGTGCTAATACAGTTACAGAGTTTTCAGTGCAAAGCTTGCTCCTTGCAACCAGCAGAGTTGAGTGTATCTCAACATTTCCATCCACACCTGCCTTAGACGTTTCCTCCGTGTGGCTGACAGGTTTTGCACACTCTGTGTGGAACCCCACGCTGCCAGCAGCTGCATTGGTATCAGACCTAACTAGTTTACAGCTGCCCAGGGTATAACTGCAGGATGGCAGTCACACCTTTGGATCTCAGTGTAAACATGCCCTGTGCTGACAGCAGTGAGAGAGGAGGTGGCAAGTGGCAACGGCAGAGAGTATTACCTCCTCCACACCAGCTTTTACAGTGTGTGAAACTGGCCTAAAATAAAGTTTGTTTTTCAAGGTGAAACATATATAAAGTGAACTTTTATGCTGATTCTACAATACCTCCAGTCTTCCTTAAGGCATAGACTTCAGTTCAAATGGTTTAGTGATACTATCCATCAGAGGGTTCAGCCCTTACAATATATTTCACAGTAGTCCCTAGGTTGGGCTCAGGCACAATATATCATTTTGATATTGCTTTATAGCCTGTTGCCAGCTGTATATTTATCTTATTTATTTATTTATTGGGAGAGAATGTGTGAAATTTCTATTAATGAATAATATATGGAAAGTAGCAAACAGAAACGATGGGAACCAGGCATATCAGTGAAAGGAATATGATCGAAGTAGTCATCGAGAAGTGCTAAAATGAGCTGTCAATCTTAACTCCAGACAAACTCAGGCTAAATGCCAAAGTTAGAAATTGCTTATACATTTACTGGTATTCCTAAGATTGGAGTCATTACCCACACTCAGGGCAGGGAAACTGCCCACCATTTCTGTAACATTCAATATCAGTGATCTGCATGACAAACTCTCATTTTCCTTTTTGAAATTTAAATCCTTAGCAATATATGTACCACAGTCACTGCTGTGCATATGCACCCAAGCCAACTTTAAAATATCCTGTTAAGGGACTTGCAGTAGATCAGCAGCAGTAGACACAGCTGGACCTCTGTGTGCACTATAAGCCTATAGGAGAAGCAGGGTAAATTAGCAAGGAGCCTGGTCCACACTAATGCCACACCATGTATCCACAACAGGACACTGCTGGTGCTGAAATTTTGCTAGAATAAATGTAGCTTGGGTGTGCCCACAATGCACTGGACTCCATACTGCAGCATAAAAACACTACCAGAAAGAGTCAAATACCAGGATGCTCCAGCAATTACTGAATAGAGTCCTGATTTGGTAAAACCTTAAGCAATAAATTAAGCAAGTGAGACCATTGACAAAAGCAAGCATAGGCTGAGATGTAGGTACTGTATGGAATCAGATCTACCTTGTTGTAGAGCTATGGGACATCAAGCTCACCAGAGCATGTAGTTTAGGTATGATGGATCCCTGGACAAAGTTTTTTCTATTCTGATGCCATATGAATAGCTTAAGGTGAAGAAAAACACTGAGCTGCCCAGCAGGAATCTCCTTTTCGTAACGAAATATGGGTAAGTTTGGCAAATCCTCACATAGAAAATTTCAGAGACTTCCTAGGAACTTGCTTAGTAACCTGATCAAATGAAATTTGGGAAAAACTAGGATTATAAATCAAGAAGATAAGAAACTGGCTGGATGGTCACACTCAAAGGGTTATGGTCAATGGCTCAATGCCCAAGTGGCAGCTGGTGATGAGTGGTGTTCCTCAGGGGTTGGCACTGGGACTGGTACTATTTAACATCTTTGTTGGAGACACAGGCAGTGGGATAGAATGCACCCTCAGCAAGTTTACCAATGACACCAAGCTCGGCGGTGTGGTCAATACACTGGAGGGAAGGGATGCCATCCAAAGGGACCTGGACAGGCTTGAGAGGTGGGTTAGTGCAAATTGCATGAAGTTCAACCAAGCCAAGTACAGGGTCTTGCACCCCGGGCACAAATACAGGTTGGGCAGAGAATGGCTGGAGAGCAGTCCTGAGGAGAAGGACTTGGGAGTGCTCATGTGCAGCAGTGTTCATTGGCAGCCCAGAAAGCCAATCATATCCTGGGCTGCATCAAAAGAAGCATGACCAGCAGGTCCAGGGAGGTGATTCTCCCCCTCTGCTCTGCACTCGTGAGACCCCACCTGCAGTACTGTGCCCAGCTCTGGAGTCCTCAACATAGAAAGAACATAGAACTGTTGGAACAGGTCCAGCGCAGGGCCACGAAGATGATGAGAGGGCTGGAGCACCTCTCCTATGAGGATAGGCTGAGAGAGCTGGGACTGTTCAGCCTGGAGAAAGCTCCGGGGAGACCTGATAGCCGCCTTCCAGTATCTGAAAGGAGCTACAGGAGAGCTGGAGGGGGACTCTTTGTCAGGAAGTGTAGTGATAGGACAAGGGGTAATGGTTTTAAATTGGAAGAGGAGAGATTTAGATGGGATATTAGAAAGAAATTCTTTGCTGTGAGGGTGGTGAGGCACTGGAACAGGTTGCCCAGAGAGGCTGTGGATGCCCCATCCCTGGAAATGTTTAAGGGCCAGACTGGCTGGGGCTTTGAGCAACCTGTTCTAGTGGGAGATGTCCCTGCCCATGACAGGGGTTTGGAACTAGGTGATCTTTAAGGTCCCTTCCAACTCTAACCATTCTATGATTCTATAAGTAAAGGATGTCTTCCTGTCTGTTTGAATCACTAGAGAAATTTTTTTCTATAAACTGTAATTTACAGGATCACAGAATTTTCATGGCTGGTTAGCCTGTACTCATTGCTGTGAATAGAGAGCATCAGTGGCCTCCCACAGACCCATACTAGCATGTCTGTAATCTCTGCGCCTTCAACTCTTCCTCCTCTGAGCCAACATCCTGTGGGGGGTCTGGACAAGCGTGTGTTCACATGGTGGAAATAGGATGGAGCAAATCCATGCTCAGAAGAATAATTCCTTCTGGGGGAACTAGTTCTCACGGTTTAAAACTCAGCTTTCTATGTAAAACAACTGATATTAATAGTTTTTTAAAAAGCTGATCTCCTTTATTATTAAAAAGATGGAAAATACTACAGTTGTTTTTTTACTGTTATTGCATATGGTAAATAAGTCTATTAAACTAAACCTAGAAATTTAATAAATCAGTAAATTTTTTTTTCCATATCCACAAATGTATTTCAAAAGCTTAAAAATAAAAATCAAATATGAATTGCAATTCTTAACGAATTAATGTTTTATTCTAAACAAATTACTCCAGCGATTGCTTTTTTTTTTTTAACATACTGAATTTATTTTCCCTCCATTGCCCTGTTCTTAACAGCAAGGTCCATCCATCTAAAAATGTTGTGTGAGGAAGGATTCTTCTCTGCCAATATTAATGACAAGGAAATCTAGTTTTTCTTTCTTCCCATTACAACTTGTTCTGAAACCTTAGATTTGAGGTAATCTCAAATGGAATGTTCCTTTAAAAATTAGATTTTTCCCTCTTGTAAAATCCCCTGATAGGGCATTTATGATGATGAAAGATGAAGGTAAGTAGTAAAGCTGACTGATATTTTTTTTTCTTGCCAAACAATACATTCCCTGAATTTCAGTTCTGTTTCAGTTGGCCTGACAGTTTCTATTTGGGAGTACTAGTGGGAGAGGAATTCTGGATTAAGACAAGAGGTTATTCTTCTCAAATGGGGATATCATTGTTGGGAATACTTGTGGATACTCTGGCACAGAGTTCCCTCAGGAGATGAGGAATCTGTGCCCCATGCTGCTCTCTACTGAAAGCATTTCAATGTTCATTTTCCAGTCACCTACTTAAACCATCATGCTTTAGAACACTTGGGATACTTTAAAACCTTTGGACATCTTCGTTGCACTGTGCACAAAACACCAACTACTTTCAGTGAGTAAGTATGATTGAAGAGCTTTATGATTGGAGTAGTCACCCAAGACAGGTGAGAGCTTCCTACCAGCTTCTGTCCCACTGAGCAGCCTGACTGCAGTGATACAGGGTCACAGTCCTTCTAGCAAAATGAATATTTAACTATTCTTTGCAAAATGAAGCAGTTCCAGCACCAGGATCTGCCTCAATCCCAGGTTACCCATGCTTGGTAAAGGCACATGCCTGCCTTTTCTCATGGGAGGGAGCACATCCAAGGGAAGGGAGGGCACAAAATACCAGATTCTAACTTCCTCAAGGGAATTATTTCATGGTTCAGTGCTGAGATACGAGGGGAAAATGTCTGGTTTTTTTCCTCACTTGTTCCCCCATTTTATTCAATTCTACATTCCAAGGAAGGAACACTTCTTCTATGTTGAACTACATGACTTTGTCTGCTGCAGTGAAAAGCAAATCAACAGATTTAAAAGGTATGTTCAACTCAGTTGGTCTGGGCTGTTGAATTAAAGAATTCACAGCCCTTGTCAATAGACAGGCAGAATTAAACAAACTGAAATATCAGAACTGTATTACCTGTAAAATAATAAAATTACAGTGTTCCAGCATCTGTTCTTTTCTATTTATGTATGCGTTCTCTAGGTTTCTCCTTCCAATTTCCATTCATCTGCTTCTTCAGTCACTACTCATATACTATATATCTGCATTTTACCTTTTGTTTTTTAATTATTTCTTAACACAACTCTAGCATATTAACATATTGCTACATTCTATTTCACTTAAGTTTTATCTTGTCCCATCTCACATACTAGTTTTGCCCTCTTCCTTTGTTTTACAGAAAATTTTAGTTCTGACTATATTCATAAGTATCTCAAGCAGAGTTCTTTGGCATGGATAAATGTGAGTAGAATTGTGCTGAATCAGGTTCTACTCAAGGACAACTCCTGCAAAGCTGAAGCTGTAGTGAACTTGATAATACATTTCAGGAGAGCAAAATGGTAAAAAGTAATCCCAAGAACAGGAGTAAGAGGGATCTGAATCTGACTGTTCTGCAAAAGGGGGCTAGGGACAATGTCCCAGGCAAAAAACTTGTTCCATGAAGAAAGTATCAAAATCTTTTTCTGCATGTCCGTATGGAATCTTCACAGGGATATGAGTAAGTTCTTTGGATTGCTTGTTTGTTTAACATGGATATGAATTTGATTTACTTGAACTCTTCAAATACTACTGCATCCTACATGTCCTTTGACATTGCAAAGTAGTTTTCAAATACCAAGGTTAAAACAAAAAACCTGATGTGGGCACGTAAGCAGCAGGCAGCCAGATATCATCCATGTTTCTCTTGCATTTCTGCACTGCTTCAATTCTTGTTAATGTGTTTACTGTATACACACCAGTTTGAGAGCCATGGAAGTGAAATCCTATTACTCATCCAAAAGAGGACTAGGTCTTATGCTGCACACTTGTTGAGATGAAATTTCATCTGATTAAGAACCAGTAGAATTTGTTCCAAGGCAAAGGAAACAACAGTGTGAGTTTTCCATGCAGATGCCCTTCAATCTCACTTTTGTTTCACAGAGAGGAAGGACTAGCTCATCTGCACACATTAGTTAGCATATTTTTTATTTTCCTTTTTTTTTCTTTTTCTTTTTCTTTTTCTTTTTCTTTTTCTTCTGTAGTATAGACTTAGAATTGAAACTATAGCTCTGCTCAGAAGTCTTGGGCTGTTAACATCTCTCCACTGCACCTGAATGCACTCCAACCACACATATTCATGCCCTGGCTTCCCCTTTAAGTTAAAATATGATCACATGAAGATGACATGGCTGTTTATATGCACATCATATATTAACTCATACCACACAGAATCTCAGCTGGCCACTTCAGCAGCTTTACCTTTCCAGGGAAGCACAGAGGGACTTAATCATGGTTAATAATTGGAGACCATCAGAGACTTGGGAAAGGATCAGAGAGGAATTTCCTTTGCATAACATAGAAAGGATGGGTCACATTTTAAAGATCAGGGTCAACAAAAAGAATTACGTTACAGTTTTTAACAGAAGTGGTTCTGTATTCAGGTTGTTATATATGTATATTTTTTTTTGTTACAGTATATATGTAACCCCTTGGTCAGTTCAAACCCATATAGAAGGAATAAAAAGACAGAACAACTTTGAATTTCTTGGAGGGCCCTGTACCTGAATTTTTCTATAGTGCCATGTAAGCAGTGTGCACTTGTGTGTAGTTTCTTTGCAAACCTTGAGCCTAGCACAAAATGGCAATGTCCTAATAGTAACATGCACTCCAGAATGGGCTTCGTGTCATGTGGGAACTTTTTTCTCATCAATACAATGAGATATTTGTATTAGATGTCTATAGCTGTTTCAAACTTCAAGCCTCCTATAGAGGCTTTGAAGTTCTCCTCATAAATTTCCATAGAAAGTCTCAACTTCTTTCAGCATGTGTTGACATTTCTGTTTACAGAGGTAATAACTCTGTGATATGCTCAGTCTTGAACACATCGGCCTGAATTCTCCATTCAAGGAGATTAGGGTGAAACCTGTAGCTGTTTTCAGAGTAAATAATTGAGCAACAAGTAGGTATTCTTTATATGTGTCAGCCATGAATGACGTCCTGATTATCCATCTGAAGACAGAATACACTAGACTGAGTATCAAAGGTCAGTCCGGGAGTTCTAGTGTAGATTGAAAGGCTGCAGTTGTCCCTCCCTCAGCCCGTCAATGTCACAGGACTGGTTCAATCAAAAAGGGTTCCTTCATAGGAATGCCTCTTGTGAAAGCTAAGTTTCACCTGATTCAGTTTTATCATTAGTCAGAGAACACCTGCACATTGTTCATTTTTGGTAGTCTTAACCTCCAACATGCAGCAAGGACCAAGGGTTTTGTATGACCTTTTTACTCCTTCCAAAATTAAGGAGCTTGGAGTTGTTACTGTTGAAATTTTACATTTCCTCTTTTGAGTTTATCTTTTTATATGTAATAAAAAAATCACATTAATTTAGGCAAAAAATATGTGCACGTATCTTCTAGAATAAAAGTAATGTTCAAAAGGCTGTTTCAGTTAGCTAGGTGGTGCCTTTTTTGTTTGTTTGTTTGTTTGGGTTTTTTTAGCCTGGTCTTTGGATTTATGAAGCAAAGTAATATTACTGAGATCTCAAGCTTTTATATTACTTGCCTTATCTTTTTCCAGGATGAAAAATATATTGACTCTGATTAAGAGTGTTCTCCTGGATGGGAATATAAGTCATGTGGATACAGTTAACAAGCTTCTACGGATGATGCAATACACATTTTCTTTTTACTAAAACATGCCTAGAAATAAAGTCTCCAGGTTTAGTATACCATAATGTTAGATCATGGCAACCTGCTTTCTCACATTAATTTTAAGCTGGCGCACTTCCACTATATAATGTTGACTTTGGAGTGAACTCCTCCTAAAACTCTGTTGAAGGCATTAACATTAAATTTCAAAACTGTTGTGGAGGAAAGGAGAGATTGGATCTCCTTGGAACATTTAGGCTGCAAGGAAAATGTTATTATTGCTCCTGGGCTAGAAACTACACTGAGAAGGCTCACAGCCTGTTGGGAACATCTTGCATTTGGACTGAGCTACCAATATCCTCTACTTGCAAATTGGTATAGATTTTTTTTTTTTTTCCTATCAGGGTTGGAAAGGACCTCTGAGATCACTGAATCCAATCACACACACACACAAAACCCCTACCCTGAAGTATCGCATCTACACATTTCTTAAATACGAACAATCACTTCTCTACAACCTCCTTTCAGGTAGTTGTAGATGGCAATGAGGTCTCCCCTCAGCCTCCTCTTCTCCAAACTAAACATGTCCAATTTCCTCAGCTGCTTTTCATGTGACTTGTTCTCTAGACCTCTCACCAGCTTGGTGGCTCTCCCCTGGACATGTTGCAGCACTTCAATGTCCTTCTTGTAGTGAGGGGCCCAGAAATGAACACAGTACTCAAGGTGAGACCTCACCAGTGCTGAGTACTGAGACACCATCACTTCCCTACTTCTGCTGGCCGCACTATTCCTGATACAAGCCAGGATGCTGTTGGCTTTCTTGGCCACCTGGGCACATTGCTGGCTCATGTTAAGCTGGCTGTCTACCAATCCTCCCAGGTCCTTTTCTGCTGGGCAGCTTTCCAGCCACTCTTCTCCAAGTCTGTAGTGTTGCCTGAGGTTGTTGTGACTGAAATGCAAGACCAGGCACTTGGTCTTATTGAATCTCATCCCACTGGCCTTGGCCCAGTGATTCAATCTGTCCAGGTCCCTCTGTAGAATCTCCCTACCTTCAAGCAAATGAACACTCCCACTTAGTTAGGTGTCATCTGCAAATTTACTGAGGGTGCACTCAATTCCCTCATCCAGATCATTGATAAAGATGCTAAACAAGACTATCCCCAAAACTGGGCCCTGACAGACACCACTTGTGACCAGCTGCCAACTGGATTTCACTCCATTATTCACAACTGTCTGGGCACGGTCATCACTAACAAACTGTCCACAGGACTAAAAGTACGGGAGAGGAAGAGACTATGCATGTGCTTGCTACCAATAAATCAGCAATTAAAAACAAAAGTGTGAAATTTTTGCTTTAAAAATTTGTACAGTAAGATAATGAAACGGCTATATCTTAATTTTTGAATCATTTCAGGAAATCCTGATACAAACGCTAAAGGAAGAGCCCAAAAGTCATATTGTAGCTCGTAAGCTGTATTTTGAATCTTTTACTTGGCATATTTGGGGGTTTGCACACTGCAGATTGGAGTTAACATGACTGAAACCATATGGAGAAGCACTCAGAACACGTAGGTTCAGTTCCAGCCTTACTGCGATTCCAAGCTTGTGTAATATTTCCTCAAAACTACCTCTGGCATATCAACACTTGGACAAAAGGTTGTGTGAAGTTCCAGAGGGTGATGTTTTCTGAATTCTTATTACCAAGAGGCAATAATACCACACCACTATCACCTTGCAAACTACTAATTAGACCTACCAAGGAGGAGCATTTCTTAGCCTGGGCTCAGCCCCTGGCTAAACACCTGTGTTGTGAGAGCAAACCTGAGCTTCTGGTACTTGTGCACGGCACTACACTGTGCCAACTGCCAGTTTGTGTCTTCCCTTGCTTGAAGTTCTCTTCATCATGCTTCCTGACATAAAGTGAATATGTTCTGAGATTCCTCTGATTTAAAGGGACATGAAGTGAATACATTATGAGACATCTCTGATTTAAATGTTCATTTTCCAGAGGAAAGTGCTATGGGATGCATGGATGAAACATAGTGTTTGGCAATATAAACCATGTAGCAGTTATTATTGCAGGAAACTGTGTAGTTAGATATTGGGCTGTAGTGGGGGGATAAAACACTTTGTTGGTTTGAGGCTGAAAGTATTTTATTATAACCATGGTAAAATATATAAATAAATATCAGCCTTATGATATTTTTTTCTTATTTTTGAAATCACTGAAGAGTTTCATCTTATATTTGAGATTACTCAGTACTCATGAAGCTTTGAATTACTCCAGTTCATCTCACATATATGGTAATTTGCTGCTTTATAGACTCATTCCATTGCCCAGAGTGGTTTTCTGGTAAGTCCTACCTATTTGCTAAACTGTTTTGACTGACTGGCTTTTAGCTGAAATACAGATGTTGAATTTGCAACTTTGATTCTGATAATCTACTGTTGTTATTAGATCTGCCAGACTAGTATATTTTGATTACACAACTGTTTACTTTACTATTTAATATTGAGACTAATTAAACCATTTGTGTGTTTCGGACACAGACAGCTTTGATGACATCTCACATATCCTTGGCACATGTAAAGGCTTACCCTCCTAGACACCACTTCGAGGGCTTTAGCAGCAAAACTCTGGCAAATCTTACTTTATCAATTTAAGACATCGCCTCTTCCTTTTGCCTCTGTTGAAGTTCTGCCCTTAGACAAGTCAGCAGAAGCTGGCCAGAAGTGGCCACTCCAGCTGACCATTCATAATGTAGTCAAAATCTATCTTCATCAAGGGCTTACTTTAAAATAAAATAAGTCTTATCTTGGAGGCCAATAAATCTAGTGGTAATCTCCAGCAGAACAAGGGGCAGATTTTTGAAAGAAATAACATTTTTCCTCACTCGGCAAGTTTCATCACACCCCACCTGCCAAAGCCATTTAGAGCTCTTTGTGGTAAACTTGGGCAACATTAATATCCATAAAATGTTGAATAAAAGTTTAAAAATATCACTATGTTAATACTTTCCAAATCCAACATTCCAAGCTTATATAATAGGTTTTCTTTCTCTTCCATAGCAAGAAATATCATAAGAAGATTCCTGTACAATCCTCAGTGCCTGGCTATTGATTTAAGAAATACAATACCACTCTCAACAGGACATTGTAAGCCTCAGAAGCTGGACAGTGCTTAAACAAAGAAACAATGGACAGTAAAATCTTCCCTTGCTAGCCTTCCTTTTGTGGCTAGGCTCAGATATGCAGCACAACTAATCATTAGAAATTTGGAAGATCAGGAAAGCCCCTCTTGAAATTCTCTTCTTCTGTGGTGTTGAACCACCTCAGAGTAAAGCACCTTTAACAATATTTTATGCCACTGAAGGGTCTTACTAACATTATAGGAGTCTGATACTGATACTTTTTGCCAATGAAATTTTTCAGAGACTGAGTCTTTCTATCACAAACCTGAAAACTGAGAACAGACCTGTTGTAGCTTGCCATAAAACTAGTATCAACCAACCGCAGGAAACTGGCTGTGTGGCTTCAGCTGGGGTGAGAATGGATGCCAAGGCTGTGCAGAAGAGGGAGGAGACAAGGGATAGATTTTTACAGAAACTGAGAAGAAAAGCTATATAAATAAATACTGTAATAAATAGGAACACAGAAAGAAAAGAAAAAGAACAATCTAGTAAGGCATAGATTAAAAACCTATCACATATTTTAGATAAAACCTGGCAGGAAAGAGAATACAAATGTGCCAGAATGAATATACTGCAGCAGAATGCCAGTTTTATTCTGCCCATTCATCACTGCATATGATTTTGTATCCTGTTGATAAAAAATGATGCTTTGTAGGTTCAGTCATATTCCTTGAGAAAAAGTTGCTCTGGGGACAGGGGAGGCTGAATAACCAAAATATGGGAGATGAAAAACATTTGCAAAACACATCTCCTTTGTGCTTGGGGGGACACAATAAGCTGCAGTGGAAACCACTTTCCAGAAAAGTTGCTTTTATGTCTCCAAAGCTGGCTCTGCGCATTTGAAGAGATGGGACTATAAATCCCATCTTGTCCTACTCAATCCAGTCCTACACTGACCAGTCCTGTTATGTCTTATGTGTGGACACATGCCACCCTCTGAATCACCCTCCTTCCACATTAGATCTCACTGCTCCCTGACAGCTTTTAGAGCTGCCGTTGTGATTGATGTCAAATTCATGTCAATGAAAATGAAATGAGTTTCCTTAAATGGTTTGAAATAACAGGTCTAGGATAATTCCTCTCTGACTCTTTCTTCCAAACATGGATTAGGAAGCAATCGGGCAAGGGTGCATGATGACAAACATAAGGAGAAAATAACAGTGAAAGAGGATGGACTGGAAAGAGAGAATTGAACTAAAGAAGTCCATGAACCACAGTCTCCTCAGCTGTGAGAGGGACCACATTGTCTTAGACTACAAAAATCCAAGAATTTCCCACCTAGCCAGGTCTTTTTGGTCCAGCTAGTGTTTATGTACCTCACAGCTAACTGCCCTTCAGTTGAACTGTATGACACCTGACATTTATAATGTGTGGTAACAGCTTGGCAATGGGAACCACATCACGACTAAAACCAAAATATTTTCCTCTTGTTTCTAGTCTCTTATCCTGGCTATATCACCAAAATGTGTAAGGAGTGCAATAAACTTATAATTTTGATGTTTAGAGGCAATGGCAGAAAATCATCTATGAGAGTGCAAACCTAGTGATACACCAGGATTTGATTTCAAGATGGATAATTTCTAGACTTAAACCACAAAACTGAAAATTTGGAAGGAAGTATTGAAGATCTTGTCAATGAAACAGTTTTCTATCAGAATTCACTTATAACGGTTACATAGCTACAAGATCAGTTTGAAAAACATCTCTTAAAAAGAGGCAGGAATCCAGTGAAAGTCTTTCTGATCACTGACTTTGCTACAAGGCCCTCTAAATATGAGGCAGCCCACTACAGGGCCATCTCTGCAGCAAGAGAGCTGGATTTTTTTTCTTCTGGAGAAATTTTGTGAGTGTGCGCACATGTGGAGAGGTGTGTGCCAGGAGTTCCTAATCAAAACAAAACCAAACTTTAGAGTATTGTTCATATACAATGAAATTATTTTTCTCAGGATGTCTCTGGTATGTGAACTCAGATGTTAAGTTTCAGACAGTCCTATGTGAACAGAGCAGAGCCTTGGCAGGAGAAAAAGAAGGTTTTTTTGAGACACGAATGTCAGAAATTTTCAACAGCTACACTGAGCACATCCTATATTCCCAGCTCCTTTAAACACATTGCCACAGTTAAAAAGCAGCGTACCTCTCTGTTGCCTATGTAAATTAATATGAATGCAAAGTCTTACACAAAAAATTTGTATTCATTTTGTGTTTCAAAAATTCTGACTTCTTTTTAGGGTGCACTCTGACATTACACTGTCCCTGTATGTCAACAACTAACACATTTGTAGGGAAAAAAGTACATTAGAAAAAAATTAGCCTTACCGTATAGATTCCAGACCATACTTTTATCCTGAAAATATATAATTTTAATATATATGTTTAATAATAATATTTTAATTGGTTATAAATAGAACATTCTTATTAATTAATAATAGTTTTTTAATAGATATATTTAATAACATTTTGATATTTTGTCAAATATTAAATACATGGCATTGAGAAAGAAGTTCTGAAACCTCCTCCTTCTTATAATGATAAATTATTACCTTCAGAATTAATGGCAGTATTTTAAACATCCTGATGATGTTAAATCTGTCTTGCCTAAGCTACATTTCAATTTGGAAAAGACTAGACTGAATAGTTTTTTCACCACGATCTTGAAATAAAGAAACCCCAGCTTAGTCACATCTTATTACAACATTTACAGAAGTAGTAAAGGACTTAAGTTTTTACAGTTGTTCAAAACTTCATGGACTCATGAAGTAATTATGTAAATTAGGAATATGAATTAATAAAGCAAAGTGTGAATTCAACGTTAATAATAATTCCAGGTCCATTTATCATGATGGGTACGTGATCCATAGTGGTCTCAAAAGCTGATCACTTGGCCCGTGCTTTAAAACATTACCGCATGGGCTTTGCTAGTTGTCAGACCCATTCTACTCAGGCACTATTCCTTTGGTAACCCTTCTGGTGTTCTCACTACATCACTTAGCATATATGCATTTAAATTCATCTGAAAAACTAAGGAAAATTATATGAATCTGATTGGCATTCAGCTACTTTTTAAAAACCTCATTAGCATTTCTTTTTCCCCATTAACAGTGAATATTGAGATCAGAATCTTTTTGTTTTAATGGAGTGCTTTGAAAGAGATGGGAGGTCTTTGGGTTACCTCTCCAGAAATACTTAGGAAAAAAAGGTCACCTCTATTGTTGCTTAGTTTCAGAATTAGATACCATCTCATCTGACAGCTTAGCATTATCTACTACTGCTGAAGTCACTTTTTCTGCTACTTCTTCCATCAAGGCAACAAAGTCTAGCAGAGACGTATGACAGTGGAGCAACTCACAAGTTAGAATCACATTTGCCTGACTGTTGAAACATGATTTAAGTGTAAAACCTAAGCATTGGACCATACTGGTTCAGTTCAACATTGTCTCTTCAACAGACAAGCTCTTCAAGTCTCTCCCGATAAACTGTCAATCTCTACTCCAAAATTTGGATTCTCAAAACCCTCAAAACATTTACTCAGCCTCTGCCTGGCTCTGTGGACACATTTTCTATATACAGACACATTTTCCCCCAGGCGAAATTGTCTGCAGGTGCCTGAAGGGAAGCTCCTGGGCATGATAATACTAAGCACATAGCTGTCCAAATCCAGCAGGCTGCACATGCCAGATATTCCTTTCCCAGTGAGGCATAACTACCAAACTTCCCTGCACAGTTCTTGCACTGGTCTTGGAGGTATTTTCTCCTCTTTGTCACTAGTTGATGGCTAGACACTTATCCAGAAAACAAAGAACTGAAATCAATTCTGTCAGTCAGCATGTATATCTTCATATTTATTTATAAAGTGTCTCATCACACAACCAAGCACCACAAGCCTATGACCTACCTAGTCTTTCTGGACCTGTCATACGACCGGCCTAGAAACTCAGTCTGACTTTCTTAAGTTTTGCCCAAACCACCAAATATGTTAGGAGAAAGGGCTGGTAGAGTCATTTCCTAAACTTCTCAGATGCTTGGCCAAGTACGCAGCCAGTTCTGATTTTGTATATGATTCCTAGTGCAACAGGCGGCATCAAGCTGATAGTGGAAACAGAAAAAGGAACATGCAAGGTTGTCTTAGGTGGCTGGGTAACTAGTAATTGCTCTGGTTTACCCAGGACACTGTGATTTCTGTTTGACTCAGGAAAACTTATAGTCTCTTTTAGGCTGTGAACCAGTGCAAGCCTCTTTGTTGTGTGTTTGCTTCCAGTTATTTTGCAGGACAAAAAATGTAGAGCTCCCCACTGTGGAGCTCGAGGGCTGCAGTGTGTCCTGGCTAAGATGTGTTAGTTGAAGTTACATTCTCAAGGAAGACTGACTTCTTTGCATAAACTTAGTTATTTTTTCCTAGATGTACTGCACGGAGAGACTTTATTATTATAGTCTTTTCTCAATGTCCATCTTTTTTCCAAGATACCAAAGCAGAGGGAGGTCTTCATGGTTAAGATTGAAGCTACATTTTGACTGGTTTTAAATGAATAACGGAGAACATATATCATGTTGTCTGGGAACAATGTCAGAGCTACCGAGAGCTAGGATTTCTGGCTCACAAGAGTTTTACTGCTGTTATCTAGTAACTGAGTGCTGGGGAGACAAAGACCATCTTCCAGTTGAATCTGGACGAGTACAAAGTCAGATGTGAAAAAGGCTGCAGCCAGCAAAGACAGCTCAGTGCAGTGCTGTAATCTATCTTTTACAACATTCACTAGAGAACTTTGAGTCTATAACATAACATCATTCCTGGATTTTTTATTGTTGAGAACTACCTAAAACACAACTGGCAGCCTATACTACAGGGGTCATTGATCTTGCGTACCTACCTGAGGGCTAACCTACCTTTAGGCTACAGAATTATACTACTAAACCACTGAACACTAAGATCTATACCTGCAAGACACTTCACCTCTCACAGAAGAATCTTCTAGTTTTGGGGTCAGAAGTTCTTGTGCAGTGATAATTATTTGTTGCCTGAAGAATGCCCACTTCAAGGTCCTTTCATGACAGGCATTCTAACAGATGCCCATCTAGCAAGTTTACAGTAAAAATGTAGGGTGAAAGTATTGTATCTTGATTTGTACGAATATTTGAGATTCTGGAAGAAAAGTTAAAGTCGGAAAAAAAAAAAAGTCTCATTGTGAAAATGGAAAACGAATCACTTTGGTTCGTCATGCATCACAGTGATTTTGAGAATTATATTTTGATTTTGACTTTTAAATTGAAGTCCATTACTAGTATGTGGAGGGTCAGGTAATTTTCCAGTAAAGAATCACATCATTTCATTGGAAAATGTCAGCATGGACTTCTCATACATTTAGCAATGTTATTTCGCTTTTAAAGAATTGGGACATTTCTGTCTCTGCTTTCATACACCAAATACTTGTATTTAGTTAAGACAGTATCATATCAACTACTTATTAGACCACTACTAGCTCTTACCAAAACCATGTGTTCTTGAAAGAATTAACTATAAACTTTTCCACAAGCCAAGTCCACACACAAAGAAAAATGAAAACCTATAAGAGGAATTTAGAACAACTGGGTAATTTTCTAGATCTGACAGGATGGTTGAGGCTGAGACTGCACAAGGGAATTCAGAGTCATTAACTTCAGTAATGAAGCACCAGCTTGAGAGAGACGTGCTTTCAATGATTGTTAGTATTTTAAAAGTACAGCACTTGAGAATGAGCTTTATTCAGAAGAGCTACCACCCAAATTTTTAAAACAGGCTACCTTGAGGGTTCAGCATTGTAATATTTCCTGAATAAACATTGCTTAATATCATTGAGTGCTACAACAGGCTGTAGAGTGGTCTTGAGTTTTCGGGAAGTTAAATGCAATTGATAAGCTTTTTTGAAGATACTTAGCAGAAAGACTGGTGTGTCATGCACAACGCTTTTGATAAGAGTGAAGAACAGCTATTGCAGCTTGATAAACACTGTTAAACAAAAGCAAGAGGGAATGGCATCATTTGGAGTAACTCATAAAAGAGATCCCATTATTACTTACAAGAGCACCCCAACTCATTAGTGATGGAAAATAATAGATAAAAAATGCCTATAGAATTAATGATACAATATAGTGGTCTTAGTACACCTCCCAGTGTTGGCATTTGGATCAGATGGTCCACCTTGCCTCCAGGCACATACGTGGCACTGTCTTGGGGCAGTGTCCAAGACACAGTTCCTCGAGGTGGAACAGGTTCCAAGGGTCATTGACAGCTGAGAATCCATGCGTCATTTCCTTTGACAGTACTTGTCAATCTTTATTTAGTAGTATTTTAACAATCCCTTGAGAGACATCATAGCAGTTCTCTTGATCAAAAGAAATGAAACATCCTTCAAGGAAAGGTTCCTCTCCTTCAAAAACATGGTTTTGTTTACTGTACAGTCTAACTCCTGTAGTTCTCATTGGATTTAACAAAATAAATTGTGTTCAAAATGTACGTTTGTAAATATAGCCCATATCATAATTTAGACAACAATCCCAAGCTGCTCATCTTCATTTCATTTAAAAGATTCAGAAATAATAAAACTGTTATAAATCCTTACTTTTGATGGGTTTCCTGTAGAGTTAAAGTAAATATTTCCAAAGGGAGTTCAAATTTGATAAACATTCTCAATTTGAGATTATTGTCTTTTCTTTATGAAATAAAAAATTCTTAAATAAGAAATAGAGATCTAACTCCAGTTCTCTGTGGACAACTGTAACGCACTCAATTGCACCTTTGCCTCACATTTCTGGAGCTATTGAAGAAATCTCAAAAATAATCCAGAAACTGACAAGTAGAACTTCTCCTTACACAGTAATAATGCATAAATTCATGCCTTGTTATCCACGTTGCATATATTAGATACGATTTTACTTGCACATGGATTTATTGGCAAATTCAGTGGAGCAAATTGAACACAACATATATTTAATCAGCTTTTGAAGTGTTTACGTAGCCATTGGCTAATCTCCTTGAAGACTTCTAAAATAAATGTTTGTATGGTGGCAAAGATTCCTAGCAAAGTGGTAGATATTATATTAACAGTATTAAACTAATTTGACTGCAGACTTTTCTAAATCAAAAAGAAAAGAAAGTACTAGCTTTAATTTTTAAAAATTCCCTTTCTTTAGTTGTGATAAATATGCATGCAAATATCTAGGCACCTATACATTCTTTTCAAGTTATTTTATTTCAATTCAGCTGAAACATTTCTGGTAACTGTGAGGTCATTTGAAATAAAATGGCCAAATCAAGCCGAAAACTGTTTCTGACCAGCTTTAAAGCAGTTTGAAAACCACACCTCAAACTGAGCAGGTGTACATCTTTCTTGTAGACAAGTAGAGTCCTGTAAATTCAAAGGATAAGAGACACCATTTTGCATGTAAACAGGGCCCTGGGCGCAAATCCTTGAAAATGCTGTCCTTAAAATTTATTCTGAAGTTTGTTGTAGCTGCAACATAATGCATTTACCAACACGCGTTAGTACAGTAAATGCCTTTTGGACCATCTCATTCCATTCCATAATTGTTTTCTGGGGAAACCCTTACCCTCTACTTGATTTATGCAATACAGATGGTTGGTAAAACTTGAATTTGTATTGATGCATGGTAATATCTTTCTCAGCACCCTTAAAGAAAGTGACATAATTCTTTAAGACATAATATTACGCTTAGGAATTGCTCCAGAGGATCATCAATCTTTTGTGAAACTCTTCCAGCACACTGCTAGTGTTAAATAAACCATGACTAGAAATGAAATTCAAAATAGTTTGAGTGATTTCTGCAAAACGTTCTCCATTTGCCAATTATGTAGCACTATATTTCATCCTATCAGTTATTCATTATTCTTTACTAAAAATACAGCAATGGCAAGGGATTTTTGTGAGTTCCAGAAGAATTACAGATGACCCACTTAATGAAAGCTAGACATTATTTTATAAAAAGTGACAAAGCTGATGAACTAAGTGATGATGACTTCGTATTTGTTTATCAGTGCTAGTTTTTTCATAAGGAAAAATATCCAAGCTTAGCTAAGAAGAGTGTGTATTCAAAACCATGTACTAAAAGGTAGCTGAGTCTTCTGAGCTCATGCTTGATTCACACCCCATCCAGATGGTCCTTAGCTTGTACCAGAGTTCCAAAAGGCAAAGCCCAGAAGGAATAAGCATAAACCAAACATGTTTGTCTTGAAATTAAAAGAGGCTGTATGTCTACATTCTCTTTCCCCCAATCTCGTTGAAATCCTTTCTTTACTGCCGTATTCATTGTCTTACTGTCCCTTCTCCCCATTGCAACCTTTCCTTTAGATTTGTCATTTTAGTTCAAATCCTGAGTTGGGGCCCTTAAATACCTCCTGAGTTCAGACTGATAAAGTTCATTTTAAAACATTCTAGGTATTTTTATACCTGTGGGTGTTTTGACTCATCTTCTAACCTCAAAGGAACTTCCTTTTAAGGCCCACAACATCAGAAGCTCTGACTTAAGGATAATGATGTTCCCCCTGCAGCCTGGCTGTGCATTTCAGCAGACTGAAGGCATCAGCCTGGACCTTGAAAAGTTCTTTACCCATAGAGAAAGCTGAGTCAGAAACCTGTTTAAGGCTCCAATGTAACATTCAAAATAGAAAAAGGCCCCTAAAATAAGATAATAAGGTGGGTGCAGTGGAAAGACAAAGACTTTGTATTACTTTTTCTTTGTGACCCTCTTTCCTGACCCCACATGCAACCTTGGCCCAAATTAACAAGGAAAACAAGTCTTGAGGTAGCTCACAGTATGTTACAGACCATCTTTATGAAAATCAGAAAACACTGACCTAGAAGAAGAAGGTTATGTTTTGAAATATGTCTGCTTTTTTTCAAACTTTGTTAAGTGGTTGATCTCTCACTGATGTATGAAAAGATACCAGCTATGAGAGGGGTTGTTTTCTGTGTCTAAAGGAAAAGATGGAAAGCAAATAGAAAAGTTTAATACAAATGAAACAAACGTTATTTTCACTTCTCGTACTAGTTCATAGAAAATCAATTCAAAGTTCATCTTGTTTGTTTTAAACAGTGATTTTGCATTAACAAGGCATATACCAGAAAAAATCCTAAAAGTACTGTTCCTTTAGTCCTTATTAGCCAGGCTTTTATTCCTAGAATATGTCTACATTGGGCACAGGAAACCAGTTTAACATTTTAGAATAGGCTACAGTATAAGAGTAGGTATAGTGTGATGTTTGGCCAGGCTACTCCACTCTGTGCTTTCAGGACTCAACATTTCTGCGTATCTTTTTCTCAAGCAGAGGGCCACCTCAGTTATGTCCCAGCTGAGGCACCTTTGGACAAGAGTCCTTTGAAAAATGTGTGGTGGCAGATAGGCAGGAGCAGATGAGAATGGCTGTGGCCGGGAAATCATGTCATGAACTCAAGTTTGAGAAGGTTCACAGGGAATGAGGTCTGACTAGTAGACAGCAGACTCATGGGGAAGATGAATGAGAAGAACTTTTATGATATAACTTCACAGAGATACAAAGTTTGAGTGTGACTAGAGATTAATGTGATGCTGACCTGAAGCCCAACAATTTCTTTTTTGCTTTCCCAAAAGAAGATTCAATAAAAACAAATGATTCAGGTAGGACAAACCCCAAGTTTTAGTAAACTATGTTTCAGTTGAAGATATGTGACGAGCTCCAGTGGTTTATAAAACTTATGGAGACATAAGAAGCAGATCGAAGCAGTTCACCATCTGGTACTGTAAATAAAACCTTTTATCCTAATGACTAAAGCAAACAGGGCAGCTGTCATGACATCCCTAATACTTCATTTAATCAAAAATCTACAGCACTTGTGGAGCTGAAACTTTATTGCAGTCCCAACATGAGATTTGTGTGTCAGTCCATGAGACTGGTAGATTCTGAGAGTGATAACCTTTATTCTTATCAGGAGTAACGGGAAAGGCATGCATGTCTGCCAGCACTGCAGAAGAGAAGTTATAAAAAATATTCATATGCTAAAATATCTTTACCAGAGAGAAACAGAAAAAAGATTGTCCTCATTAGAAGTACAAAAAAATGACCAATAATATATTAACCTATTATTCACTAAGAAAGAGCTCCTAGTTCACAGGTATAATTTCTTCTCAATTAAGAAAATAAAATGTTTATTTGTGATGTTCCTCTTGAAGGTAACAGAGTTAACTTAAAAAACATTTAGATTCTCCCTTTCATGGATGGCCAGTGATTTTTAAAAAGAAGATATTGAGAAAATTTGTGAAACTTGTCTCTTGTGCTTCCAAGTAATTCATCTACTTCACAAAAGAATGCCTCTCTTCCCTCAAAGTCATCCCCTAATTAAAACTCAAAGTACTGTGTTGTTTCTGGTTATGGATGATTTTTTCCAAATTGCAAGGAAAAAGCTATATCACCATTATCTCTAGAGCAGCATTTCTTTCCCTGGAGATTTACCATCAAGGAGAAGCGAGGAACCTATCTCACTAGATGAGTGTTTAAAGCCTGCTTGAAATACACAAGGGACAACCTGCACTCAGTGAGTTTAGTTTAATGCAGGTGCTCTTCCTTCTTCACAATGTCATTGATTATTTTCAGCACAGTAACAATTTTAATATGACTCTCTTTACAAGAAGGTGAAATACTGCGTAAGGTTAGACTGGTTCAAAAAGAAAAACAGTTTTCACATGTATGAGCCTGATATATTCACAATCAGTGAAGCTGTTTAAGAACTACACTCAAATGTTCAGGTAAAGACTAATGAACTCATCACAACAGGAACAGATGGCACAGCCCGTTTTCTAGTCTGTTAACTTTTATAGATCACTGAAGGATCATCATGAAATAGAGATAATCCAGAAAACAAGGAAGATTCCTGAACTAGATTTAGGATGCTTTTTGCCATTTGGTTTGATTTACAGGATTTCTTAACTTTGTTACACAAAGCATAAGGATACGTGAAGATTACAGATATATATATATACATTTATATTAAATTAATATTTGATTGAAGCTGGCCAAGTCAAATAATGCTGTAATGTAGAAATTACAAGTAGAATATAAATAATCCTGAAGGGTGTGCATTTAACATAATTTATGGAAGTTACAATAACTTATTAAAGGGTACTTTGAAGTAACTGAATTTTATCAACAAATCACTATCAAGTTATTTAAGCTACTCTGTACAAATATGTCAACTACCTCTACAATTCTTTCAGAATGGTTATTCCATTATTCAGTGGAATCAAGGAGAGAAGATTGCTGAACTTCCTATTTTAAGTTAAGGAAAGAAAATGCCTGGTTTCATGTGTGTAAAAATAAATCACTAAGAAAAAGTAGCTCACAAGAGGCTCACAATAGTTTATGTCATGTTTAGTGTAATTCTAAGTCTCATTATCAGTGTTTGACCCAGGGGCTGTTGTTTCCATTCATTTGTTATTAATTCACTGAATGAGTCACCTGAAAGACAGTAATTGCAAAGCTGCAGTGGGATCCTCTCTGTACAATACATTGTAAAATGATTTCCATCTGGAGACTCGTCTTTTGTTGCTCACAACAGGGAGAAAAGTTTATGTGGAAGAATATTTATCATTTCTCAGTCAAACACTTTCATTTGTAAGGCAAAATGCATCTTGTGAAGCCGATCAAATTAGACACTTGAATAGAGGATCATTGTGTAAATAATGAGTAATTTATAAGTGTTAATAGTCAAAAATATTTTCAGATTTTGTTGCAGTATTCAGAATTTCTTATTAGATCAAATTAAACAGTACAATTGACCGCACTGATTTTTTTTCATGGCCCTTTAGCGAAACTGAAACTATTTTTAACAGTAAATTAGAATTATTCAGAATTTAAAAGTTACTGCTAAATTTCATACATATTCCCTACGATTGAAAACACACCTTAACTAGCTTAATGTATAACCACTTCAAAAGACCAAAACTAATATGATCCATGTGAAATGAGTTAAGAATGAGAAATCAAATACAAATCTGTCTTTACCTACACATATCTAAAATCTGCATATGCTTATATAAAGAATATCTGAACCTACCCCAAATAATGACTCTCCCATGTGTGAATACGTAAACCCAAGTATTTTATTTATTAGGAGAGCACCTTTATACAATTTTTGCTTTGTCTGCAGCCTAGTAGTAATCCAATCAGAATTACAGCCCTAAACACCTAAACTTTAGGCCTGACTTGAAATCACACTTAAAACTAAATAACGTAATAATGAGTAAAATAAAAAAAATATTTTCCTACAAGGTCATTTCATATGTTAAACATGCTTTATTATCTTATAAAACTTTTCCCAGATAGTTAAATTCATTATTTTTTTTTAATAACATTTGTCATAAATTACTGTATTAGAATGTAACTTCAGGGAATAAACATAAGTATTTTTAATGTCCAGAAGAAACAAGGATTGAAAATTGAATCTATTAATTGAATCTAGCCCACGCAAAATTAATCAAACCTGAAAAAATTGTAACACTAATCACAGGAACACAACTAGGTTTCCAGATCAATAAAAGAAACAGCAGAAGACACTCAGTAGGTGTAAATCTTAAATGGAAAAAAAAAAAAAAAAAAAAAAAAAAAAAAAAAAAAAAAAAAAAAAAAAAACAAAAAAAAAAACAGCCAAAGGATTTTTTAAAATAATGGAAAGCAGTGATTTGCAAAAATATGCTGTAAATTTGTTTCTTGATGCCTGTGTCTGGCCCACAGCCTTCATCACAGCATAGTCAGCTTAGCTAAAGTGGGAATATATTCCAAACCAATACAAACTGTAACAGTCTTATGCTTGTTATTCAACATCTTCTGACTCTCCCTAGCTAAACTTTGTCTTTCATAGAGCTTTACATCTGGTCTGCTTCTGTAAGTTCCCTAATACTCCCCCATGAAAGCAGACTCAGTAGGTCTAATTAAGCAGCAGAGCTGACTGGCCCAAGCCATTCTCCAAGGGCAGTGTCTGGTCATAGTGATGCTCTGTCAGGTGGTTCAATGCGAGAAGTGCTGGGAGAGGGACTGCAGTTGAAGACTCTACCTGGGAAATATATCCTCTTTTTTGGTACTCCCTACCAAAGCTCTACATCATGGTCCCCGTCTGACTCTGGCATGCCACAGACTAGGTTAAGTTGAGCAATAACACAACTAGTTTACTGAAGGAATAGTTGGCCTGAACATGTGGGATGAAGGAAGAGAGAGCATGAAAGATGGCAGAGGTGAGGTGTCCACTCACCTCGTAAGACTTTTTGAAAGGACATCTTGAGTGGTTTTGTAGCACTCAGAGCCCAGAAAGCTGCCATTTGTGCGGACACTGCAGGGTGTCATTGAAGGAAACTGTGACAAACCACCAGGTGGCTGGCAGGGGTGATTATGCCAGTGCCTTCAGGACTGCACCAGGGAGCCAGAGCAGGGATTTGCCAAACCAAGTATCAGTACTAACTTAGGTGAGCAACAATCTAGGCAGAATTGGGTTTTCACCTTTACCATGTCACAACAGGGAAGTCAGAAAAACAAGTTGGTTTACTTTCACTTTCCATAAACATTATTCTCACTGTTGCTTGGGAAGGGGTGAAAGGAGTTACAGGAAGAATGAACGCCCAAACTGGACCAGTGTCACCACTCCTCTTTTGTAGCTTTGTTGTATACAAGGGTACTCATAACATGTCTGTGCATTAAAATCTCATTCAGACTTACTTTTCTCTTGATGCAAAGATATTTTCTAAATGCTACTTTTTTTTTCCCAAAAAATATGATGTGTGTGGTACCACAGAAAGCAATTTAATTCCAAGTTTGTGTACACAGAATAATAATTCTTAATTCATTCATAGATTTATTTTATGCTTTTTCTACAACACCTGGCTCCGGTTCCTCAGTGGTTTTCATAGGTACTTGACTTCCCTCTGAAAATTTGAGCATCTACTTTTCATTAAAACCCTGATGTTAGAAAATTATTTTGAAATATATTTATGGTACAAGTGACATTAATTGCATGAGTTAGAAATATGAAATATGTTATGATTGTAAAACAAGGTTTTCAAAGCTTTACCATTATAGTAATTAAATAGTCATTAAAGTATATTTTCCACTGTGTCTCACATATAAGCTCTCAAACTACTTCCAAGTTTGGGTCCAAAACTGAGAGATGGTGAGATGCAAAATATTCTTACCATTAACAGTACATGGAGTATCTTAAGATATCAGGTCTTTTGTTTCTTTGTGCAGAACCTGAACACAGGTTAAGCAGAACTTTTTACAGACTCACCTGTTTCTTAATGTGAAGAATGCTTCCCTTTGGGGGCATCTCAAACAGGTATCACATAGTCCCTACCCCAGTCATCTTTATTTTTTAAAGAGCAACTTATTTTTATCCATATTCTAAGAGGATGATGAATTTTATGAAAACAAAGATGATTTATCCCTTGCTGGACTCCTATGGGGTGTGAAAAGCTGGCTGGAAGCCTCACAAACTGTACCACACTGTAATAGAATGGCAGGCAGTGGGAAGAAGCTGGAAAGGCACTACAGAAAGCCAGATATTGTGCTTCCCAATTGCCATGACCAACCAAGCAGTTAAAAAAGGAAAGAGTTGCAGTTTAGGCAGATATTTCAGCAGTTCCACAGGGGAAACAGTTGCATTAGCACATACTTTGGGGCATTCTGTACTGCAATAAAAGAATGAGAAAAGCAGGAAAGTAAAGTGCATTTCCCACGGGGGAAAAAAAAAAAAAAAAAAAAAAAAAAAAAGGCAAAGGAAGGAAACTGAATTCTGACCTCAGAAAACAAAGTAATATTTTTCTTTTCAAGATAGTAAATCTTCAGAAAATATGCCAGCAACTTTGAGTACCTAAGCAAAGCAGCAAAGTAGCAACAAAACAACACGCAGTGTGTTGCCAAAGAGACCTACCAAGGCAATCAATCAAGTGCAAAAAGCAATATTGAAGCAGGTGCAGATCCTGAGAAATCACAGACAAGTTAAAGAGATGTGATATTGCTGATGTCACTGTAGAAAAAAAGAATCACAGCAAAAAACAGTGTAAGGCATCCATCGCCTTAGCAAAGAACAGTAAGCATTAAACTTTTGAGAGACAGTTACTGGTAAAAACCCAAACATTTCTTACACTGAACCTCAAACAGTAGATTGAACTGATTTACAAACAAGTGATCAAGTTATGTAATCTAATGAACCACAACTGAATATGTGCTGCTCCCATGGAAACACTTAAAGGGGAAAATGGGAAAAACAAGGTTAAACTTGACAAAAAATATATATTTGGCTGTTTGAGTGTAAAAGGGTGTTGTGCCCTTCTGTTTGGCAAAAACAGTCTGAAAAGTTGCTAATAGAAAAGAGAAGTTGAACTGAGTTGTCCTACAGCTGCAAAGAAACATCAGCTGAAATAATAGTGGTATCTCAGCGAACATGTTTACCGTTTTCAGAAATACTACAAACAGTTTTCAAAAGATAGAGAAATGTTGTTGCAAAACGGTCCACAGTGCTACAAAAGTTGAATTGTTGGAAACAACTCCAAGGGGGCAAAGTCAGATTGTGAGGATGAAACAAGCTGACTTATTCCTCAAATCATGTTCCCTAAGTGCTCCTTTCAGACCACAGGCAGAGAAACAGTGAGCCATTGCTGTTACACAAGCAAGGACTGCAGAACATTTGATCTCATGAAGATCTTTCAGAAGTGCTCAGAGTCTAAAACCAAGGGCTTTCAGATTATTTGTCAGTCTCTGCCTTTTCACAATCACAAATGAAACTTTTGAGGATGTATTTTTTTAAAAATATGCTTCTTTTCTCTTAGTAGCGGCATTTGACATTTTCTTTCTAACGTTCTATGGCTTCAAAATCCTAAATCAAATGTTTTCTTCAGATTCTCCTAGTACCTGGATTATAGCCACAATATTTCAAAATGTTCAGTTGATAACCATCTGAGAGGTGATCAACATCACAATCTATAAATGGCATAAGACAAAGAGCATGTGAAATTTAAACCTATTATAGTTTTACAGAAAAGTTATTATGAATAACTTGTACCTAGAGATAATTTAAAATTCTGCAAAATTGATTTTTTTTTGACTTTACAATCTAAAAATGTGTTTGGATTTTGATATTGTAGCATAAAGCGAATTGAAGTTCAGTTCCACTGACATTTCCATTGAGGGAGAAAATTATTTCATGATCAACGTTTCTTGTGGTTTTTATTGATCCTAATAAGTGCCAATCAGTCATTTTCTAGCACTGAACACTCATTTTCTTTGCTCCAGAACAGAATTGTTAAGAACTCTGATTGATTTCCCCATTTCTTTGTATGCAATCAAGATCAGATGTCACGCTCAACAAATAAATAAACAGGTTACTGACAATGTCAACATCATTCATCAATGTTTTTAAAGAATGCAAATAGTATATTGGATGTGTTGTATTATTTATAGAATATTAATCTCAGTTTCTACATCAATAACTGTAGAAGAAAAGCAATGTGAACCATTCCCAGTATTTACTTTTTTATTGTCTTTTTTGACTGAGTATCTGGAATGAAAATGTCCTGAAAGTGATGGAGTGATTTAAATACTGATTTTGAAAATTACTTAGCTCTTTTGATGGCTAAATCTTATAGAATATCAGATGTTAAAGACATTAATTACTTTTCAAAAATCAAACCCATAAATTCTTCAATAATTCAGCCTATTTTTAAAATTAAATAATTTTTATGTGTAATCTGTAATCTGAGTATTGTAATTAACTGTTTAGAAATACAAGCTAACTCCACGTTCATCTACCCTCATATTGCTTCAGAACAAACAAATTTACACATTATTCTTTTAACTTTTTGGTAAAAAATAATTGTCTATCGATCACACCTGAAATATCCCATGGATATGAAAGAATTTAGCTATTTAGCGTGTAATCATTACTTGGAAGGTGAGTGGGCTACACATGGTGTGTACTTCACACTTTCTCATCATCCTATTTTTAAATTCATGCTGGCAGTCTCCCACAAACGTTAAGAAATTTGAAGATTGTTCTGGCTGATAGAAACATGACAAAATGGTGAGTTTCCTCTGAGGTATGTAAAAAACAAAAAACCAAAACAAAACAAAAAAAAAGAGGTACATCATGTAGTCTTAACATCAAGGAAAATCACTGCTTAAAATTGCTGCCACAACACGGCCTTTAGCGGAGGAATTTGTTACATTTGATAGGCAGTTGTCACTTCAAGAAACTTCTTGAGCATACATGGGAGAAATAGCCTTGAGAAAATAATATGGAGGTTAAAAGTTATGTTATTGTCTGGAAAACAAAGACTTGCGTTGTACGCTCTGTATCTGTCTCTGCTACAGTCTGTATCTTGGCTCTTTTGCACTGTCCTGTCTGGCTGTGTTAATCAGCTCCAATCTGTCTAAATATTTCTCAGTGACATTATTAGTTCTGAAGTCATTGTCAGTCTGCAAGTGCACTGCAGTACTTTTCCTTCATTCATAGATAACATATATATCATAAAAACAATTCCATTGTTCTAGTTCAAAACATTTGGCTTTATTGCCTGCTATTAGAGCTAGTTGGAAATTTTTTATTGAAACAAGCTTTTAGCACAGAAAATCAGAAAACATATTTTCATCAATATTTTAGTGAAAATGTTCTTTCAATTTTCAGCCAGTTCTGTTTTTCTGCAACCTAAATGCTGGCAGTTATCACCCCTTGCAGAATATACTGGACACAAAAAAATAAAGGCTGTAGCAACCATCCCACTTTCAGACGCAAGACCTCCTTCTCATTTAGAGTCCTCCTTGCTGTCCCACGGCACCTTCCCCGTTTTCCTCATGATTCCAGTCGTTTCTTGCATCTTATCAAATCATGTTGTTAAACTGAGACTTTGCAAGACTTGTAATGCTGTGTCGAATCTGCACCTAGGGAGCTTCCCAATCTGCCACCATGCTGCTGGATGCAGCTGCTTAGGGCTTCAAACATGCACTGAAGGTAGAATTAGGCCTTCCTGGTCCATCAGAGGAGCTACGTAATATCCCTGGTAGCCAGTAGAGATAAGAATGAAATTTATGATTAAAAAATGAGCTGAAAGGAAAGTGTCTTGGAGACATATCACATCCATTTCACAAAATTCTAATTGATGGTCCTTTGAGAAGAATAATTACAAAGAGATGGATGTACTATCTCCTGAACGTGATGGAAAGTTGCAGTGCTTGCTTGACTAAGGAAGAAGGCAGTTGGCCACTCTTCCAAAGAAACTAGCTAAAAGACATGAAGAGAAAAAGCCTATATTGGGATTAAGATGAGAGGGTGCCAGTGTTTGCGAGAACTGATAAATGTGAGCCACAGCATTAGGAAAATGAGGAAATTACTCAAATCTCAGCAGACCCAAACAAGACAAGTGTGCCTCAACTTAGTTAAGCATGAGTTCTTCAGAGAGATTTTTCAGCCCACTGTGCTCTCATTTGTTTTCAGTGACAGAGCATGGGTTCTGCTCCCATGCTGGGGTAAATTGTGGATCTACATGAGTGCAGTTAGGACGATTTATACAACCGTGGCAAAAAGTCCTAGTGAAGGTTTGGTGAAACTTCAGAGTACACTAGAACATTTTATCTGGTATTCAACTCATTCCTCATCATAATTTCTTTTGTTGCCTCAAGACCTCCCACCACACAATCATCTGTGTACTTATCACAAAGATATAGCGATCCCCTCTATACCTAGAATGTAGTAGATGTTTGCCTCCATGTACTTTCATTTTCTCTTGAAAAACTTCTCATTGGAGAAAAGAGGGGAGACAACCTTATGTGATCAGAGAGCCACTGATAGTTTACCCGCAGGCTCTGTGAAGACCAAGGGCTCAGTGGAGACCTAGAACAAAACTATGCCCATCAGTTTGTTTGAAAAATGCTAGGAGGCCTTACCTTTTGGTTTACTTAGCAGGTGAAAAAGTAGAAAGGAGTGAAAATGACATGCGATTCCTTTCTGGTTTGATCATGTTTCCAACGATGGAAGACCAGGAGGAGACTTATGTGAGGGAAGGGTTGTGCAATTTGTGCCTGTTGGGGTGTTCTAACAGCAGTGCATGCTACACTGGGGATTACAGCCCCACTGAGGATATTAGACAACATTTAAGATGCTTTCAGTGTTCCAGGCACCCATATTGGAACTTGATGATCTTTAAGGTCCCTTCCAACTCTAACCATTTTATGATTCTATGATTCTATATTGGATCTTCCCTGGATAAAGCCCAAACCCCAAGCTTTTGGATGCTTGTTAACTGAGACACTTGAGCTCTCACGTGAAGCACTGAACACCAGCAGAAAACTCTAAGAATGGTTGCAATTACTCTCAGAGCCAAGGTTTCCACATACAGTGCATGTGAGCCAATGATATTGGTTTGAACAAGATCAGGGCCTTATAAACACTTGCTGCTTTGCAAAATCCAAACAAAACCCAGGTATATTCTGTATCCTCTAAAGTCCACAGAAGTATTTGGCAAAATGCTTTGAAAATTATTTTGAAACAAGGAAGATTCAAAGACATTTGAGAAAAGTCTTTCACAGTGCAGAAGTGCGATGCAGGGCTTTTGCTCTTTTATATTTTTGTTTGCTTCCAGATTTTCACAGCCATTAGGAATAGTTTGCCCTCTTGAGGCTTTTGCTGGCTCTCAGCACACTGGCATTTCCCCTACGCAGCAGGCATTGACAGTGACAAGTGAGAGCACTGACTCTCCACTGCTGCCTTTCTTCTGTTTCCTCAGGAACCGGGTCTGATCCATGATAATAAAGCAAGAGGAAATGATTCTGCAATTAATATTTTAAGCCCTTTGCCTTTATTTTCATTGCATTTTTAATATTTCCTTCTTCTTTCTTTAAGAACAGTCTTTTTTTTTTTCTTTTTTTTTTTTTTAAAGACACCACGTTACTATCTTTCCTGCAGCAATGAGATGAGTGATTTCTCGGGGGAGTGTGGATAATGAGTTATGACCTCTGTGCATTTACTGGGCATCTTAAAACTCAACCTCAATCATCGTCTGTTCGAAGGAACAGATTATCAACTAGCAATATTGGGCAGCACATTTTTCTTCTTCCTAGAAAACAGGCTAGACAAAAAAATAAAAAATAATAATAAAAAAAAATCATAGGATTACAGTTCTTTCCCTGACTTTCCTGCTTTTGCTGAACTGTGACTGCCCAGAACTCTGAATTGCTTTGTCCCTGTCCTAATGTCAGCCATCACCCCCTTTAAAGTTTGCTGTATTCTACCAAGCAGATCCTCCCTTTATTAAAGCGGGAGTTTGCCTCAGTACAAGCATCTGCAACCAGGGTGTTTGATATTTAGGTTCAATAAGCAATACCAGCCACCCAGGAGAGCACTGTAAGGATATCCAGACTCCTTATTCAAGTGATCAGTAAATAAAGAGAGGGAGAATTACAATATCAAACCAAGATTAAGAGACCTAGAGTAATCTTGATTTAAAACATAGAACCTAGCTTGTGCGTGTGTTCTAGTGAAGGTCAAATAACACTGGGAAGGATTTATTAAGGAATATGGGAGAAAGGAATCTTGGTTTGCTGTCAGGTTTTGTTTCCTTTTCTTTTTGTTCTTTTTATCGTGGAATCCTGTTGTTGGATCTTTGCTGGTTGTTATTTAAATCAGCAGTAATACACCTTGGGAAGATTTGACTTTCACTGCCTATTGAGCACCTGGCCCTTGCATAAAGAGATGACTAGCCTCCAAGGCCATCAGTTTGGCCCTTGCGAGTCATATGGTAACAACATTTTTGAAACCTAGGCAAATTCCTAGTGCTGTCTCATACAGCCTAAATATTAATCACATGAACAGCAATGATCAAATTCACATCAGGGGATGCAGGCAAGGCTGGAAATGGTAATCTATGAAATGATAATTAAAATGCAAGGAAAAAAATGTATCTGAAAGTGAAGATAATATCAAATAGCACTTCTACCTTGTTTTTTTCCATTTTCAGCAACATTTCAGTTTGGTTTTGCATGAAATGAGCAGGGAGGCTGCAGTAGGTATTGAAAAACAAGCAAAAATGAGAGAAACAGAACAGTGGGGAAGATTTGAAGAGGCAAGGAGTAAAAATCCATAAATAAAAAATGAAACAAAATGAAAGAGATATTACAAGGTAATATACAGAGGACACAGCAGGAAAGCCATGACCCTTCCCCTATATCACTCAAAAATCCATGCAAGGGGTTCTCTAGTCCCAGATGAAAAAAATAATCTTCAGTTTTAAACAGGTAGCATTCCCTAATGCAGAGAGTGTTTCAGCAATATGCGCATCCATCTGCCTGCTCCATCTAGCTGTGTTGCTATTTTCTATTTTTTTCTCTATTGTCACAAACTGTGTGCTACAACAAGACTTTTGCCCTGTATAAATTCTCTATAATTACTTCCAAGTGTCACTCTTTATCCCACTCTCCCAGACATACCATTTTTGCTCTGTTCACAGCTTTTTTTTTCACAGTATTTTTAATATCTGACTTCAACCTACCCAAATTCCTACCTGCTCTCTTCCCTATCTCAGACCTTTTGAGTGATTTTCTTGTCCCTGGTTCCCTGCGTCTTTCTCCTTCTGTTTTGAAAATATTCTCTTGGTCAAGGGAGGATATGTTGTGTTTGGGTCCTTCCCTCTTTCAACTCTTCTTATCTGGCAGCTCATCCTGGTCTTGAGGTTTCTGACCTCAATAGGTGAACTGACAGCTCTCCCGTTGGTTTGGGAAAGAACAGGATTTCTTTATTAAATGCTTCTTCCTAAGGGAACAGGGCTTATGTTATTATGTTGTCTGAATCTGTCAGAGTCAGCCCTTCCCCCCATCTTTTGAATCAAGATGCCTGTTTCAGTCAAATTGCCTATTTCAGTCAAATGCATTAAAAAAAAAACAAAACCCAAGGCAAAAAAAAAAAAAAAAAAAATTTCCCAAATTTTATGACAATAGGAATTTGGGGAGGCAAAAAACACCTTACAGGTGCCTCCCTCAGTGTAACCCTGCTTGCTGTTGCATGCTAGAGAATCTACACTGTAGATGGATTACTAAGCAGAGGAGCTGTAGAGATGCTTGAATTCGAACTAGTGTTTTCTAAAACGACCAGGTCAATCAATCCTGACACACAAATCCATGCAGCATCATGGTTCATTACTCTCATCAGTGCCCAAAGAACTTCCTGTCCATTTTTAATGAAAACCGTAACTTTCCATGATCTTCCCTTTGTCCCAAGTATCATGGGTGGAATTTGGGTAGAGAGTGAGTCAGGTCCATAGTGAGTAAATTTGGGGAAAATAGCCCATGGTTCTGGATGATCAGATCTGCTTGAACAAAAAGAACAGTTGCTTCCCAGGAAATAATTGTGCACATTGGGATTTTTTTTTTTTTTTTATCTTATGTAGCTCAGTATATCTGTAAGCAAAACAAATTACAAAGGTTCCCCCTGCAGCACGTTTCACTTTTCCTTTCAAAAAAGCATAATATGTTTATGAAATTAGGGTACTCCCCCAAAGGGCCTTGAATAATGATAAGATATATGAAATAACTACTGTAGGCTTTGAAATCAATGTTGCAGAAGACAAGGATTTAGCTAGGATGTAGCTCAGTCAAACCTGATTAATTTGTGCCTGGTTATGCCTAAGCAACCAAAACATTTCACTGGCAGGCAGTGCAAACGACAGGCACTTTATGTGCCACTGCTTTCTTAGTCTGGAGGGGTTTCTTTTTAATATTTATAAAAATGATCTGCAAACTGATTCAGCCTAACTAGGTCTGTCTGTGAGACCATCATCTTAGCGCATCCCACAGGGGTATGAAACCTCAGTTCTGAATTAATTGTAGTATGACATTTAGAAGAAAGAGGAGAAACTACTACGTTGGCTTAAAACATGGGAGGTTACAAATTGTATTTACAATTGTTGTTTGAGAAGATGACAAAGACATTTTAATAAACATCTGTCAAGAAACATCAAAGTTGGGAGGTTTTTTTTGAGATTTCTGTGCCCTTTTTCTCCAACATTTAAAGATGCCAGTCTCCGCTGAAAACATGGAGTTTAGAAAGGGGTTACTTTTAACAGGACCTGACAAGGTTGTTGACTTTGTAGTGGACTAAGAAGACAAACAGTAAAAATAAAAGTGGAGAAGTGACCCCTTGCCGTATGAGAAACATGCAGCATTGCAGCACTGAGTCACACAGTACTTTACATACAAAGATTCCATATAAGTTATCAGAGAAAATAAATGCATTTATTATGTAACAGACATCTACAACCTGACTCACAGTGGAAACAAGAGTAAATCATGACCCCTTCCTCTATGTACATGTGCAAACTTGTATGTGTGTTTTACAATTAGTTACTTGTTAACAGCTTTTAACCAAATCTGACATAGGTGAAGATTTTAAAGATATTAATTCCTAATTAGACAGTTAAATGGAGAACAGAGAATGTCTATGAATTTCCCTTAGGGGTGTAGCTCACCTCTAATTTGGCACTGAAGATCCCAGAGACACAAGAGATCACGTAGGTGATCAAAGCAAAGGGGAAGGACCTTGTGCAATACGGACTTGAAAATCTACTCACAAGATAGAAATTCATTATCTGTTCTGTTCCTCACAATGCAGTTATATACTGTATTTTAGTGGGGTTATTCTTAAACTTTTGGGTTTGGATGTCGGCTGCTATGTTTCACACCCAGATAGCATTGTGAGTGGGAGTGTGGTTTCCCCTGGGTGTCTGTGCCTGGTGGAGGTGAAACTTGGCACAACACCAGAGCCCTGGCATAGTGAGACTTCAGGATGCTGGGGCACAAATCCCCACACGCATTCAGGTAGCTGGGAGAACTTCAGAGCAAATGAAGTTTGCCTCCTGACTATAGCCACACTCTAGGAGGACTTCTGGACTTTGGATGCAGGTACTTAAAGCATTCCTACTCTTCATTTTGGAAGCTGCAAACCTTCTTTTTATAAATAACTTTATTTGGAAATAAGACTTCCTGAAATGAATTTATTTCAATAAATTCCATTTAAAAATTTAAAAAATAAGTTTTTAAACAAATGAATAAATAAATAAATAAATTGTTAGCATTCTCCTAGCACTGAAAGATACAACACACTGCAATGCAAGCCAAGACAGTACAAGTTAGGATGAAAGGAAGTGTTCCAATGAAACTGAAACATATGGCAAAGAAATTGCTCTACAAGCCTTCAGAGCTTGATAGACAATGATATCCTTGTTACAGAGGTTTTAAGTAATTCTGTGGAACTTAACTATATCCCTGTTATAAAATTGGTTTAAAGTGGCAATAAGAAGCTTACCATTCTCTACTCACTTCTATTCATTACTTAATGTCTCCAACTCAAGAATAATTGAAAAAAAGGACTCTTCCAAAAATTCACTCAAAATTATTTTTCAATACAATATCAGTTTTTTGATAAAACACTTTACCCTGGAAAGGTTGTTTTCTTTCCACAGATTTTTTTTCTTCTACTAAAAGACTTTGATTGAAAAGTTTATTTTGTTGATCATAAGTGGAAACTTTCAGATGAAACTGCGGTGAAAACAGTAATGTATATACTTTTAATTTCACTTACCCTGATCTCTGTAGAACACCTAATAAGTCCTGCAGTCCTGCCTTTTAAATTATATTTTAGTCCAGCGAGAAAAGAGAACTGTTAAAGAAACTCCAGTGTTGGATCAAAAGTAGTGTTTTGCTGTTTTCATTTCCTGATGGTATTTTCTGATAACAGATTTAATTCTTTGCAATATGTGATAAAATTTCTATTCTTTTTGTGGCTAATCCCATGTCAACATAAGTATTTTTTGTTGGCATGGCTTTACTGCATTTAAATTCAATTTTTAAGATATTAGAAGTCTGTATGGAGTGAAATACTGACTCCTTTTATATAAATTTGGTAGGAAAAAATTTTTATTGACTTCAACAGCCTAAGATATGACTTATTATATGTAAATTTTTGAGGTTCTCTATCGGCCTCTGTATTTACTGTGCACTTTTTATGTGCACAGGCTAACACTGCCAAATGAACTTCCAAGCCAGGAAAGCTGTCTTAAGTTTGTCTCAGTTGAAAGCCATTTTTCAGAGCTTAAGTTGTAGAAAACAGGAATTATATCTTTGTTTGGAAAGAATCAATAAAAATTCAGGTGCTGCCCTGGTGTGGAAAGGACACTGACAAACCCTATAATTTGTCCCACAGAGGAAATATGTAAGTCCTTCTTATACAGATATCTTCATTTTCACTCATGTTTGGGGAAAAGGATTAAAGGCAGGTTTGTTTTGATCAAATTAGAAGGTGATAAAGGACTTAATATAAAGCATTTTGATATTTAAGTGATTGAAAACCTTCAAATATTGACTTGCCTTTGGATTGGCCTTTATTCATTCCTTATAAGAAATCCACCCTATACTTTCTTTATAAGAAGTACTAACACTTTCCTGACTGAGAGCTGACTTCAAGGAACAGAGGGGAAATGCATTTTTAAGAGCCTCAAATGAGAACAGAAACAGATTTTGAAGGGTATTTCTGCAAGGACTTTTGCTTGATATTATGTATCCACCAATAAAATTTCAGATGGTTTTAAAAGGTCTGATCTTGGTTACTGGGTGCCAGCTACTTAACTCGCAGCTGAGTCTACTGCTGAGGTCTTCAAAGAGATTGCACCAGGAAACTTTGGGTTTTGGATAGATGGTACAAAAATGTGGTCAGCATGAGTAGGGGAAAAGGGCAAGGGTAACAGTAAAATCAAATGGACATCAAGGGATCCAGGATAGAGAAGTAAATACTATTACAGAAGGGCCTGCTGCTCAAAGAACTAAGATAATTTTCATCTATGTTCTAGTCATAGGAAAATGGGATTTATTAAATAATATATTGAATTTAATTTGCAGTTGCTGGCTAGTCAAATGTAATATCTCGAAATTTCAAAGTAAGGTCAAAATGTACTTGACTTCTCCTCATTTAAACTGTTCCTTTTTAGTGTCAAAACAATTTAAACTTTGGAAGGGCTAGGCAAACCACTTTAGATCTTGCCTTCACTGACCTAAAGCTATATTATTTTTTTCTTTTTCCTTTGGGCTAAAGTATGAGAGTTACCCTCTGTGTGAGTGAAGATAAAGGACTTTGGGTTTCTATAGATTAGGAAGGGGGGAAGTGCTGACCCTGGTGAATCACTGCCTCTCAACTTTTCAGTGTCTTCTTTTCACTGTTTTCATCATCTTTTCTTCTAACCCCAGAGTATCTCAGAGTTACCTCCAGTAAGAATTTCATGTTCTTTGTTGCTGAAATGAGTCTACAGGAACTCAAAGATGCCAGAAGGATCTTACCTAATCACCTGAAACTCACAGCCAAAGTGTATTCAGTATTGAAATGATGCCTTGGGACAACAGAGGTTGTGTCTTAGTACTAGGGAGTGTTTTTACAATAGCAAAAGGATTGTGAACAAAAGGCAGCAAAGGCAGATTGAGCAATGGATCAGGGAAACTGCGTGAGCAGGAAATAGGATAGAGAATAACTCTAAATATCCACATACATGTGTTCTTGGCTGAAATATGCCTGGAATACAGTACCCTGTTTAGAATATTTAATCATCACCTCTGTTGAAAGCTCAAACAATAAAAAATATGCAAAATCTAGATAAAGGCAGATTAAGTTAATTCATTATTGCAGTCTAAAATAATGCATTCATTACTGTTCTTAAAGGCCTTTCAGTTTTTTTTTCATTCAAGAAATAAGCCAGAGATTAGTATCACTGTAACACCATAAAAGTTTTATGTAAGGTTTTGTATTTGTAGACCTGAGATCAGAAATCACCTTCTCATGATGAGAAGCTTCTTAGGGCACATATCTTTCTCCTCTGGGAAGAACTCATCAGAGGACCAAGAATTAACTCTTAAGTAGCGCACATTTTTTACATTTAAGAATGAACCAATTAGCCTGCAGAATTCCGATGTTGGTTTTAACACGCCTAAATAATTTCAAGAGTAGGGCGACTTTTCTCCATGGGCACAATTCATGAAAATCTTTCCGATAGGAATAGCACCAGCCTGTATTTTCACTTTTCATGGCATGCTCAGACCCCACAGGGTCTGTGGGATTCATTTTCTAATCCTGCATACAGAGCCTCGACAGCGGAGCTGAGTTTTCCACTGGGATTTACCTACACCTTGCCTGCAGCCTCCACCTCCAGGTTTCACTTTGGTGTCCCAGGTCTGAACAAGCCCGTGCTCACTGTCGCAGCTTGCCGTGTTGCCTTCCATCCCCAGGCGAACACTGAGGAACTGTGACTCTCACTAACATCAAAGCACAGGTGAGCCTGAGCTTCTCTCCAGATTATTCACAGGTTTGCACTATTTAGCCACAGTCTGAGATTAGAATTTCTGACAAAGCACAAAGCTAAGAAAATTTCACACGGTTTCTGCTTCCACTGAAAGCCATTTTTGGCTACAATAAGCATATCATGAGGCAAAATGCTCAAGACTTGGGCAAACAGCCCCAATAATAATACAAACAAACAAATCTACCCATCATTAATTTTTAATATAAGAACATAAACAGAACCACCTACTTCAGGTCCTGTAAACCCACTCTTTCCAGGGGGACAGTGAAGAATCACAGTTTTTAAAAGTGTCCTGCTGCTGCCATCTGGCCGCCAGCCTCCCACTGAGCCAAATTGGCACTTATAAGAAGCAGCAGTCAGTCAGGGGAGGATCGCCTTCCACGAGTGCTGATTTAGTGCCTTAGGAGACAGATTGGCAGTGGCATAAAGTAAAAGGCTCTTGAGAGTACAGTAGAACAAAAAAAGAGAAGGGAGGGGAAAGGAAAGAAGGGAAAGGAGGTAAAGGGACCTGCAGACAAGACACAGGCTAGTGGAAAACAAGAGGGTAAGTGAAAGCGGCCACGCTGAAAAGAATAATTTGGGAGGACTTCAGAATGATATCAGCATTATTATAGGATGGGAAAAGGGGAAGACAAAGTCTGAATTTCAATTTTCCTCAGTTTCTCTGACTATAAAATGGTAATGGTAATACCCATATGCTTTCATGAGGTTTTCCAGACTTATTGTGGTCTAAATGTGATATATAATTCTTCTACCTTGATCTTATTCAGAAAAAAATATTTGGCCTTTAAATAAATACTCTGCTTTACATAAATGGTTTTGAAATCACAGATTCGCAGTTCCATCGTGTGTGTTATTATCCTGGTTTGAGGTAAAATGAACCAATTTTCTCTTTTACAATTTTACTTTTTTATCTGAGCCTCTTCTAACTAACTAAACCCTGAAATTAATGGCACATTAAGAGCACAAAGAACTGTTCATTCTCACGGTGGTAAGACCTCATTGTCCCAAGGAATGGTGCAAAGAGGCCCTTACTTTTACTTATTGCTAGAACAACCAAGGTCAGGGAATTTTGTTATTTGCCCTGTTGGAGAGTCAGAAGTGGAAAAGCGTCAAGGGGTCACACCCATAGGGACGAACAGAAAGGACAGGTGACCCAAAACTGACAAACTGGAGTATTCCATCCCATCTGCATCATGCTCAGTATAAAAGCTGAGGGATAAAAGGGTCAACTCTCTTTCTTCAATGGCCAACATCCAAAGATGACCCTGCCTGTTCACCTGCCTTTGATCCCAATCCGAGCACTCCTGACTCCAGATCCGGAATTCAGCTCCTGTCAATGACTGAGTCCAGTCTGAGACTTTTCCCGATGCCTGCTGGTGACATGACTGTCATCCTGGGAGCTTGATATGTTTTTGTATGTGCTGTATCTATTTCATTATTTTCTTCTTACATTAACTTTAGCATTAATATTTCATTAAAGTAGTTTAGTTTATTCTAAACTCATAAATCTCCTTGTCTCTTCCTCTCCTTTCTTTCTTAGGGGGATGAAGGGTCATCTGTCAATCTGATTTTGGTAAAATTGGCTGAAACCACGACAACTATTCAGGGATGAGGGCAGCAGAGAAGCAGTGAGGGTGCCCAAAGTCCGACATTCAGAGAGTGGCATCCATATATGTACATGTGTATTCATGGGAATTAATTTAGTCCTGGCACTCCTGTGTTCGGATGAGTCAAACGACTTGCCCCAGACAATGCAGCTGAAGCTGTTCATGACGGAGGGGGCTCCTGAAGTTGTGGGCATGAGGTTCTCGTTGAGTTTAATTTAGGTCACTGGTGAAAGTCATTTACAATTCTCAACTATTGAGAGCTGTGAGAAAGCCAGCCCACAACATGACATTGTTAGTTATTTCTTCTGAGATGAAAAGTCTTATTAAAACAGCGGGAATGCTGCAGTGTAATCAGACATGGAGTGCACCATGCCTGTGTAGTGTCAGCAGCCTCTCTCTGTGCTGTGCTAGGCAGGGCTCTGCCTTCCTTCCCAAACCCACTGACATTTTTCTCTGTGTGAATTCTTGCATCTAGCTGGGGGATTGTTGACATTAGGACACTCAAAAAAGTTCAGTTAAAACACAGCAGACCTCTGTGTGAGGGCTCTTTCTTAAAAGTGAAGAGGCTCCAGTACCCTGCAGATGAGCTTGAATCTGTGAGTTTGAAGCAGCTCTGCTCCATCCTGAAAGGGTCCAAAAATGTCACTCCCTGGCTTAATTAGCCTTAACTTCTTGGAGACTGTCATATCATAAGAGTTTAAGCAGCAGCATTAACATGGGGATTTCCTACATGCTGTTCCTACCTGCTTATTTCTAGCCAAGACTCAGTATTTTGCCCTTTTATCTGTGACATATGAGTAGCTGGGACCAGAACTGACACTTCCTTGGCTCAAGCCCCATACTAGGAAGTGCCATGAACTACATTTCCCTTGATTTTAGATCTCCTTGCATCAGGGCTTAATCAAACACTATGCAAAAAGCATTATCAGTGGTCTTGTCAGGCTTCTGAGGAGAAAAATCCTTCCTGTAAAAAAGAACAATTTCACATTCCAGCAAAATTATGTTCTAGTAGCAAAAGGCAGGACAACCTAAGCTGCCAAAAGCTTCATGCTGTTGGGACCAGACTGTTGGTGGTAGAAGAACCAGTTTACAGCTAGCTTGGGTCTCTCTGTGTAACACTGCAGATTGCAGCATACTTATAATCAAGAGCAATTACTGAACAAGTAATGTCCTGAAGTATACTTTAAAATAATTGTTTGCTTGATTTTGTCCCATCTTTTTAGTTTGTTTGCTGTTTTCTAGCTTGTACTAACTCCTTTGACCTTTGGAAAGTTGTAATAATTGTTCTCTGTATGAGTGCTTCGAGGTGGTGATGCACATATCAAGTAAGGCAGGAACAGGACTCAAGTTTCCTGATCCCTGAGCAAACACTTTAACCACAAAGCTCTTCTCTAAGTCATGGAAAACAGTGGGTGTTGCTGTCACAAGTGAAGTTTGCTCAGTTATTTGAGGTTTCCTACCTTGAAAAGTCAGTGAGGTTTTAGCCATGGACTCCTTTGGAGCACTTTGAATTACCTGACATAAAGAAGTTTCCAACTCTGTTGAAGCCCAAGGGATAGTCACATAGTGGTGCCTTGAGTGCTGTATAGTAGGAGACAGAGAGAACTGGAAGAACTTTTATTCTACTCTGAATTCAGACCACTTTTCTAAATCAAGGATTATCTCACCCTAAATAGAGGTAGATTTAGCCATTTTGTTACTGATGTCATTTGAAAAGTCTTATTTTACTATAATTGTATAACAAGTGATTTAGAGCAGTATCTCCTAATCTAAACAGTGAGCTGGCTATGGAGAACAGTCTAAATATACCCCTTGCAAGCAACCTGCAAACTAAATAACATATATTAAGAAAAGACATATTGGGTTAATAACATTGTGAGCAACTGCCTTGAAAAGAAGAGAGTTTAAGATACATCCTTCTCTGGAGCACTTTGAAATATCTAGCAATAGGCAACTCCTTCCACAGTGTTAAAATTTCATAGCTAGGCATGCTAGGGTACCCTACAGTTCACATTCAGGAGCTCATTGTAGATTGTTAGACTGTATGAAAAACAGAAATAAAGGGATGATATTTTGAGAAGACTTGGTGAACTACATTGCAATTCATAAATCGCATTTCATTTCAATAGAAAATATTTTTCATAAGCAATTGGATCAATCATTGTCCTTATTTTTTGTCTAGTATTTACCATTTTATACTTTTCTCTGTCTCCTTATGCTTATGTCTCCCCTCAACCCTATAATTGCCACTAAGACCAAAGAACTCTCTCTTATAAAATTTAGGAGATTTTACCAAACACTGGTTTCAGTGAATACTTTGTTGTCATATACGGGTTAAAATCTGCCACAGACGTGTGGCTGCAGAAGGGTAATATGATGACAAGGTAGGAATTTCCTATCTTCAGTCCCTTAGCTTCTTGATTTTGAAGTACTTAAAGACAGCACCTGCTTAAGGACTTGGTATTCACTCTAATCAGGAATGCTATATGCTATGTGTCACAGTGCTATGCATTCTAGACAGTAATTTTGATTCCTGATTGCTATTTCAAACATATTCTCAGGGTGCCCAACTATTCGGCAAAACCTATCTACGTGAGGTGGGCTCATCATCATTTTCACACATTACAGTGTCTGAAACTGCTACCAAGGAGAGCTACTAAGCCGATGAGGGGTCTAGAGAACGAGTCATATGAAGAGAGGCTGAGGAAACTGGACATGTTTAGTTTGGAGAAAAGGAGGCTGAGGGGAGACCTCATTGCCCTCTACGACTACCTGAAAGGAGGTTGTTGGGGAGTGGGTGTTGACCTCTTCTCCCAAGTGAGTAATGACAGAACCAGAAGAAATGGTCTGAAGTTGCATCAGGAGAGGTTCCAATCAAGTATTAAAAGGAATTACCCTACTGAAAAAGTGGTCAGGCACTGGAATGGCCTGCCCAGGGAGGTGATGGAGTCACCATCCCTGAAGGTATTTAAGAAACGTGTAGATGTGGCATTTCAGGGCATGCTCTAGTGGCTAAAATTGTAGGGGATTTTTATGTGTGTGTGGTTGGACTCAGTGATCTCAGAGGTCCTTTCCAATGATGACTATTCTGTGATTCTGCTTTTATCCTGTACTGTCCATCTGGTCCTCTGCTTTATTTTATTCTTTGCCCATTTAGATCACAATTACAGTTGTGGGGGATCAGAGTAACCACACTTTGATATTGATCCTATGGGTAACATCTGTTGGGAGTGCCTGATCTGAATATAATTGGATAGTTTGTTGTGTTTCATTCTGAGTTAGAGAATATTCTTCTGCAAGAACAATTTCATGTTTCTCGGGTGGCTGGTGTTTTAGCTCTGAAAATGGCATTTTGGGGTGGAAACATTAGCTGAAATTATAGTGTTACTTGTACGGTCCTCAATCATTCTGCTTTTACTGACTCTATGGACTATTATGAAATTACAGTTAATTTTGTCTCATGTCTTTCTAGACTTTAGAAATCTTTATATCTATATGCAGAACAAATTCAATTTGCGTGTTTGAATGCTTTGGTTATGCTCTGGCCCTGAAGAGCCGAGGTGGTATTTTACCATCTTGAAATGAAACCAAATTCAGGCCCAGGAGGGCCAGAGGTAACACTGTGATCATCCAGTCTGACGTCTGCTTTGCAGTCTGCCTTTACTTACTGCACTAGTTACTTCACTAAAGGGAATTCTCCTCTTCCGTTTAAGTGGGTAATGCAGAAGCAACTGCATTGTAGCCTGAGTTATCAGTCAAGGGACAGAGATGATGGGGAAATCTAGTTTTGCCCATTGAAGTGTTCTTTCTCACAAAACACTCCTGTCACAACTGGTGGGGACTTATGGAGTTTATAACAGATCTATAATTTCCAGACCCCAACAATTAGAAAGAACCTTCATGGAAATCTTTTAGGATAAAACTTCATTCTTCACAGCACTTTCCGCAGCGTTGACAGCAAAATGTATTACAACTGGGTTGCGTTGCTGCAGTGGAAACTGAGAAATTTAAGAAAAGAGTAATATATGGTATTAACTTTGTGGCCCAGGAAAAAAAAGTAGGGATTCTCATTTCAGGCCAACTTTTCTTATTTTCATGCTTTACTAGTGTTCCCACACATTCCCTTTTGACATTTTTCTTCCTAGGAAAATTACTTCTGAAATAATTTTAGTTCACAGACAACATATACTGGGCACATGGACCTCACTTTTCTGGTATACATTATAACAAAACTACTTCGGAGTTTACAGCCACAGTTGCTGAATAATGAAGTATTTCTTTGTAGTCAAACTTTGCAAACTTCTGCAAATATATCTAGAAGTTCCCTGAATTATTGGACGTTTATAATACACATTGGATGAGTATCTCACATAACTTTATTTGGAATTTGCAAGATATTTGCCTCACAGTTGAGAAATGTAATTAGCACTTAGGAGAAGTGAATGCTGTTCCCAGATTTCCTGCAGACTGCCCGTGGATGGCATGATAAGATGAAGAGCCACATTCAGCTAACTGTGCCTTAGCTCTCACTGTTGTTCTACCTACAACAGATTAATGAGAAATTCAAGCCACCTGCTCTCCAGGGTGCCCATACATGCTGCACAGTCAAAGAAGAGAGGTAGTTTTGACATCTAAGCCAGCTGCTGGCAGTAGTTGGTCTGCTGACAATAGATTCCCTTTCTTAGGGAGCTTCTTTCTCAAAACGTGCTGTCTCTCCAGTTCCTAAACCAAGAGATAATTTGCATGCGTGTGTATTTTGGGCCTCAGCTCGCGGCTGGTTTTGTGTAGTAGTTGGTAACAACAGTTCTTACAGACTGATAATTGGCATGTATTTATCACATAAATTTTGGAATAAAATTTTATTCCATTCAAAGAAATATGAGAAAACCTATTTGGCAATGCCCCTTTTGATTGTTGTTTTTCATGTCGTGAAAACGTGGCAGCATTTTACTTTTGGTGGACGTTGCATTTTTCAACAATGTGCTCTTTCCTCAAGTGATAACGTTATACTTTTCTGTTCCCAGGTCTTGCCTCTTTCTCTTTTGCTATTAGGGTAAATACATCCCTCACAAGATTACTTGAACATTGGGAAATGTTATAAGTTCTGGGAGATATTTGGCCATTTATCAGTGAGACAAGAGATTGTCTTTTATAACCTATAAAGGAAAATGATTGATTTGGAAAATGAAACTTCAGTCATCCTTCACTGTTTTAGTTATGCAGGGATCCAAAGTCCTCTATTGGATTAAAAATGGCTAAAAGGTTGTTCCCTCTATTTGTCAGATCTTTTGGCATTTGCTGCTTGTTTTTTTTTAAGTGGAACTAAAGCCTGAGAATTAACTGTCCACATTGCTTTTATGCAGTTCAGTTTATTCCAAAAGGGTCAAACCAAGGCAAAATCAGAACACCAGAGAAACTGGAAGACCAGCTATGCACCTTGGTACCACTTGGTCACCACAGGGTTGTCTGTACTTCAACAACAGGATTAAACCAGATATATTTTAATTATAACTGTGTTCAGGAGTAACGAAATATAATTCTAATTAAATCAATGAAATAAAGTGTGAGTAAACCATAAAAATCCTCAGACTTCAATTGCAATGAAAAGAGATGTCCACCAGAGTGAATTTATCTTACTGTCTAATAGTAACTCTAATTTCTGAGGAAAGAGATGCACAGCACATCAAACCAGATGGTTCTTTCTTACTGATCTGTTTTCCATATTGACTTTAGTCCAGTGGAGGTAGCATCCATCACTGCTCTGGATGGCTTGGACTGACTCACACATCACATGTAATTTATGTCAGATTTTAAATAGACTTAATTTAACCTTTTCAGGGAAGGCATTTTGAAGGATGTTGCATGTGCTGAATGATCCATAACTTCTTCTCTTGACATGTTTATGCTGTAGCTGGCAGCAGATCAGTTCCCGAAATCATGGCAATTCAGGACTTGTTCCCATGTTAAAATTTGAAGGCTAAGTAGTTTAGCCCTGAAATTCTTCTTAGTAATCTGCAGAGTATGCCAAGGAGACTCACTTTGCAGTTACTATCCAGGCTCAGGGGAAAAAGTACCTCATAACGGGAAAGATGTTAGATTGTGATGAATGGAACTGAATGAGTTGTGATAGAGACACATACATTTGAAAAGACAGTAACTAAGTATACACCATTTAATGTTTAATCTAAAACAGGGCTTCCTCACATATTTGCCTGAAGGGCAACATAGTGTGAAAATTTGGAAGGTTGTAAGAAAGTGCTATAAAAATGTTCTGACATAAGACATTTGCTATTTTCCTGGAAGTAAGGACACAAGACCCAATGAATAAAATATAAGTGAAATACAGTTTGGTTACTGAAACTGCAGTAAAATGTTTGTAGAATAGAGAATTACATTTTTCTACTCTATCAAATTGTCTAATAGTAATAGCAGCCGCCTTTTAAATGCTACAAATCAACCTGTCATTTCCTATCATGCAATTTGATTGTTACATTTCCTTTTTCTTTAGAAGAGCCTTGTGGGATTAGGGTGGAATAAGAACTGTCAATTTATGACAAGAAACATTTCATATTCAAAGTTGCAAAACTCACAGTAGATGATGAGATCTGGAAGAAAGCCATCTATGGTGTTCCCCATGAGATTAACTGTGGAAATTGTTGGTATTTCCTATATTAAAATTTATATGGCAAGGACAGTCCATGCTGTTAAAGCAAAACTGGAGTTTTCCAATAGTTTTATTAAGTTGAAACCAACTTCCCTTTCCTCAGTTGTAAAAGAACCAGAGGGATTTGGGATTATCTTGCTTTTCCATGCATAAGGGCAGCTAAGGAGGTAGCTACTGTCTTTTAAAGAATATCTGAAGCAATAAGAATAACTTTTAAATGCTTACTCCTGGTATCTCTTTGATATAACTTTTACTTTAGTCTGAGACCTTCAGCTGAAGAGCATCATTCAGAAAGATAAAATAATTTAGTTTAGAAGGAAGCTTTGGAGATCATCAGGTCCAACCTCCTACTCGAAGCAAAGCTAACTTTTAAGTTAGGTTGAACTTTAAGGAATCCCTAAATATTTTCAACTGTATATTCAGAAGTTACTCACCTTTCCCCTTTAAACTCATTTCTATAAAAAGGCGTCTCTGTTTTGCAGCCTTGAAGTAGATCAAAGTAGAAGCTAAAAATACCCATATTGTATCAACTTCCTTCAAACAGGAGATTAAATACTCATACATACATATGTTATTTTCCAAGGAAGAGTTTTTAAAACTGATTGAGTTGATTCACCATTGAATAAGGAAAAAAGTCCTATGTAAAAACACTATATAGTCGAAGAAAACCAAGAGGGAAATGAGCAGAGGGCTTTCAAGATATTACCATGAGAGATTTTGGCCATCATCCTTTGCTGCCTTTTTTTTTTTGCTGATTATTGCTTCCTCCACAAGAAATAAACATTATTGTAATAGCTTTTTTTTGTTATGGGCATGAGGGAGGAGTGTTTGTTTTCCTGTATGTTTTTTTTTTTTTTTTTCATTTCTGAAGTAGTTACCTTTGTACCACAAGAACAATGAATCTGTAGTTGATTTAAAACATATTGTTTGTTGTTTTTCAAAAACATTATTGACTGAAAATGTCAGTGACCATGAGTTCCACTCTGTATGTATCAAAGTTATTTTAGCTGTGCATTGTTTTGGAAATATGGAAGTCTATTGATTGCATTCAAAATTAAATTCTACTGTGCTGCTGCAAGCATTCAATGAATCACCTGTAATAAATTTGTTTGTAGAACTTGTTTAACTCTAGTATCTGAAAAAAAGAAATCAATGGGATGTGCCAGTTGACCTTTAAGTTGGCAAATATAGAAAAAGAAATGTTGTTTAGTAACCTTAGTCTTTGTACAAGTGCTGCAACTATTTTTGAACACCAAAATACAAAAAAAAAACACCAACATCTCAGCTGCTATAAACCAAGAAAGTCCTATTCAGTTTGCTGACTCACAGTGCTCAGACACGAAGACATCTTATCTGGGCTGAGTATTTTTGGTTGGGTTTGATTATGGAGTGGGTTTTTTTGGTATACACTGTGCTAAAGCAAAAATAACTGGTCAGTTAAACATTCATTGTACAGTTCAATACTTGCTTACGGGTTTTACAGACATTTCAGCTAATCAAAAGGTTTTTATCATTAACTAGTTTCTTACGTCTGAGTCTTTTCCCTGAGGTTGAGGTTCAGGTAAATACACCAAAGAAGCAGGTATGTGAGGGAGTGCTACAGGATGCCTACTTCAGACAGCTGTGTTAAAAATTAAACTCTTTTGAAGTGACAATGCTAACTGCAAATCTCCACTGCTTCTCAATGGTCCTCTTCAATGTTGTGTACAAGCAGCCATGAAAACACTTTCAAACACTAAAAACTTAGAATTTATTAAATGCAATGTGTTGGCAAGCTAATTTTCACCCTATACTCACTTCACATCCATCAGTCAGGCGAGTTTCTTTGTGCAGATTAGTGTGCAAGTCTAGCTGTTTCAAAAAACACAAAGAAAGGACATTTTTAAGAGAATAGCATACAGAAGAAAAGGTGTGAAGGATTCTAAATGTTTAGAAGAATAAACTGTTCATGTGCATGATAAATAAAAGGACTCGTTTGTGAAACAAGCAGGTAAACAGTGAGAATACTTGGCTGCATGTGCCTGCAAATGTCTCAAGAGCATATGGATAATGTATAATGAGAAGGACAAATTTGGATGGGATTCGGTGACCAAGCTACACACACTAGAACATTTTGGCCATTGCTAGATGTACAAAATATTACTAGCTCCCTAGTTATCTTCTAAGATAAACAAGGCTTTATTTAAAATGGACATCTTTTCTACAGCAATAAATTTATTGGAGCCTGAGATTCCATACTGGCTTTCTGCAGCCGGTGATTTTCCATTACATTTTAACACAGAAACGAAGCGTAAACCTCTTAATATGGTCCTGCATGTAGTTCAAATGCAGCACACTGACATAAATGCCATGCCAACCAAAATCAAAAGCAATAGGCTGAGTACTGCGCCCTGTGATCCCCTCACTAGACCTCACTTGCTCCTGCACTCCTCTGAGCCTACCTTAGGTAATTTCCCTGAAATCCGTGACAGAGCTGAGTGACGCATGACAGACCACTCATTTTCCTGCACAGGAGCGGATGAAATGCTGGCAAACTCAGACTAGATCCACAAGGGGAATAACTCAGATGACTGCTAAAAATACTGATCAAAGTTCAGAAAGATTTAGCCAGGGACTTGAAGACATGACATGCTTCAGCTGCCCATCCACCTCCTTTGCAAGTCTCTATTTCATTTGTTATAAATATTTGTGCAATTCTTCCTCTTTTGCTGTCCATGCTGACAGACTACACAGTGAATAAGGCAGCTCATTTTGTCACCAAAACCTAGATAGGATAAGACCCTGCCAGAGGGTCATTCCTGCCAGCACATCTTGAACAACCCATCACTGCTGAACGTTGCAAAATGCTTCATCTCCTCGAATACATTTCTCCTACTGAGAAATACAAACTCCTTTCCATGGGTGAAGGAGGTTGGTTAGCCAGTGCTGTGTTTTGCTATGCAGCTATGTTTCTACATGTTTTAAGAGACTGAGACATCCATTGCAAACCAATTTATATCCCAGTGGTAGAAGATGGCTGAAGACATCTCCCATCTCATGTGAGTGCAGTGAACACTACCGCTACTATTATTAGCTTCCAATGTAGCAGGCAACACAAACAGGTCCCCTGATGGGGACCCCATACTCACTAACCAGGTTCAGATCCCAACCTGGAACAGTCAGGACATTTGTGTTTGCATACTTGCCCTGTGGAAAGCACATATGTCATCACAGATCTAAAAACCCACCAGAGACCGAGGATTTAAATTATATAGTTGGGCAGTTAGTGACAGCTGCATTATTCACACAGTTTTATTATTTACAACATTAATAAAGCGTTGTGTAAGATGTTCCAGTCCTGTGTATACACACTGAATTCTGATACAGCAGAAATTTTAATAAGTTGGGGAGCTACCAGTTATATCAATTAGTTACATAAAAGGAACAACACTCAGAACACTGTTCTTACTTACTACACTGCCCAATATAGCCATAATTTTCTGCAATGCAATGAGGCAGTGTATAATAGCCTCCATACTCCACCTTTGAAAACTTTGTTTCTATTGTGCAGGATAGCCCCAACATCTGTGCAAGGAGACTAAGCTCTTCTTTTTAAAATTCATCTTTCTTTTTAAAACAATTATATCTGTACACATTTTTTCCTATTACTTTGCTTCGCTCATGTTTAAATTGTTAAGCAATGGTTGCCTCATCCAGGAACTGTGAACGAGATTATAAAGAATCTAGAGATCAGTACAGAAAGTCACTCTCAGGCTGTGACAAAAAGGGGAACTCTGCATGGGGAACACTTTTGAAAGGCCATTTTGCCTTGTTCACTCTGTGTAAGACAAGGAGACAACCAGCCTAATTAACACAAAGGAGGATTTAAGCTAAATATTAGGGAGAAAAGGTAATTGTTATGGTGGAGAAACACTGGGAGGAAGCTCAAGAAATAATTAGACCAGGACAGTAGTTACACTGCAAGGACAACATTTGTGCTGCTTTTAGTGCCCATATTTTAAGAAGGGAGAGAAATCCCCCTGACAAGCTTTCCACTTAAGTACAGATTTCAAGTATACTTAAAATTTGTAAGAACAGATTTTTAGGCTGTACAGTTATTTGCTTGAAGACAGTGGGCAAGGAAGGTGACACCATGAATTGTGATGCAGTTCTGAATAACAACTTCTTGTGAATTTAAGGTGTGGGTATGGATATGGTGGTCATTTTCTCCATTTCATGTGTTCAACATAGCATTCAGAGCTATCACTGTGTATTTAGGTATTACCAAAATAGTGTTTTGTTTTCCAAAAGATACTCAAATCTTCATTAACATACACAAGAAACTGAGGGGGCCAGAAAGAGCCTTGTGTGGATTTATACCCAAATCCATGTGGCTGTGATCTCAGAAATCCTTAGGCCCTCTCCAGTGACACAAAACAGCTGTAAACTAGCTTAACCAGCCTTTTGAGAATGTCCTTACACAAGAGATTTGTCAAACAAGCAGCAGAGAGCTGACACAGCAACTCTTACAAAAAAAAAATGCCTTCCTAAGCTTTCAGTGTCTAAGATGTCTCCAGGCCATCTTCGCATGCAAGGAATTTCAGCTTCTAGGTGTGCATGACATCTGAAATACACTAAAGCAACCACTTAATTTGCGCCAAATGACCAGGGATAAAAAAAATCGCTATGAGCAGTGAAGCAGAATTGTGATTTTGAGGCATTCCAAGAACATGTGAGAGTATATGAGCAAATACAAGAAACTAAAAACATACAGTGTTTCAAAACATCATTATCTCTGAATTTATTTTCACATATGAAGAACAGAGAATGGACACCAAAATACAGCACTTGTGCAGAGGTGGAGGTAGACCCCGTGACTTGAATGCATGGTTTCAGCTGTGTGACCACAATACAGCTATTTGTCTCCACCTTAAAAACTTTCACTGTTCTCATCAGTGCTACAATGCTGACCCTTAACATAAGTCCCATGTCTAATTTGTTGATGAAAGCAGTTCTTTCCTTGCATTGTTTTGAAAAGAAAAGGCATCAGTATCAATTTAAGGGAACAGTAACAAACATAAGAACAAAATATTATAAATATATAATTTGTTCTCCTGAGGACAGTAGTAGAGGAAAGGGGAACAATCTGTTCAGTAGAGATCTTGTTGATAAATTGGACTACTGCCACTCAGTGATTCCTGTTCTAGCACATAATGATTTACTGTATTTTATTTTAGGGACCTGCAATTTCTTATAAAATCTGTCCAAATCTGTCCAACATCCTGTTTTCTTCAGGCTAGACAACCTCAACAAATTTGATACAAGAAAAAAACAAAAACCAAGCCAGAAAAACACATGAAGCATATGAATCTTAAGTATTTAAGAATATGTTTGAGCACATTAAGGTGGGAATGTCCTGTCACAGCTCCAACTATCTGTACAATGTGCTGGTGGAAGTAATTCATTAAAACAATCTCAGCATGAAGAGCAAGACTCCACCTCCTGCTTTAAAGCTTCTGATAAATTATTCCCTACTTCCCTTCCATTATTCTGCTTTGTTTTTCTAGGACTCGGATGGCAACATGTTTTTACCACTGATTGTTGAAACTGTTTATGATGTGCTTACCTCAAGTAGTATAACAGTTGGCTGAACTACAAACTTGCAGCTGCTTGTAATGCTTAATCGTAATGCTCTGCTGCTTGTTCATAAAACCACTTAATTAGGAGGTAGGTTAAAGCCATTTTAGTACATGTTGCTGGTCAAGAAAATACGTGCCTCAGCGTTTTCAGTTGCTCTCCATCCCATTGCTGGAACTGCCTTTTCAGAAGAGAAAGGGAAAGCAATGCATAGAAAGTGATTTTTCACCTCAATACAGAGTCTTTGAACTTAAGCTTCAAAGTCTATCCCTCCTCTAGGAAGTAATAATAGCCATCTTTTTTTATAGTGCTACTTAGAAGCCACTCTGAAAGCACAGTACAACAGAAGACAAGCATTGTTCGTCCCAGCAGAAAGATAAAGCTTTGAGGCATACACTGAGAAAAGAAAAAGAAAGAAAAAAAAAAAAAAGAGGAAATAACTTGTAATATAGCACCTACCAAGCCTGTCCCAGAAGATTTATCAGATAGTGTTGTTTAACTCCACTGCTCCAGCACACCGCTAAACCCGCTGCACATTATTGAGGTGCAATCACTGTTCCATTGAAAAATTTGAGTGGGGACTAAATATGTGGGTATAAAAAAAAGACACCTTCTGGACTTGGTTTATGGCTGCAGAAATGTTTGTTTATATACCAGGGTGGTCAACTTGGTGTAAAATCCCAGCAGAGACAATATAGAAGTAGTTTGCACTTCATTGTAGCCAGACACCTCCAAATCCAATTAATAAACGTCTTGAGTAGCTGAAGTTTGATAAACTGTATGCTACTTACTAAGGGCATTCTCCTTTACGAATTTATATTTTTGGGAACTAGAATTGAGTTAATAATTGGTATACTAAAAAACAGCTGATGAAAACCTAAAGCCAAGACTGGGGCACATCATAAATGGTGAACAATTTCAGGAAGGTGAAATTACTGCTTGCTTTGCTTGGCACTCACCGTCAGCTCCCCTCATCTGTAGCACAGCCTTCTAGAACCACTGAAAATGTACTTTAGAAGCAGGAATGCAGAAAAGTGATTTTCACACAACACAGTGGCTTTGAACTTAAGGCCTGTGATGCGTTACCCTACTTCAAATGATAATTTTAGCATCATTCAGTTAGAGACTTAGGAACTTGGACTGAAGGAGAAATTGTGAAAAACGGAAAATAGAGACATTAATCAGTTTCAAATGGGAGTCCTAAAGCATATAGTGGGCTAAGACACAAGGCATGACCTGGAAAAGGCACATAGATGAAGAAATGCCAGCTCTGTAGTGATTTCTAAAGCCAGTACAAGACAGAGGAAGCTGAAAGGTTTTTTTGTTTGTTTGGGGTTTTTTTGTTTGTTTATTTTTAATTCAATTCATTTGTTATTTTCCTGCAACGTGTTATGAAACAACAACATTGAAAAAATGTGAATGCCACAGGTTAAGTACCTTTCGTTCCATGCTTCTTAACCCAATAACCATATCTACACTTGTGAAATGTGTACCTCCAGTCCTAATTGGACAATTCTATCCTTAAATTAAATTAATGGTGGATAAACATAAACTGATATATAAGGCAATAAAAAAATGAAATATCCTTTTATGTTGCTGAGCTCTAAATCAAACACAATAAACGTGGAAAAGACCTAATGATGACTGCAGATGGCACAGACCTACCAGAAAACAGGGCACTGAAGAAAGGAAAGACTGTAGCACTGTGGATTTCTCTGTTTATTAGTGGCACAAAACCATGTGCTTTCTAAGGCACTAAATCACTAGCTATTGTAGTACTTGTATCTGTAATCATTCTCTGACAAAAGTGGAAGCTAGTGGTCGATACTTGGTGCACTTGTGGAAAAAAGGGGATCTACAGTCAATATATATTTCTGTATTTGAAAGATAATTTGATATAACACCCTGATTTATTCTGAATAATGGTAGCCAAACAACCTTGTTGTTCTTTTTCATAGTTTAGATCAAAAGCCAAAATGGTTTAAGCTAAACAGGAACGAAACACTTTTCAACCTGAATAGGACTGGTCACACAATCAGGGCAGTAATAGCTTATTCAGTAATAAGTAAACCAAGAACAACTCGATATATATAGACTAAACCTTGATCTAGTAGCTCTTTTTTCCTGAAATCCATTTCCGTGAGAGACATTAACCTTGACAACTTTCAGTCCCTGAGGAAAGCTATTATCATTCCCGTAAGTAATTTTAAATTATTTTTATCCCATTTATCCATAAACTAAACCGCAAATACACAATTAAGGATTAACAACACCATTCATAGTCATGACACACAAGCCTAGCATGCTGTTGTGAGAAGCACTCAGCGTAACTATCTATTTAAAAAAAAAAAACAAAAAAACCAAAACCAACACAAAACAACCTTCTACATCTTTAAGCAGAAATATTTGTGGTACAAAAGCTAACAAGTCATAACTAGAACTATAAGTGACACCGGTGCTAGAACGAAGAAGGCTTTGAACAGTTTTAAATGAAATAAGATTAAAAGGGTTACTATTCTTTTTTTGCAGTAAAAAAAAAAAAAGAACATTTTCTCTGAGACACAGCCGATATCCAAGTGAGTTGTGTCTTTCATCTGAAGATAACTACTGTCTGGGTTTTTTTTGATGCTTTCTTACTTGATCTAATAAAAAGGAAAAATAAAAGTAAAAACGCAAAGTTCTGCTGGTATTGTTTTCCTAATGTTAAAAAAAAAAAAAAAAAAAAAAGGGTTTAATTAGGTTCTACTACTCTGAGAAATTACTAGATAAGTAGCCAAACAGTTTCAGTTGGAGAAAAATTGCTTGGGGATTAAGTTAGGTGACAAATGTACTGCTGTGACATCCTATCTCTGGTACAGTTGTCCCCGACCTCCTGTATGACCCTCCACGTAATCTCTCCGGCTGCAATGTACACTATCTTCAGGGAACAGGAAGAAGCTTCACAAATGAGATCTCCACATCTAACTACTTAGAAAGCATGTGTCAGTCACACACGCTGATGAACATAAGACTAAGGTCCCTTTTTAAAACACTGATAACCCATACAGAATTCCTAGGATGCTGAAATACCATCTACAGGTGGGTGTGGTCCACAAGCAGTTTTCTTCCTTTCCTAATACGTTTCTGCACACCAGTGGAGCCCCGACTGCAGAAACCATCATGTTTGGAAAGAAAATGTCAGGGTTCTGCGCTTACAAGGACAATGGGAGCAATACATGGAATCATAGAACGGTTAGAGCTGGAAGGGACAGTAAAGATCACCCAGTTCCAACCCCCCTGCCATGGATTGGGACATCTCCCATTAGAACAGGTTGCTCAAAGCCCCATCCAGTCTGGCCTTCAACACTTCCAGGGATGGGACATCCACAACTTCTCTGGACAACCTGTTCCAGTGTCTCACCACCCTCACAGGAAAGAATTTCTTCCTAATATCTAATCTAAATGTCCCCTCATTCAATTTAAAACTGTTACCCCTCGTCCTACTGGTACTCTTCCTGACAAAACGTCCCTTTCCAGTTCTCCTGTAGGCTCCCTTCAGGTACTGGAAGGCTGCTAGAAGGTTCCCCTAGAGCCTTCTGTTCTCCAGACAGCCCCAGCTCTCTCAGCCTGTTTTCACAGGAGAGGTGCTCCATCCCTCTAATCATCTTCATGGCCCTCTGCTAGACCTGTTCCAACAGGTCCGTGTCCTCTCTATGTTGAATACTCCAGAGCTGGACACAGGACTCCAGGTAGGGTCTCACAAGCACGGAGTAGAGAGGGAGAATCACCTCCCTGGACCTGCTGGTCATGCTTCTTTTGATGCAGCCCAGGATGGAGTTGGCTTTCTGGGCTGCCAGCACGCACTGCCGGCTCATGTTGAGCTTCTCATCCATGAGCACTCCCAAGTCCTTCTCCTCAGGGCTGCTCTCCAGCCATTCTCTACCCAACCTGTATTTGTGCCTGGGATTGCCATGTCCGAGGTGCAGGACCCTGCACTTGGCTTGGTTGAACTTCATGCAATTCGCACTAACCCACCTCTCAAGCCTGTCCAGGTCCCTCTGGATGGCATCCCTTCCCTCCAGCATGTCGACCACACCATCAAGCTTGGTGTTGTCGGCAAACTTATTGAGGGTGCAGTCTACCCCACTGTCCGTGTCATACACCATTTCCGCTTCTCGAATGAATCCCAGTGTAACAAACAGCTCTGTTGACAGAGAAGGGATTTCCTTCTGTCTACTTTGTCTTTAACTTGACTGGATACAAACACGCAAATTTGTACTGCTGCAGTCATGAAGGCAGGGCTTGTTCAGAGGTCGTTCCATGAGACAAATTTACACAGCGTACTTCCTCCAGAGGAGAAAATTAAAAGCACTCTTAGCAGGTTGTCAGTATTCTTTGCAAAACACAGAATGGATGCTAAATAGTAATTACCACTGAGCCTGGGTTTTAGTTTGGGGACATAACACTGAGAAAGCTTTTAAGAATGCCCAGTGTCTGGAACCTATTTTTAAAGATGTTTGAAAGGTTATTTGTGGCAATAACAACCATAAATTGAGGAGGAAGGGAGGAGGTTATGCTTCGTGCTGGTTCCAACCTTTCTCACATAACATAGTCTGTAGGAGTGACTATCAGAAGTCCTGTAAAACCTTTAATGGAGCCATGCACTGGTCTGCCAAGTGTAATGTAGTCAAGGATGCCCAAAGAACATGAAGAAACTATTCACGAGTGCCTCCAAATGCAGGAAGTGAAATACTGGCCACATGAAAGGTAAAAGAGTTTTTGTTTCTGCCCTCAGCAAGGTAAAAATTTTTGCTCCAAGAATGATTCTGTTCTCAGCTTTTAATGTGGACTGCAGTATCTCGATCTGCACAATTTTCCTCACTCCTACCTGCTTCCTATATGGAACTTTCTGTTAGGCATGTACTGTACATAGGAACTTATGAAACCAACCAGTCCCTCATTTGAAAAAAAAAAAGAAGCATTCTTGGTTTTTGTCCATGATGCATCGAGCTTGCTGAGTTTTCACCAGCTACTGATGTACTGTATTTCCTGCTAACATCGTCTCTTTTAAATATTTATAAGGAAGGTATCTGTACCAGGTTAATCCTGTAATGTGAAATAGCATATCGTTTTTGCTTAAGGAAGAACACTTATGACAATTCCATATCCTAAATATGATGGCTACCTGCCATAACATTACCCATAGCATTCTGCTACAGACTTGCTGGTTTAGTCCTTCATGAATCATGCTTATTATCTACTCTATGAATAATGCAGAAAGCTAAAGTGAAGAACCAGTGCAAGTAAACTGTTTACTGGTAATGGATTTTTCTCCTAATGAGGATCCTGCAGTTATAAGCAAAACTAAACAATGCCTTGTGCAAGCACCTCCTTCCTGTTCAGCAATGGATACCAAACTGAAGCTCACCGTGGATAACTGCAGTTTCACTGATGCAAACCTGAGAGCCTTTTAAAACTGGGCATTTATATCAAGTTTAGCATGTTTAATAAATTGTTTAAAGTACAAATCAGAAATATTTATTGTCAGAATTTCCACATTTCATTTTTCAATGTAAGAGCTTCACTAAAATATTTAAAATTATTTCTTATACTGGCATATATTTTACATGAATAATTTTGAAACCATGAGTGAGCATTGAGTTTTTAGTTTTCTACTTCTGCAAAAGAGATATTGGAATATTTCTTATCCTGGCTTGCACGACTATGCTGGAATACGAGTAAAATCCTTTTCTGATTTCTGTCAAAGTCTGTTTCTCTGAAACAGGTAATGTATAATACGATATAAAAATAAACATGTGTCAACGGCTCTAAAAACAGTATTAATTATTAGCTTTTCTTAGTTATTTTAACATATTTTTTTCTTCTATACCTCACCTTCTCTAAGAATTGTTTTAAAAGCAACACTGGTTCATAGTTTTGATTTACATAGAGTGATTAGTCTTTGTCTTCTGTTTATACAGCTATAATACCTATAGGTCAAAGGAGAGATTGGGCTGTGTTGTGTGATGTCTTTTGCAAAGAGATCTATCATCTCAAGAATCTCACCATCTCAAACCTTGATGGCAGGCAATAAAACATTGGGTCTAGCAATAAAAAAGCTTGATGTAACTAGTAGCCCACAGTGTTATTTCAAAGCTATCTCAGCAAAGGCTGCAGAAATGTTTAGGCATCGTCTTTTAGCTTACCCCAGCTGTATTTCAGATTTTTAAGAGCTGAAAGCATTTAGAAGAAATGAATATTTCAAAATCTGGAAGTTTAATAAAACTGATCAAAATTATTTTTTCAGAAGTCAAGAGACTTTTAGACTTTAGTGCAGGACACAAGCAGTACTCCATCAGTAGAATCACAATAGACACATATATATGCCTAATTAGACACAAAAAGAAAACAAGTCAGAAGAAAAATACAGTGAGAAACCAACGTATCCAGAAAGTATGCAACTATCAAGCTGTCTGGACTCTTTCAGTTTTGATCTAGAAGCCTTTCAAATTTTGGCAGTTTTGATCTACAGTTCAACGATCATTCTACAGTTCTCAGACATGAACAGACACAGCTGCCAGCATGAAGTTCATCTGTCACCACAGCAGAACCAAATGCAAGACTCCCCTGAATCAAGTCCAACATATATTTTATAATAAAATTACAAACAAGTTAAAACTTCTCCTTTCTACACTAGGAAGGCAAATTATAGGGAGTGTCTTATTTAACATTTTTTCTCTCTAGGGCAGATTAGAATAACCATTGAAGTGTTACAGACAACAGAGAAAATTAAAATTCTGGCTCCAGTTTCCAGTTTTCAGGTATTGAATTTTTAGAAATACTCCAATTTTTTAAGTTGTCAGCAAGTTCCCTTCAGGTGCATATAAATCTTCATTTCTAAGCTGAAGAAAGGAAGCAGCAGGAATTGCTACCAAATCATTTGAATAAAGCTTTTGTCTTGCTAAATAGATGAAGATGATATACTATGAATCAAGGTATCTTTGAGCAAGCAGTGCAACGAGATATTCCCAGGGCTAAACCACTTATTTGGAAAGAAGAAGAAAAATACCAGTTGTCCATCCAGGATACAACTAAAGAAGGATAAAGAACAAAAAACACTTTCAATCACACCTGCTAGAACAAAACATTTTTGGGGAGATCCTTCTACTTCATACAGTGATGAAAAGTATAATCAATGGGTGAGTCCTGAATTTTAACATTTAAAGGACCCCATAAATCACAGTGCGCTGTGTTTAAGCTTTTATTCCAATTGTCCTCTCACAGGGAATGTTAGTTGAATGAGTCACAACAGTGTATTGTAATTGTACCATTACAAATTGCTATATCTTCAACTTTGACACTCTACCAGTTCCCTGCAATGGGTAAAATTGAAGTTTGATAGCCCAGTATTTGAACTAAGAATCCACAGCCTTGTCATTATTGTGGGCACAATAGCAAACCTCATCGGAATTGGCCATTCAAGTCGTGGGGAGGCTTGGAGTTAATTATATCACCTTAGACAATAATTTGCTCTTTGTGGTAGTAGTTATCTCTTTCCACAGTTGGTTCTCTTTTTTGTTGTTTTGTGATGTCCCATTAATCACAGCCACATTTACTCTGTGTCATGTGATTCATCATCCTTTATCCCCGCAGCTGTTTCCAGCCTTTTGGACCCAGATAAACTGCTAATTTAAGCTGGTGATGTCCAACCTTGAATATCACAGTGGCTTGTACCACGCTGCTGAGGATCAGCTACTACATTTACAGAGCCCAAGATTTTTAGCCACTCCAATTACTCCACAGCTCCTGCTTGTATGTTGGGGTAGAGATCACGTTCATCTCAAATCCACATCTTTTTTGATGTAGGCCTGACATGATAGGACATAAAAATATGCATCAGTTTTTCAAATGTGAGAGTACACTACTCCTTTTCTTCTCTCTTTCCCTTCCCTGTCTTTAGGTCTTTCAGGTTTCTTCCTGACACGGCATGAAGCTGACTATATTTAGAGGACTGTAGGGAGGTGAGAGGAAGGAGGAAAATTTTCTTGCTATTTCATTGTTTTTTCAAAGCATTTTCCTGCTGCCTTCAGACACATTCCTCTATAATGTGTTTAATACAGCCACAGGGAAAAGGAACATTTACATAAATTTAAAATGAGATGTAAAGTAGTTTTAATATCTGACCATAATTTGGCAAATAAAAGTATTTCAGACAATAAAACCCCTTGATTTCTGTTGTAAATACAAGGGGGTTTTTGTAATTTTATCAATTTGTCTTATTTTTAAAAGACAAGGAACAACAAACTGTTCATTCAGTGAGAACTAAAAACTCATTAATTTGATGTGTATGAGATGAGTGCATCAAAATGATAGAGAAAAGTACTGTGTTGTTGTGTTTTTTTTTTCTTTAAAAACGTCTGCGGGCAGGTATAAGACACTGTGACTCACCCTTGCCTTGCCTATTTTGTAAAAATTGAAGCTTATAATGGGTTTGCAATAGGCTGAACGATGCAATGCATTTTCATACAGGAAGCAAAAGCTTTTCTTTGCAAATTACTTCAGTCTGCTGTTTGCAGCAGGTGGAGGAGTAGGTGAGAGACAAAAGCAGAAAGCGTGATGCCATTGCTGCGCTGGTGTTATGTCATTCATGGTCAAGTGGGATTACCAAGCTTTCTGTTGTGTAGCAGAGAGAAGAAGAGCTGACAGAAATGGAGAAATGCCTGTTTATTACCAGAGATGGGTGGAGCACATGGCATATCATGCGTGGTGGCAACCTTGTTCAGGTACATCTAAGCCAGGACTGGAAGGAATTCAATTAGGAGTAAGCTGGCAGACTTGTAGCCCCATATCTATCTGTGAAGTTTAAATGAATGACATTATGAAATACTGTTGCACTTTCCAGGTGTAAAGCAGGGGTTCACGCCACTGCCAGCCCCATTTGTTCCACTCCTTTTGTTTCTGCTAGAGAAAGACCTCAGTTTTCACAAGCTAGAACTTTAAGGATTGAAAATTTAGTACGTTGTTTTGTAGTAGAAACACCAATCAAACAAATGAAAGAATTATATTCTAAACGAAAATCTTAAACACTTTGGCCTTGTCTAAATTAAGTCTGAAGTGTGACAACAGTATGTGTTAATTAGGTTTTGATGAGACTGCTTGATAAGAGATTTCTAGTCCAACTTGGATATCTTAACAGATGCATTAGGCAGAATATCATTTCTTTAGATTTCTAAAGCATTTATGTCAACATGGTAGCTAACGTTAAGTTCACACCAGCTATTATAGGCAAGACTTAGAAACAAATCTTACTGTTGCTTAAAACCACGTTTTGTAAAGATTTGGTTGTTTGGTTTGTTTTTACTGTTCCATGGAAGACACCATAAATCTCAGCTAAAACAGCATATTTTTAATGGTCATCAGAATCAGTGAACTCCCACAAAGGCCAATGTTTCCACCATTTGATGATTCACTCACTTAAGGATCAAGTTAACAGCCTATTAGAGAACTCTCTTTTACCCCTTTGGCTACTTTTCATGTAGGCAATGTGCCCGGTGCCACACCACACATAAAACTTGCATGCCATAGTAGTCATGCTTTGCAATGAAGTACCTTGTTAGAGGCTTTGTTACTCACATCTCAAGTAATGGCATTAACGTGATTAAGTAACTACACCTTTGGGAGGAAATATTATATGAAAGAATGGGATCACTTAAAAAGAGAACCAGTTCTTTGCTATTGTATCACTTGCAGTGACAAATTCCAAATGAGAAATATGTTCTTCATGCAGGATCTGCACTCTGCACCCTTAATCTGCTACAGTTTTGTCAAAAGCTGTATCATATCTTCATCAAATATTAGTTTAGCTTACTTCCCTCTGAACAAAGCACACTGTTTCATCTACCTCATCAGAGGTATGCAGAGAGACAACACACGTTATTAGGCATTAAATTCCCCCTTTCAGTTCTCCAATCCACCACAGACTGACAGATCCACAGGAACTAATGCCACAGTTTTCTGTTCCCTGCTCACCTCTTGACTGAATCACTTCTGATCAGATGCCTTCTTAGAGCAAGGACATTTTCCCTGTTATTTTACCATATGACACAATAAAGACAGAATATTTTATGTAGAAAATGTCACAGAATTGATCTCAGGCAATAGCACTTCAGAGTGTCATCCACATCAACACTTTCCTCTGAGGCTTTGAGAGCTCCTCCAGAGGTCCCTGGGAGGTGCAGGGAAGACTGTGATAAAGGCACTTCAGCCTTCAGCATTACCTCTTCCAGATGGAACAGCCAGATTGCCTTTGTCGTACCACTCCATTTAGTTTCAGATGCTATAAGCCCTCTTTATTTTATTTTTTAGGGTCCTGTAGGTTCTGCTTTAGTTGGTAATCCTTGTTGAAAAACTCTTCAAGTTCCCTGGCACATACATGAGACCTTTGGCCTTATGTGGAAGGATCTCCTGTGATTAAGATGCCCTTCCTGGGGTGCCCTGAAATCCTGCCTGAGCAGGAACTTGGGAAAAAAGGGGAAAAAATTTACTACCTTGAAGGCCCCCTTGTGCAGTGTCTTGGAAAGGCATTCACATTTTATGACATTGTGGCACACCTGCCAATAGCTCTGGACAAATCACCAAGGCAGATAGTACCAATGGTTCCTCCTGTAATCAAGACTCTCTCACACATTCACTTTTAAAAAAGCTTATGCTGACTTAGAAATTTCATCCTAATTTCTTTGCACCTCAGCTTCCCTATGTTTAAAGAGGCTATGTGTAAAGGCAAGATATTAACTAAGGATATGTTATTATCTTTCTTTGTATTAGGGCTAATATAAAGTTCCACCCTTATACGACAAATTTTTCATAGATTGATTTTTTGCAGAAAAGACTAAGACCATAAGAAGCATACGAACATTTCATCGATTATTTCTTTGAAAATCCCATTACATTATTTTCTAATTCTAGCTACAATTATGAAGAAAAGAATCAAAACATGTAAAAGGAAGAATTTTGGTTCATATGACAGGGTAGGTAAGGTTTGATTTTATATCACTTCTTCCACTAGATGAATAGGAGGCCTGACCCTAATTGCAGGTATAGAGTATTAACCACAAATGCTAAGCATCTTCCTGAAACACACGCCCCTACACCTGTAAGTTGTTGTACAGTTGATCAAAAGAAACAGGTGCATTTCAAGACACCTTCCTGCACTGTGGGAACCTGGCAACACTCCATGATTAACACGAAGTTTCTAAACGAAATCTCATTTTTAAAAACTATGTCATTGGCAAATTAGAAGTTCATGTTGAAAGTCAAGGACAAACATAATATATATTGACAACAGTCTCCATCAAGATTGCTGCTCATTAATTTACATAATTTGTTTGTTGTTTGGTGTGTGTTTGTTTTTTAGAATGTCTATTCAAAACAAACCCTCGAGGCATCAACAGTAACAGTGTAATCTCTCCAAGGACATAATTTATACTCTTAAAGTCTCACAGTGAATAGCAGTATGAAACCAGCTAAATTAGATGTACAATGGAGTTCCCAGGACTGATTTAGGCTATACACAAGACTAGGTAACTGGCAACTGCCCAATTAACATATATTTCCTTTATTAATAGTATATATATTTAAAAAAGAAAATAAAAAAGATAATGCTGCCAACAAAATCACACCGAGAGAAATTTAAATTGATGCATTGACAGCAGGTCAAAAAGATACAGACTTATAAATGCAATCAATTTCTACATTTAGGACTTGACTCCTAGAACTGTTGTCTATAATCCAGACAAACAGGAAAGCACAAGCTTAATTGAAAAGAGCCGCATGCTCCTGCTCTGTTACCTTGAAAGTCAGGGGGAGGGCTCCCAATGTTAAATCACAAACCTTCAGTGTTCTGCATACTCAGGCCCTGAGTGCTTAGCACCTTGCAGCAGTGAGCCCTTAATTACTGTTTTTCTTTTCTCTCCAAATATTGACCCAAGGAAAAGTCAATACATGACTATCAGGTCAATGTATTCTCGTTGCTGATGCCATTAGTGAAAGAAAAAGACAAAGCCAGTTTAGATTACACCACACAGCAGTCACGCTATTTCACAGCAGCAACAATTTGGTCACTTGAGACCCACCTTTAGTATTTGGTTCTTCATTTTGTCATTGATTAAAATATTTTCTGCTTTACAGCTGTCCTTAATCAATCAGAAAGTGTGTTGTATTTGAATCCTCTGAGAATCTTAAATTTTGATACTAACAGACCTATAGGAATATACTTTATAATTTTCATATGCTAGTCATCTGTTAATCCCAAGATGCAGGCGCTTGGAAGGAGCTGGGTACAGACTTCCAAATCAAATTACTGTAAATTTTGTTTTATTTTTCAGTTATGGCAAAAACTATATGTTCTGCCAAGTTAGCTGCTCTGCCAAGTTGGCCGTATCACAAAAACTCACTATATGCAGCTACTGTAAAGGTGAAATATATGAATTTAAGTGCAGATGGCATTATACCGTGATTCCTTTCAGTCTTCTGATAATGATATGCACAACACTGCTTCTTACTTGTTTTTCTTTACATCCAATAACAAAAGATATTGAATTACACATTTTTTTAAATATTGCCTGCATTTTTGCTTGCAGTGTGAAAACTGAATAATTCACTCAATGTTCCAGGTAATGTCTAATTGCTGTAGTATTATAAATGGTGCCTATCAAAGGAGAGCCCTGTGACACTGGCAGATAATTTTTGTGAGGCATGATAGGGAGCAATGAAAAGGAAGTTGACAAACTATTCTGCTTCTGTTGTTCTTCTTTTTGTTCTTTTGGATCTAAATATTCAATAGCTGGCTCCACAATGAAGGGAGGTATGGCCATGTGAATATAGAAACTAATTCTCAAAGATGGTGAATGCTTTAGGGGTTAGGACTTATTAACATCTTGAAATGAACAAAAGACATTTTCTCAAGTGCAGTAACAAGTGTTTAATAACGAAGATGCCTGCAAGACTCTGAACAGAGTCACAGCTAATGATCAGTGTTGCCAGACTCAGGTCCTGCTTGAAATGTCAGCAGGGCTGAGTTCAGCATGTGTGCCTCACGCTTTACACCCACACTGCATCCATGGTCTTTGTCAGTGATTAGTGTGAACTCTGGGATGGACCTTATAACAAGGATGAACTATTAATAGTAGATGCCTTAGACAAAATGATGCTATGGGGAAGTGAGCATATTTGTTACTACAGGCCGAGGACAAATTTTGTAAACTTCCATTTAACTTAAAGGGCAACTGAGGTCTATAAATGCTCCTGGGGGTCCTGATCCCATAAGAGTTCAGATGGAGGAAACAGCTTGAATAGCCCACAGGTTATTTCTAGCCCACATAAACGTCTTTCCTTCTCAAGGAACTAAGAAGAATATTTATATGTATCTAAGTCTTATAATGAGGAAGGGCTGGCATTCCTCTGACAGGGCCTAGTGACACAAAGCTACTACTAATATTGCAGGTGCCGAGCTAATTTTAAACATGCTTCAGAAATGGAAGTGTAAGAGGAAAACAGAGTTCAGGTTGCTCTTTTCTCCCTATATGGGCCAGAGAAAGGAAAGAGGAGGGGAAAATTAAAAAAAAAAAAAAAAAAAAAAAAAAAAGAGATTGTGTTTAATAACTCTTTTGGAGCTAACAGAATTAAAGTATTAATCAAGGACTTTTAGTCCTTTGCTGACAACAGCTCAGACACTACTGTTTTATTATAAAGTGTCTGTGCAGGTGCTGTTTTCTCTTGCAGCATATTCCCTTTAGATGTGGACCCTGGTATTTCAGGGTCTCAGAGAGCTGGTTTTGGATCCATATCTAATATTTCTCCTCTAAAAGATAAGCTCGCATCCAGTCAGTTTACCTTGAGAGAACATCTATTTCTCACTGCCATTTTTTCATCCTGGCATTGCTGGACTTTTGTGAGAAGAAACAGATTCTGACAGAAAAGCTATATAGGGAAGACGGAAAAAGCCCTTCCTATTGCCTAGGCAACAGTCACCTACGTTTTAAAGGTTTTCAGTCTCATGCCTTTGCACTCACACTTACAGAATAATTTTCAAATGTGTTTCATAACAGTTATTTTCAACCATTATACCCAGTGGAAGTCACAAATAGCATTATAAGTTTGTCCTTTTTTTTTTAAGAAAGTTGAATCTTACACTTGGTCATCCGTTACTGATTTTCATATACTTACCCACAAAATTGTATCTGATTAAAGACATTGTTTAGCACTGAAAGGTTCTCATCTCTTTTATTCAGTCTGAGAAGCAAAAAAAACAAACCTCAACATTTCTTCTAGCAGCAATTTGCTTATTTCCTCTTGCACATTCACAGCAAGAAGATGGTGATGTTAAAAGAGACCCAAATATTATTACTACAGCTTTATTATAAAAAATGAACATTTATGGGAAAGACATTCAGATGATTATCTTAGCAGTTGAAGGAAGGCATTGAAGGGTAATTCTGGACCGCATGAAGCAGTCTCAGCCTAGATGCTCTGGTGCTCAGCAACAACTCTCACAAAGGACCATGGCGACTATCCTTGAACTAACCCTGTAGCAAGAATCCTCTTGGATTCAGGTGTCATTTACACAACTTGGGACAGGCAGGCTGTTCCAACTGCAATAGGCTTTCTCAACTATTTAATTTCCAATTGATCACATTATATTGTTACCCTTGAAGTCTTTGTACTTGTCTCAGCTCTGCTGTAGAGAGGAATTGTAACACCAGAAACACCCAAAAAGTTTTTCTTAGGTGCAGTATGGGGAAATGTATGTTCTGGAAAGTCCTAATAATACCTTTACAAGATCATTACAATACAGCCTGTTGTGTTGATAACCCAAGTACTAATCAGGCCCAAAGTAATTGTTGACACCATAGAGTGCAGCAGCTCTGAAGGGAAATTACCAGCACATAAGTTACTTCTGCTGGAAACAGACAGCATGTAGAATATTTTCATCGCCACTTTCCAGCTCATTAACCTTTTTGTATCAGAAAAAATACTGATATCCAGCTAAGATGAACTCATGAATCATTTAATTTGTTTCAAGTCTTCCCCAACAAGATCAGGAGAAAAACTGTATGGAGGCTCTCAGATGTTTATTTTTAACTGACCGTCTTTGACATAAATATAATGATGATTTCTCCTTAATTCAGTGGTAATTATAGTTTACATTAATAAAATAGCCTTACAAATTAAAGGTAAAAATTTTACAGTGATATGGAGAGACAGTACTTGTTACTTGTTGATCAAAGAGCAGCACTCCGGAAATATGCAGTAAAAGGGGGAATATCGGCAAACATCACATCTGAATGAAAGCACAAGGTATTTTACTTTAGCAGAAGGTAATCATTCACACTGGAATTTAGGAAGGACACCACCCCCTACTATATCTGAAAAATATTCCCACAGACATTTGAGCTCCCGTGCGTTGAGTAGGATGCAGATGTCTGTTTAACAAGCCAGGAAGCTCTCCAATAATGCAATGCTCTCAGTGTCACAGGGGGAGCAGTGCTGCCAATTGAATCATCGATACTACTACTTTTTTTTTGTACTACAAATCTGCTCGCTGAAACCTCATCAGTTAATTTTACACAGCCCCTGTGTAATTTGTCTCACCATAATGCTCCAGGGATTTGCTCTGGGTAATCGAGGGGAAAATACACCTGAACAATATCCTCAGTTCAGGTGGCTACAGCCTGGAGCAGGTGTGCAGTGTTCAAAGACACGCTCCTGGCTATGATAAAGATTATTCACTCTGACTTGTGGCTGGGAAGCAAAACCCTCAAGAAAGAACCAAACTGGCAAGCAAAGATGATGTGACAGTCAGAGGGCTGAGAAACATGTTCAGTCTTTAACTGGGGAATCGCTGTTAAAGTCTGGAGTGAAACAGCATGGAAACTTCCCTTTTCAAGTGATGATGTACTCTTCAACAAGCATTTTTCGATTGTGGTATCTAAATCTTCCACTTAAGTACAGAGTTAAAATAGCTAGCTGTTAAGACTGTGTTGCCTCCCAGGCAGCAGGTGTGTGCTCAGCAGCTGGGTTTTTAAGGACTGAAGTATTTTCCAAAACTTACAGTGAAGAGGGGTTGAGACCTTGTGGTGTGTGTCTAAGCCCATGTTGTTTGTTGCAGACAATGTCTGTTCAGTCAATTTAGGCTCAGCAGTAGACAGTGTCCTGCTTTGACTCTACTGACCATACTTCACAGCAAAGCACTTCTACGTGATATCTTTTATAAGGTAGGAAGTCCCACTGTTGGTTTTTTTCCCCTTTTTTCAAAGCTCAGTCTAGTTAACATGGGCTGAGAACATCTGCAGAGTCCAGTTCTGGAAGCAGGACAGATCGATGAAGATGGACCTTAGTATATGGATTGTGACAGTGCTTTTATGTAAGAGAAATACAGAGGTGTTCCCAGGCATGGGCCAAAGCAGATCTTTAAGCACCTGAGGACCTGAAGGCCAACAGCTCTCAGGTATAGGTATTAGTATAGAAGAGAATTCCAGAAGTGAAACTTTTGGTCAAAATCCCAGTATCTGAGCTTCTTTTTCAATTAGAGCATATAAACCATTTACTAAAGAATCTCTGGTTGCTCTAACTTCACTTGCTTCCATTAAAGGATACACAATAGTGACTGGAATAGACAAAGGGTGACACCCAGGTGACACCAGTCATATCAGGTGAGATGAGATAAAAGAAATCTATCCTTCACTTCACATATATTGATGCAGGAATATTATCTAGCTGCAGAGAAATGATAGAGTATACCACTTGCTGGTTTTGATTTTACAGCATTGCCACTATATTGTCAAGCCTCAAAAAAATAATAAATAAAAAAATAAAGAAGGGAAAGGACCAAGGGAATCAATAACTGTAATTCCCTTTTCTATAAATAGTGACAGGATTTGATTAGCTTGAAGGCTAAAGAAAAGATACTCCAATATTTATAAACCAAATATGTTTACATTCTATGTTCGGATACATGACCAGATTTCCACTTTGCCAATCCTCTAAGAAGCATTTAGTTTTCAGTCCATAAAGAAGTTCACTGACTTTAAGAAAGTGTAAAATCCCTAGAATGTTATTCTGTTTTTTCTCAGGAGACTTTTATACTGCATTTATAACAAGTAGAGGCAGAGGAGATGGACAGAAGTGACTGGAAAATACAATGAATAGGATTTAATTTTATGGGCATTTAAGAGTCTAATTCCCATTGGTTTCTTTGAAAACTATTTATTTAATAAATGTATTCAGTAAGTTCAGACCTATGCATTAATATATTTTAAGACTATGGGCTAGACTGGATCATCTAGCCTGTCCACTTGTATTATACCAGCTATAAAACTTCATCTAGTAACTCCCCCAGTAAGCTCAATAGTTTGTGCTTTGCAAATAAGTATCTTTGGGAAAACAAATTCCATTCTGCAGCTGAAGACATCCATGCACAGAGGGACACCAACTTCACTTGATATATATTCCACTTATTGCTCATTCCCTTGGCTAAATTTTGTCTTTGATTTCTCTATTGAATTTATGCAGCATCAGCATTCAGTCTTCTGCTTTTTTAGGCCTTTTTCTGTAATTACGTTAAATAAATTTTGGACCCTAAGCTCTATATTGGAGACATTATGTGCTATCTATTTTTAAATCCCCTATTGTCAGGTCATTCCTGGAATTAAACTGTAAATGTATTAAAAAAAAAAAAAAAGAGAAAAAGAAAAATATTCACACAAGGAGATTTCAACCTATAGATTCTTCACAGTGTGTTCAGAAAAGCCAGTACTTCTTGTTTGCATATTTCTGACCAACCTGCTTTATCCTTTCTGAATAAGCAACTTCTGAACGTGCAAGAGGCACCAAAGATGACTGTGCAAACATCTCTGGAATGATTCTCAGCCAGTGATTTTTCACAGGTGCAGTCAAAACACTTTACCTCTACAAAAATTCTTGCCAATAAAATGTTCTTCACTGAGTTAAAAAAAAAAAAAAAAAGCACAGAGAAGCACTATGGACGCTCTCAAAGTAATATGTGTGCATATATTTTGCAGACTGTTTAAACAGGCTGCTATTTGCTTAATTTTTCCTGACATTGGTGCAACTGTAGGTTTGCCGCTACCATGAGAAAGTACGTAGACACATTGCCCAAAGAGCAAACATGGGCTGAAGATGCTACTACCGCTACCATGCTCTGAAATGAGATATTCTGTGACACTCCTGTGACTCACTACCAGGAGCACCCCTCGTTTAATCAGGAAAATGTTGTACTGCCAAGCAGAGACAGGAGGCCATTCCCTGTGCCTTCTAACACAGGGAGAATGTCATTACTGATTTTGTTGATTCATTCCCCTTTGTAGCAGTATCTTGACATCTTTTTTATTCTTGTCCAGGACACATTACTAGAGTTACCATACCAAAACCACACAGTGAGTATCTCACGATTTTGAAATGGCATGATTCCCCATTTCAGGGAGAACTTAAACCATGTGTAAAAACATTTTTAGAAACAAAATTTAAACATGTGAAAAGTGTAAAGCATATACTTCTCCTGCTGAAATTCCATGCCAACCTGCAAACTCAGTGCAAATCAGAAGATGTGTTGCATGTATGTTTTCCTCTGTTGAGTTACGTTTTTCAGAAAGATTTTCATTTCCATCCACTAAGAACTATCAGAGTTTTAAGTGCTGTGGAAAATAATGTGCACAATGGAAGAATTTCAGCCGCAGGCTTCTCTGATTACTTTCTCTAGTGGTCTTTTTAAGTTTCTTCTTGCGCTTTCCCATTCTTAGCTGCCACCTGGCACTCTTCCGTTAGCACTGGAAAAGCAGGCCAAACTTGCCAATAGCATCGTTTGAGTGACAAGCTGTGAAAATTTAAACACTTCACAAAAACATCCTTTTCCTCTGGAAAAACCGAATTTGACATCTCTATATTTCTTGAGGTTCTGATGTAAACTCTGCTTTATGGAGCATAAGTCCATGGGCAGTGGTTTAGTCCAGCAGATCTAAAAAGGTTTTATTCATGCTTTCAGAAGCAAAAGTAAGTGTTTGTTTTCTTTCTTTATTTTTTCTTCTTTTTTTTTTCCCCAAATATCACTCCGCTGCTTTCCCAAGGCAGCTTTAAATATCTAACTTTCACATGTTGAAGTAGTTGCGTTTATGTCTTTCTACTCACACGTGATTTATACAGAGAACTCCAGTAATAAGAAAAAAAAAAATTCACTATTTTTTAACCTAGAAATTTGCCTTCAACTGCTAGATACCCACATCTGTAAATTACAGCTTGTTGACTCTGGTAATAACCTTTCTTGAGACATCTTGAAAACAATTTTCCAGTGGAAAATGCAATTTCTTTATTTTTTTTTCTTGACAAAAATACATCAAGTACAAGAAAACATTAGCAGTAGTTGGTCAAGTCCAGAATGAAGCTTCTGATCAAAAATCAGGAAGTTTGTTGCCAAATTTTTACATAATATGTTTCCAAAAGCCCTATTTTTTTTTTATTTGTTTGTTTGGAAAAAGACTTTGAGATCAAGTTTGCCACATCAACATCTTATGCTTTAAAAGAGGAAGTACTGTCTGACTTTTCTAACAGAAAAGTTTCCCCAAATTATTTTAACATTTTTTTTTTATTAAAACAAGTATTTAAAGTTGGTTTTTTATTGAAAGGATAACTGTTCTCTGGACAATTCCTGTTAAAAAAGGAAAAAAAAACAAAGTCATTACAGCAACCCAATAAGATGGCCTTGCAAAGGTTGGCTCTGTACTCCAACAAGAATTGACTGCAACTACTGTACATTGCAATAAACAAAACCCCCTCATCTTTCCCATGTTTTGCAGTGGAATTTTTCTTTCATCTCGGTTACTGACTCCATTGAAGTCAGAAAGTCACAAACCACACTGAACAACAGTGACTCCTGTTTCTCACAAGTGTTTTTTCGGAGAGTATGTTGGGATTTATACAATATCTGCCCCTTAAAAGTCATTCTCGCTATGAAAAATTACATTGGAATTCACTGTACAGTCTTATATGAAAAAAAAATATTAAATAATCCCACTTTCTAATCTCAGCATATTCAGGTCTTTTAAAACCAAAAACTCTCTCAGATCCCAGGGTACAGGCTTATCTCTTGACATGTCCCTCATAAATTCACAGCTCCACTACCAAGTTCAAGGATTCAGTGTAATCTGTCTAGATTAAATGGAATCAGCCTAGATTTAAACTAGCAAAATATCACCAATTTTTTCCTTAACTGTGATTAAAGCCTACAGTGACATTGAGCAGATTGCTTCTACCTCTTCCATTCACTTCAGTCCCTTTGACAGCTGTGTGCATCTGCCAGTAGTTTTAATAGATTCCGTTTCTGAACAAACTATTGAGGTTAATGAGAGGAAAAGAGGAAAATAAAATAAAATCAAAAAACCAATACAAACACTGAACTCAGTAACACCGATATAAATAACTTAGGTCAAAGGCCAACCTTCTACACTCCCTAGGTGCTAAGTACCTATTTCCATGAGACACTTAACTTCCAAACAGTTTAGGATTAGGTGCTACTTTAGTGACTTTCTCCAAAGTAATGCCAGTGTTGTGGGAATCCAACATTTTCACTACAGTAAAGAACTGTTGAGGGGATGAGGATGTCACTCCAAAACCACTGAATCCAAGAGCAGCCTTTCTTCTGGCTCCCATGAGTACTGGGCACAGCCCATCTCCCTACAAGTATACGCACCCTTGAAGAGAAAGCGTTGTGTTACCCCTTCTTCATGAAGTGCATCCATTCTTGCTTTTTGGCAGTTAGTGAAAAGTTTGGGGCAGTTGCCCTGATGCTGGCTGGACTAGTTTAATAAGAGCCTGCAGTGTTTATTAACCGAGAGAAACAGTTATGTCTCCAGCATTCCCGGCTTTGCCAGGAATTCCTGCTCACACAACAGATTTCAACATTCCTCTTTCAAGACGGGAACAAACAACTGAACCTACTGAGAGTACCCTTTGTCAGAGCTTGGTTGTGTTTTTCTAATAAAACACAGATGATTTATAATATGTTCACATGGGAGACATATTTGGCATATAACGCAGTTGCAGTACAAGATTCTTGGGTGCCAGAAAGAGGTTTCTTGTGATTTCACAACAAAGATCTTCTGTTACTGCTCAGAGCAGTCAGGGAATTTTTCCGTACAGCACTGAAACAGTAAGATATTCTCACTGGTTAATAGCCACAACTTATTTCTTGGGATGCATAGCAAACCCACAATAACTTCAGTTATTCTGCCATGAGACAAATTCCCAAGAATTACTGGCCAGCCAAAGAGCAACAAGGCACCAACGTCCATGTTATGGCTAGAATAATATGTTTGTCTATCAATGGTTCTCTACAAGGCTTGGGGATAGATTTAGGGAGTCAAAAAACTTTGTGCTCAGTGGAGGCACTGCCAGGACAGGGGTAGCTGTCACAGCACGGTCAGTCTCCCAGGGGGACACAGCTTCCATCATCACCAAATTTTCCTGAGAAAGGCATTGGGCAGTCTTTCTGATTCAGTCTTACTTTTAACTCTCTATTAGTTCACTCAGCAGTTGCAGGTGTTTTTTAATTCTCTCTACCCTCACATCATGCAGATTGAGTACAGAGACAGCAGTCTACGTTCTACTGGCCACATTCAGTGAATCAGAAGGAGAAATCATCACAAAAAATGAGTAGGAGGAGGCAACCCTCAAACAAATACACTGTCAAAAGGACCTAGAAGAAGCCTCACTTCTTTGCCAGACTTGCAATGTTACAGCAATGGTTGTTCCCTCCCCCTCCCCCTCTCTTTTTTGTGTATTTAACCCTGAGTTTCCTGATTGGAAAATTGGGAAAGCAAATTGCCGAGGTCCAGACATCAAGTTGAACATCCAGGAGAATGGTTAATTCTACAGGTTATTTACACAATTGCCCCCCATAGAAAGGACTGTTGAAATTAATAATTACAAAAAAAAGATATGTTTGACCTTGCTGGGATCTTGGTCATTTCTACAACATGGTTTACCTTTTCTGTACTCACTAGAAATTTGTAATACACAAAGTCAATGATAAGAGCCAGCTTGTAGAACTGGAAGAACCACGTTATCAGCCATTCCCACTACCGAAATGTTCAAAATGAGCTTTAGGGAAAACACTTGTAATGCAGGCCACAGTCACATTTCTTAACTAAAACACTGACTAACAGAATAAGTGACTTTATGACAGATAAGAATTCATGCTGACAAAATTACTTTTGCAATGTTCACACAAGAGAATGGGAAAAAAAAAACAATCCTGTGGGATAAAAAACATTGATCATTTTAGCAAGTTTCATAAGCTGTGTGTTTCATATGCTATTTGTGTTACTCCCTCCTCTATATTTATATACAAAACATGCACAGAAAAAATAAAGCTTTCCCAGCTTTCTAAGGAATAATAGACAGACCATACATTTTAAATATAAAGTGTATTTTTAAATTGCATTGATTTCTGTTGACTGCAGGGCTGAATATACTTTGCATAGCATTTCAAAACACGGCAACAAACCCTTAGAAACAAGACAATTACAAAAAAAAAAAAAATATATAAATTAAATCAGACTAAGGAAATAATTTTTACAGTCCATTTAAACTCTAATTACATCAAAACTTTGTTCTTTGTTACTTATCAGTACTTAACTGGGAAGTAGTTAATTTTGCTGCACACAACAAAGCTGTAGTGAAAGAAAACATCAGTCCACACGATAGTTCATAGTTTCCTCTTTCACCTACAAAAGGAAGATTTAAACATGGCAGAATGACAGTTCAGCATGCTCAAATGAGCCCACATCATTCTTTTATTGACTTGAGATAAATCATGCATCCTTCATCTAACCAGGATTTAGTAAGAGTCCCACATTTGTCAAATTACATGTATGAATCATGCAGAATACATGGCCTTCTATTTATAATACATGCAATGACTAAACATGGTTGTATGCCAGCAATTAAAGAAGTAAATTGATCTGCTCCACCAGTTTGCCTCAGGCACTACCTCCTTATCACCTGTCATAGACACTCATAATGTCTTAGCCAAACGACAGGAAGTATGTCTGACACCCAAATATCTCAGCTAAAGTCTTAATTTCAAGATTCCCCACTAAAAAATAAGAAAAGAAAAAAAAAAACCCAAAGACTGGCCAGAGAGTAAGGACTTCACACAACGGAACTTCAGAATAAGCACTTTACACAAATAAATTCCCTGTGAGATTTCATACCAACTGTACGTCACCTTTCAGGGGAAAAAATGGTGATAAAAGCTACATATTGTGTCCAGATTAGAACACAGCTCTAAACTGTTGAGTCTATTGCCAAATGCCTTCAAATCTGAGCTATCAGAAAAACAGAGGAAGCATTTCATGAGAAATTTAGAAGCTGCTACTTCACAGAACAGTTCATTGCTTTGCTATTCACTTTAAACAGATTTTTTCCCATGCTCCTTCTTTTATAAACCTAAGGAACATTCTCAAGCAGTTCTGTCATCGTATTTATTTGAAAATCAGTGTTTTAAGACAATAATGACAAGGCAGCAAGGGTAATAAAGTTTTAATATAACTATAATGGTAAATTTTGAGGTAAGAATAGTTTATTTGAAAAATAAACATTCCTGTTTATAATTTCTCTTGTTAGACAGTGTGCCCAATTTCATTGCTTATATTTAATGAACCCTGAAGTTAAAGTAGTTTTATACCTGACCATTTCAGCACTGTCTACTGATAGCTAGTGCCAGTGTCCCTGAATAATGTATGTTTGATGTAATAATTATCGCAGGTATTAATAATCTTTGAATCTAAATGTGAGGTTTTTTGCATAACACTAATGGGAATGGCTCTTTGCTAAGTTATTTCAAACACAGTCTAGACAGTGGAAAGTTTAACACATCTGTTGTGCTAGCAAAATTCTAGGACACTTCTGTGTCTGTCGTGCTGCAACTTACTGAATTTCATCTCAGTTTGTCATGGAACTGCTCCAACTTTGGCTGAAAGTTACTCTGAAGAACTCTGGTTTGGTTTAAAAAAATAAAAATGTACTCAATGGCACTTAAATTTGCGTCCGCTAACATTGTCTGTGTGCTGAATGCCATTCCTAAAATATCTCAAAAGAATAAATTCATAGGAGAATCTTGGGGATTTCAGAGACCTAAATTTTAGATGATCTGCATTGTAAAATGCAGACTGTTCAAACTAACCACTTTAGCATGAGGACAGCTAAGTGCTCAACAACTGAGGGCTCAAAAATTCCTTGAACAGGGATTTAGATTGTCAGCATGGTAGATATCTCTGAAGCAGAGGGTAATTTAAACTGCATTTCTTGTTAGCATCCTAATGTTCTCAGAGTTTCACAACACTAAGCTCATTCTTTCAAATGCCAGGAAGCCGTCAAGTTCTTTCAAACAGAAGAGGATCTGATAGTCAATAGTTCAGCAGGGGGATTACTCGCCAGGAGCGCAGGAGCAGAATGCTGCAAACTGAGCCAGGCAGCAACCTGGCATGGGAAATTTCTTACTCATGTTTTTCAGAGGTACTCCGCTTCATCCAGTACATAACCTAGGGACTTTCCAGAAAGGCAGAGATACAGTGATGACTTCTGCAGGCTACCTTCCTCCTTTAAAATCCAAACCTCTCACAGGTGAACCCTACACCTTCTACACTTGCCCATTGAAAGGCAGTTAGGTCTCCCTTATCACCACAAAAGGAAATATTTTCCTCATTTGTGCCTTTCTATTTCCTGTCTCTACCCTCCAAATATTCCCCACTGGTTTGGAAAATACTGATTTAGTGATTAGAACAATAACTGTCACAGAGGTGGGAAGCCAGCTCTTGAACCTCCTGAACTGAACACAATAGAACTCGTGTGCATTTTCATTTTCTTGTTCTAGGCCAATGCACTGATAATTATTTCATGCCTGAGCACATCTGTTGGCTTGGGACTTCCAGGTAAAGTAGGTGAATATTTTCTGAACCTTGGCAGGGCTTAGACCTTAGTCACTGCCAAGTATCTCAACACCGTGAAGGCTTCGGTGGCTGTAACAATGCACCAACAGCTTTCCCAGAGGAAAGCTGATACAGAGGAAGTGTTAGGCAGCTGCAGGGTTAGGCACATATTTTGCTCATGGCGGTGGGTGTCTACAAAATTAACTAGCTGCCCTGTCAATCTGGCTCCTGATGTCTCAATCGAGTACTTACAAATGAGACAGTAGGACATCGCTACTGCAATTTGAGCATGTGAAAGGTTCAGCTTCATTTAAATACTCAAACATAACTGAGGGATGTTATTGTTCTACTTTTTCCCTGAAGATCCACATGATCACACTCTTCATCTGCATAATTTGCCTGCATTTCCCCAGCGACTGGTGCAGGAGCTCTCTGCACCAGAGGCTCACTCCTCTGAGCCTGGCTGTGCTGTTTGGCAGTGATTGAGATGTCTGGAATAAGAAAAAAGACTCTGTCAGCAATACAATGCTCATGATGTGTTCCATCTTCAGAACTTTTTCCCCCAAAGTCTCGCAGTGAACGACACAATTAAAATTTTGGAATTGCAGGGGTGGTGATTGAGTGCTCAACTTCTCATTTTCTCTGGCAGCTGCTCAACTCTGTTGTCCAATTATGGCAGGAACCAAATGAATCGCAAGTGAAATAAATTTCCCCTAGAGCATTTCCATTTTATCAATACATGCTTCAGGTTTTGAGAACACGTTAGCAATATCGTGTCTTTCACAGACATTAGTTCAAATTATTATTTTCTTCTGAAAAAGGAGAACTTTCTGTTTTCACCCAAAGAAACACAAAATAAAATGGCCTTGAACATAATGTTCCCATCTCTTGAAAATAAAAATTCAGCAAGAGCAATTGAATTGTGTTTATAGCACTGCAGAAGTTTTGGATATTTACTCTACACTTTCAATAATTATTTTTGTGATATGACTCATTCACTGCTATTTCTCATTGTTTTGAAAACAGTTTAAATGGACTTTTTGACAAAATGTGTGATATCATAACTATTGAAGAGTTTCACAATCGTTTTCACAAGTTGGCAGTTTATTTTAGTAGCATCATCTATAATTTTCTTCAGTGTTTGTAGGAATGATGTTTGTGCACATTCAGTACGCACACGTAGAAGCACAGGAGGAACTGGCATTGAAACTTCATTCAAAGTTCTGTTGAAAAGCAAGGAAGTGAAGATATTTAACTAATGTAGTTAGAAAATAGTTAGATAGCAACTAATGACGGTTACTCATTTTGTCACAGTTGTCACACAGTCCCTCTCAGTAGTTATTTCAGTTTGATACGTATATCTCAGTAGGAAAATAAAAGTATACAGTGTTATTGATGTCCTCTCCAAGACCTCATGCACTGAATACTAAACATACTTTACCTGATATTTTGTAGCATCAAATCTCTTATTGTCCATAGGACATTAAAAAATTGCCTTCATCCATTTAACAACTAATACAGCAAGGTTCTTCTTCTCTGTCTTACGTGACTCAGGTGCCCTTCGTTTTGTATCACAAACTGCATTTCAAATACCTTGTGTCACAGTGCTGATCTTCATCTCTCTAGTCTTTACCATTATCAATACTCCGGTCCTATTTGTAACTTAGATGAGTCCTGAACATCAACAAGTGTAACTGTCCTGAACAGCAACTTTAATTAAACTTATTTCTTGTATCAATTTTACTTTTGAAAATGTTGCATAAGATCAACAACGAAAATTAATTTCAAGGAACTCCATGAGGCTAATAGCTCCTCGGTGTCACAATTCATTGCCCTTCTTGTTTGTCAGCTAATCTGTATCTCTGTGCTGTCCTTAATAATTTATTTCTTCTTACCGTATGAAGTTCAGGCTTAGGCTCAGATCAGCAATTATATAAAGCAGAAAATAATCTTTACCAGGATACTCATCCACTTAACCTACTAAACCCATAATGCATTTTTTTTTCCATTTATATCTATATCCTTAAAGATCCCTTCATCAGAACTGTAACCTGTGTTTACCTAGTTTAGACTAATGTGTCAGTAGTGTCTTGATGACATCTTTACCTTGCTTGTAACACAAATGCTCAAACACTTCAGTCATATGGTACCAATTTAAATAAATGCCTAGAGTTATTTTGCAACCCTTGCAGCCTGACTTGTGGTTTCATATGCGAAATCTTTCAGTCTGCTAGGATGGAGATACCTGCTCACCACTTCCCCGCTTAAGTGCCTTAAGCTTTGCACCTTAGTTCTTTCTCAAAGTTTTTATTTCCATCTCTCTGTTTCCACCAGCCATTTCTGCCTTTCCACTGTTTCTATCATCTTCAATCTGAGACAGAGAATTTGTCCACTCCTGGGAACAGTATTAGGTTCTTTTCAGTCTTGACTGCATCTTCATTGCTGAGTTGTCCACTTCTCTTATTCTTTTTTTACCTCAGTGGATAAAAGATCTCTTGACGCCCATGTCCATTTCCTGAAGAAGTCTAAATAAGCTTTCACCTGTTTGTTTGCTTTTAACAGTTCTCAAGGTAGCCCAGTGCTTCGTGATCCCAAAGACTTTCTTTGCTAATCAGCTCTATTCCTCTTTGTTCTCTGACTCACTATCATTTTAATTATTTTAATACTTAGCAATTATTCAGCTGTCTTAGTTCTTACTACTGGAATATTAAAGCAAATGGAATTATTGAATTTTCTGACCTGAAAATGAAACATTAAATAATGAAATAATGTCTTGAAAGAGTTCTAAAAAAGTTTACGTGATTAGGAAGGAAGCAATATTCTCTCAGTGGAAATTGTACTGCAGCATGTTTTCTTAAACTAAAGGCAGAAGGGATGCACATGATGTCCAAATTTTGTGTCTAAATCTGGATTTGAAATTTTAGTGTGGCTTGTATGTGGTGTGTTTTGAAAGATGTATTCCTAATGAGGATGAACAGGACACATAAGCAGATATTGTGTTTAAATTATGAAAAAAAATACGTATGACATGCATTTTCTTTGTTGTCTTGACGTGTTGGAGGTGCCTATATCAGCACACAAATAAATACTTTCAATATGTCTTATTTTGTGTTAGCCCTTTAATAGCTTTGTTTTGCCAGAAATACTCTATAGTCTACACTGAGGAAGCATGGGTCTTATATTCCCAACCACAGCTCCTTATTGCAATTCAGAACCATGACAGGTTAATAACGTGTGGGTAGTGAAGTTTTTTTCGTTGAAAATTAACTGTAACAAGTTTTCTATACTTTTTTTACAACCGTTCAGGGGGGGGTTGGTTTAGCTATCTCACACAAAAAGTGATGAGAGAATACTGAATTAAATAGTATATTTTATAAATAAATACCAATACTAGAATAAATCTAGAGACATAGGGGAAATTACTTTTTCTTTTCTAATTTTTCTTTGGGTTTTTTTTAGACTTAAGAAAACATTCTGTCATTGACAGCACACACTGAATGTTGTTGACCAGTCTGTGATCTTTTCAGAACAGGTAAAAAAAATTATACACAAGGATTTTATAAAATGTCAATTCTTGTTTGTTATTAATAATGTCCAAAGGAATACAGATTCTTTCTGAATCAATAATTGCATTTGGAATAAAAAAGAGTTATAACTTTTTAATTTTGTGCCTCGTTCTGCTCTGATTCACATAAACAGGCTTAATATAAATTGGGATTAATAGCAGAAATCAGTGTGCTAATTATGGGAATTACAGTGTCACAGTGCTTCTGTGCAAAGTATTTAAAATGCCTGATATTTGTTATTTATCACACATATTTTATAAAGGCCGTATCTTAATGCTTAGATATATGCTTAGTCTCATACACACAAACTTACTAACTTCAGTAGAGCTGTATTAAAGCAAACATCTAAATACCATTTTCTAGACTGTCCAATACAGAGACCATAACACTTTTTTCATCTAATGAATGTAGATACAGAAATAGAAGACATATATGATGTAATCAAAATTTTTAAAGGAAATATTTACATCAACTTTTTCTATGCTGAAATTATTACACACACATTGCCACCACATGACTGCGTTTTAAAGCATTCCAATTCCTTTTTTTGATAGTGGATTTCACTTTTTGTTCAAAAGTTTGTCTTTAAATATACAAAAGACATCAAAAATATTTCTTACAAATCTGTAACATCTTGATCCTCTTTTCCATTGCTAGTCATTATAATATTTATTAAAAAAAAAAAAAAAAAAAAAAAAAAAGAAATGTGCTCTTTTTCGTTGTTGTAAAGCAATTTACAAACCCATTATTTTATGCCTTCACTGCTGGATTATGGGATATAAACTGCAAAGATATGTTTTGGGTATGTCAAGCTCTTTCTTGGATTCTCTGAAACAGCGAGAAGTTAGTGCCATCTATAGGCAGAATTTTATATTGGAAAGTAATAGGAAAAGTAATATAGGCTCAAACCAATCACGTCAAACAAAGCAAAAGTCATTCCATAACAAAAATTGAATAGAAAAATGCCTCAGCTCTGCTTATTCTTTCCCAGCTTTTTCTAAGGAAGCTGGAAACAATTTAGCACAAATGAAGACTTTAACCTATAACAGAGCAGTTTAATATTCCTTTTAGTAATCATGTGAACTTGCTTTAGTACACCCTTGTTTAAAGTAACCCAGCAGTGGTCATGGGTTTAACACGCTGCACAATAAACACCGTTACTGAGTCATTTCGCTTTTTAGTGTTTCACCTCTCAACTGAGCTGCCCTCAATGGTTATTATAATGACTGTCATCACTGGCAAATCTAATCTTGCAAAGCTTAAGCACCTAAGTCACTATGATTATCTGAATAAATCAATTAGCTTCAGAAGTTATTCACATGCTTTGTCTTGCAGGAACATGCTCTTAGATTATAACATCATTGTCTGCAGTGTGCATCTTGGTTCCTTTCATTGCAAAGTTTCTGGCCTGTTTTAACACGAGACTTTAAATTCACCTATGTTTAATGTAAAAATAGTAAAAAAAAAAAAAAAAAAAAAAAAAAAAAAAAAAAAAAAAGTATGCTATTAACTAAAAATCCATATAAGTGCCTGATGAGAATGAGAGTATTAAAAGTAGAGTGGTACTTTGCAAACCATGTTAAATACCTTAATCTGTATTTTAGGTGGTTTAAAAACATGCATGAATCTGTCCTCTCTAAGTTTCCATCTCAGTAAAAAAAGGTTTTAAAGTCCAATCTTTGACTTTTAAATTAAATTAGTTTTCAAATTAAAAACAATGTCAAAGTGCTGGAAATAAAACTGGGATACAATTTGTTGAAGTCATACAAGGGAAAACCCATTGCTGTCATTGATCCTAAAGCATCGATATCGTCATTATTCTCAAATGATCAGTCCCTCCAAGCTCTTTTGGGCAACTTCCTTTCATTAAATATCTTTCTACCCTGAGAGTGAAGAGGAGCGCAGTGCTGCAAATCCCTGTAGAGGGTTCCGTGCTCGTGTCGGAGATGAGCAGAGCAGCCACAGGGCAAGCAGGAACCCAACAAGCAAAATGTTCTGTGGTGTCTGGAAAGCAATAACTGCAAACTCCTTAACTTTATAAAGAATATAAAACATCTAAATGGCCCTTTTAGAGTTGAAAGACTAGCTGATTCAGTCAGAAAACCACGTTTTAAGTGGTAAAACCAAATACCTTGAAGTAATAAAAAACAGAGTTACTTTTTGAAAAGTTATCAGATAGCTGACATTACTATGCCAAAGTTGTATGGTACTGCTGAATTAACTTTGGCACCTTCAAAGGGCGTGCCTCTATATTAGTGTATTCAATTCCATAGCTGGTCTTTTAACATCATTTCAATACTGCACTGAATATACACATCCACATGCATACAGATATAAATATATATAAATTGTCGAGAATAAGATTGCTTTGAAATGTCTGTATTTTTGCTGCTGTAACAAAAAATGAGTATGCTAATAAAATATGAAGCACTACAGCACACATTGAAATTCTTCAGCAGAGGCAAAATTATTTCACAAAGAGTTTTCTTTCTGTCCAGTTCAGCACAATTGCAACTTGCAGTAAAGGGTTTCTAAAAGGAATTAGGTTGTTTGAATTTGTTTGAATGCCAAGCGTATATATTATCTCTCTCTACTTCCATTTCTTCTAAGGGTCTAGGCAAATTTCATTCTTTACTAACCTAACCAACAGGCAGATTTTTCTATAAAAGTACTAGGTTTTGAAATTTCTTCATCTTATGCAAGTCAAAGAAAATGTCATACTGTTTCCTTTAGATGTTAGCAAAGGCACATGCTGCAGAGCTGTACATTTACTGTGACAAAGCTCAGCAAGAAGGAGATTAGTAAAGGAGGATGAATAAGGACCTAACTGCAGGTGAAGCTAAACACAGTGCCTAAAAGAAACAAAATTTCCTGAGAATCGGTTGATTTTATTTAATATTTTGTCTGAAGTCTTTTTACAGTGTTCCCCTGTATCCACACCTTGCTTTCAGTAAACTCATGAGCAACCTGTATTTTTCAGCTGCTTCAGTAAATATATTTTAAAGACAGTGCACATGAAATGAAGAGGCCTAGGTAGAATTTGGGGCAGCCTGATGAGCAAATTAAAACAATGGAGAGCGCTTGACACACTTGTTGCTTCCAGACAAAGCTGTTTTAACATTCATTCAACAGCTGCTTAAGGAAAGTTCAGAAAAAATAACAGAAGTCCTGGGGCATTTACAACCTTTCTGCCTCAGAATAATAAATAAAAATATAACCCAAATACTACCTGGATGGTTTAGACAACTGATTCTATACATTTCATTTGCTTCTCCTTTTTTCAGCCCTGGGAGATTCATAGACAAAGAATATTTGTCAAAAATTTTCACGTTTCCATTGGATCTTAAAATTGGAAAATGATACATGTAACTTCTGGCCCTTTCTTTTTCATGTACAGCATTGATTCCCAGTGAGACTACTGCTCACCAATGTTAACTTTCGTGTTCTTTTAAATGCAAAATGATAGATACTGAACTTTTCAGTATGATTTTCTTAAAAATGAAATTATTATTACTCTTATTTATTTAGAAAGAAAAAAATTATCAAATTACACACATGTGGGATCTGGAAGAAAAAGAAGTTCTTAACAGTTTTTAAATTACTCAATTAGTCAGGCTGCTTTATGAAATCTAAAAACAAGTGACTGAAGACCATTAACCATCTCTTGTTGAGGCTAATGAGAGTCTTTTTATTACCACTTTGGGCACAGGATCAGGCCACAAAATGTCACGTGTCTCTTCTGTACAGTTCTAAAGTGAACCAGTAAGATAAAAATCTAGTTTTCTCATTTTTAGGAGGTCTTTTTGAAGAACTCAGTCACTTGGAACATAATGAATAGCAGGAGAGCCAACATGAACACAGAAGAGGATAAATCTCAAATGAACCGGCGACTTATGAAAAAAACATTCAGAAAAACAAAACAGTAAAAATTTTTCAATTACAATTGAATTATAGTTCTATATCTTTCAACAGAAATTGTAACAAGCAGACCACCCAGACCAACCTTACTGGCAACTGGGCCATCAAAGATAAACATGAAGATAATTCAGAAATGTTTAGCTATAATAAATATGATCATGGACAAAGATTTTCTTTCAGCACCACTTGAATTACATTAATTAGGTTCGAATATTTCCCTATAAATTATTTGCAGACCAGCAGAGCCAAAGCTTGTACCCTCCTAAGTAGTATGTTTTATAGCATATCTGTTGCCCTGTAAAACCAATTTCAGATCTATTTGATATGTATGGATATAAGTAATAATGTTAAACGAGGGGAAAAAATAATTTGATGAAGATATATAAAAAAAGAAATGTTAGGAAACTCATTCAGTGAAGAAATCGAACATATCCAAATTTCAGTGTTCTAGGGCAGTTAGAGGAAAGGACTTTTTTCTTTTTTTTTAAAGGAAAAAATGAACCAATTTTGAAAGGCTTAGATATTTCCCTGCTGTGGTCTGGAGCTCTTGCAATATAAGTTTATTGACTCTTGTTTTGAATTTGTATGAGGCCATTTATATCATTTATGAAATCTCATATATTACTGTGAAGAACATAATGTGGTTATGTAAAACGTGGTTTAGTTGCCAAGGAAAACAGAGAAGCAAAAAAAAAAAAAACCCTTGGTGTCTTTGGGAGATTTCAGTATGCACTGAGCTTTAGAGGATGAATACGAAGCCAAATCCAACCTGAATGCTTTGGGTTTGCCCTGAGGCCTAGAAAGAACCTCTTCTTTATGTACTCTGCCTCCACTTGGAGATAGATGTTTACAGAATATTGAGAAGCTCTATAAAAAAAAAGTCATCAACCACACTCTTGTCCTACTTCAAAAACACAGACTAGTTATTTTTACCGTCAATCTACTAAAACTTCGATTCCTTCTTACCAGAAAGTAAAGGGATAGATGGAGAGAACAGTATAATGAAAATAATGTGCTACTGGATACATCCTTTCCCATGGAAATGGATTCAGTCAATCTTCTTTTCCAGCAAATGCTGTAGGCTTTCCTCAATATAAAACTATCCTACTTTCAGACTCTTTAAATTCATGTAAAGGGAAGTTTGAGAGAATTTAAAAAGGCAAAGTGATGGAGGAAGATTAAGGATTACTCTGTGTTCCTTGCGTGAAAAAGCTTTGCTGGAGTCGAGGAAGGAAAGCGAATCTGTCTGGAGGTATTACATTATCTAGGGGTAAATTGGATGTTAACTGGGTTAAACTCCACACAGCTGTAATTCTGCCGCAGGAGAATTCAGGACACTGTGTCAGCACGACAGCGACTCAAAGCGACTGATTCTTTCACCCACACCAGAGAGCAGCAGCTTGCCTGTGGGGCACCAGAAGTGAAATCTGACAGAAATTTCCTGATCGGCCCATTTGAAAATGAAAACAGTGGAATAGATGACCAATTTCTAGTGCCAACAATTAATATATTCTACAACTACGTTATAGTGTTGTAGGACCCTGTGAGAAGGAAACCACCTACAGAAACACTAATAATTACTGATGTTGCTCATAAAAGCACAGCTAGAGTAATAATTAATTTCTCAGTTTAGATATGAAGAAAACAGTATATGTAATGACTAACAGTAGGAGAGGACATTTTTCTGTTTCATATCAAGACAGCAGATAAAACATCAATACTTATCAGACAAAATATTACACTTAGGGCCTTACGGAAGTGAGTGGAATTAACTATTTTTCTATTTTTATTATATAAGCATATGGTATTTTTCATAACAGAACTGTTTTGATGTGCAGTCGCCAGGACTGAACCTCCCAAAGACTGCCCCCTCTTCTCTCTTAGAATCACAGAATATCTCGAGTTGGACGGGACTCATAAGGATTACTGAGTCCAAGTCCCTGCTCCTTGCAGGACCATCTAAAATTAAGCCATAAGACTAGAAGCGTCATCCAGAAGTTCCTTCAACTCTGACAGGCTTGAAGGCTTTTTCATAATATGCCATAAAATGGTTTGTGTTTTAAGGATCAGCCATGCTCTGAACAGTGCTTAGCACTGTCCTTCAGAAGGGCACTGCCTGCAGCAATGGCAGGGCCAAACCCAAGCCCAAAAGAAAGTCCTCAACCAAGTTCACTAGTGATAAATACTCCACTGGCTTTGGCCACTGAACTCAGTTCCACTGCTGGAAATTGAGAATAATCCTACCAAAGATAATCTTTTGTAATGCAATGTTATCAAATCAAAGTGAATTTATAATTACTTCGGAGAAGCCATCTCATGAGGAAAAAAGATGAGGGGGACTCAATTAGCTGTAATGTTTTTTGTTATCACAAGACAGTAATTTCTTCCCATGACAGAGAAGTCTACTTAGGAAAATGGAACATGATAAACAATTTAGGGCCTAGTGAAAAGATGAATAATCTCTTTGCAAGTCACGTAATTACTGTTTTGAAGTTATCATTAAATTCAAGATTGTGAATTAAACAGAGAAGGAGGAATGTCCTTTAAGTGATTAATTATGCCTAGTTTAGACAACACAGTATCTGTGCCTAACGATTTACCAAATTTCTAACATATTGAAGAGAGACTGAACACAAACCCTTTTACACAAACACCGGACTGCAACATTAGAGGAGAGATGGGTTGATCTGATTAATGTCTGTTAACTAAAGACCAATCTCACTATACATTAAAGGTTGCAACTTTGTCTAGCACTTGACAGGAGTAACAATGCTGTACTGTAAATAATTCTGATTCTGCTCTGATAATAAAGAAATAACACATTACAACTTGTCTCCCTAAGCATTGATAACCAAAACTATATTTTTTGCATTCACGTGAAAGCAGAGTGGATTATTAAAAATACGGAGCTCCATGGCTCATCTGGAAAAGCAACAGAAGGCTGGGCTGCTCTCTGTTTAGGGGATCTATGTAATCTTTTAAGGATCTGCTTTGACATTCAGGTACAGACACTTGGGCTGCACTGAGGGCATCATCCTCATATATAAAAGAATTCATCAAACATTCCAATGAACTTAATGTATGTATTTATCCGAGGGAAGGCAGGGCTGCTTCCTTTTGCGTCTCGCATCCCAGGTGAATTCTTGAGGCAGCAACACCAATACAATTTCCCCTCCTCTCTTCCCAGCCGACCCTTAGCTTTTCTGTCCCTCCCTGTTCTGCTCCAGGCACTCAGCTATTTTGTTTACGGCTACAGCAGACCCTGGCTGTCTTGCTTTACACTAGTAAGTGCCTTGTCTGGTTTATATACGCTTTCAGTGCTCCTAAAAAACTTGATGAAGGACAGATAGCAAAAGAGGCCAGACCACCAGTCACTGTAAACTGGATAGCTCTGTGGATTCGAGTGAATTTAAACCAAACTGTACTGATTCACAAAATGTGTTTTTTGTGCTGGGACACTGAGCTTTGAAATTCTGTCGTGGACACACAGAGTCTCCATTTTCTGGATGTCTGTTTAAAAAGCAGACATTTCTGTTTGCTGTGCGTATTCATTTTAATATGTATTTGAAGCCAAAGAGATCCTCTGGATCCACAAATAAAATGTCTGCAGTCATTCATGGCCACTCACAAATACTATTGGGGTGACCAGAGATAGAACCTATAATTTAGCTGTCAGGTTTTGTTAATGGGTCCATAAAGTAAAAATTATAGGCTGACAGCATCCTCTGTTGGGAAACTTGCCATTGAGATATTCTGAGGTCTCTTAAATAAAAACTGTCTGAGTGAGAAAAGTGCTGTTAATACAGCTGGGTGCTTTAGGGTAGCTAGATTTCTCCTAATTTCCAGATACTCTACACTACTCTTGAAGGGTGAATGCATATGTTAATATCCTGTCTCCCAATGGGACGTGTAAATTTTTTTTTTTATTTTTTTGAGAAAAATGGTAGTTAAACACAGACACCATTTACACAGGGATCTTACTGATTCTCCATCACGAGGATTCTTGACACGAAGCTTGATAGCTTCCTAGAGGATGTGATGTACTCTGGCTCCAGTTACAGTCCTGAGGAGGGAGAGACCTGCTAAATGATAGAGGCAGTGCTATGGAAAAGGTCACCAAAATCCTTCCTGTCCTTAAAAATCTAACAAAATGTGCTCTACACTAGAGCAAAGATTTCCTGAGAAGTACCGCTGGGTTGCAGCAGGGGGGTTCGGCGCAGGGAGGTGCTGTCCCGCCGGGCAGAGCGGCGGCCGAGCGCTGCCACCCAGCGGGGACTCACACCCATGGCTCCACGCAGTTGTCTTCATGTGACATTAGGAACATTTTATTGTGTCTGACTGCTGGGGGGGAAAAAAA
>VXBW01006163.1:581777-593528 GCA_013400375.1 Thinocorus orbignyianus | reverse complement strand
AAAAAAAAAAAAAAGTAAATTCATACCTTTTCCCTTCCCTTCCCTTCCCTTCCCTTCCCTTCCCTTCCCAAGAGGCTAGAGGGAGAGGGAAATTAACCCCACGAAGTTCAGTGCTGTTAAGTGCTCAAGGTTTGCATTTACTAAGACCCAAGTCTTTGGCAATAGACTCTTCTGCACATTCTCAGGAGTAAGAGATGGAGCCTGAGGGCCATGGCAGAGCTCTGAACACAGAAAGAACATGGGTACTGCTATGGTGTAAATTCCTATAGTCTTTAAAGTCTGTACTTACAAGTCTATCTTTATTTAAAATTAAATTGAGGGCAAGAATACTGTTCAATCCATTTTGATCTCTACCACCTCTTTTCTCAACAACCCTAGGCTTTTCTAAGTTTCAAAATTAAATAAAAGAGCCTGTGTGGGATGAGTGGTACAACGATCTCTGCAAATGCAAATAACCTCCTCAAAGCTACAGCAGCCAGAGGAACAGGGGCTATAATACCTTGTATTATTACACTCTTGTTTTCTCATATATCTTCAGATGTCCCGCTTTTCCATTTTCATCCTCTTCTTTTGTATTCTTCAGTTCCCAGGTCTCTTTTTTTTTTCTCCAGCCATCTGCTCTTTCTCTGTAGTTTTTGTGTACAAGAGAATCTGCATTACTGTTCACAGTAAAAGAGGGAAAAGGAAGAGTTACGAGCAAAGTACCCTCCTGAATGATGCTCACCGGGGGCCGTTGAGGGATATATAAGCTTCATGTATTACTAAGAGGTATTTAAGTATCTAAATACTTACCACAACAGACATCTATGAGGTTTATTCATACACGGATTTTTCTAGGCAGCTCACTATAACCAGTATCCAAACCACCCACAACTATGCAGCAAAACTCCACATCATTGTATAAACAAGTGCGCCATGAAAAGCAATTTCTCCATGATTCCTTGGGGCTTTGTGGGTTTTTTGTTATTTATTTATTTAAATGGCTTAACAAATGTACTCAGACGCCACAGCAATAAGCAAGATATAAGAAGCAAAGTAGAATGTACAGTGGAGAAGGTAGAACCGTTTAAGATCAGATTCAATTAATTTACTATGGATCCTTCTCTTCTCTTCTCTTCTCTTCTCTTCTCTTCTCTTCTCTTCTCTTCTCTTCTCTTCTCTTCTCTTCTCTTCTCTTCTCTTCTCTTCTCTTCTCTTCTCTTCTCCTCTCTTCTCCTCTCTTCTCCTCTCTTCTCCTCTCTTCTCCTCTCTTCTCTCCATTTCACCCAGACTGGAATATGTACGATCAAACAGAAGCAGCTACTTAGAAGAAAAAAAATTCTGGACTACAGGCGGAAGGACAGCAAACTGCTTTCTCTATTACTTTTTGGGGTTTGAAGGTTCTTTACCTATACTCCTTGAAACATTCCCCGGAGCGTCTCCGAGTTGATCAGTTTTTCCTGATGGCTGAGGGGATCTTTCTAGAACAAAACAGGAGGGAAAACATGTTTAAGCTTAGCGAAAGGTAGGAATGCCATACTATACTGATTTTTTAAGTGGTTAGTTTTAAAATTTGCCATATTTCAGGTGGATAATGCCTGGTTTAGAGGCAACAAACACAATTTCCCCTGAATTTTCTTAAAAAACATTCTAGGGGATTTTATCCAAAATTGGAAAATGAAACTGAATAGAACCATGAAGGAAAACAAAAAAAGAAAAAAAGCCTGCATGTTCACTCATAGCGATTAGAAAAAATAATTGAGACAAATAAACAAACTTTATATAATTTGAGAGAAACCTTTTAAAAAAAAAAATGATTGTGACTCTTTGACTCTTAATCTCTTACCTCATTTTGTGTCCCATAAATGCCAAGTTTGCAGTGAACAGGAGGATTTTATAGCCACTCCTGCTTCTGTGTAAGACTACTCAGGTCCTGGCAAGTGAGAAAACTCTGCTTTTAATTCACTGGAAGGCATATCCTGGGTATCTTAATGCGAGTGATCACACCCAGTTTCAAAGAAAACATGACTACGCAGGAGTGAGCTGCATCCCATTTCATCAGAAGCCCTGTGGTTTAAAGCACTCACCAGGGCTGTGGAAACCAGCTCCAATCACTGTACCATGCATGGGCTTTGAACCCATCAATTGTGAGACAGAGCATACCCCGAGTTCCAAATTACCCATACAAACACAGAAAGAAAAGTTTATGAGCGGAGTATTATGGGTCTAAGTCTTGCTCTGAGCTGCTGCCTACCTAGTAACCACACATCTGAAAACATCAGTCCAGATCTAGGTGTATAAATGTGACCATATTCTTCTCAAAATTCACCCCACTACCAACACAGTTGTCTAAACTTTGGCTCAAGAGCTATCAATATTCACCCATTCCTTGTTAGCTGTAGGAGTCCTGCACAGGCAAAGGTGAACACTCACTGTGGTCATGTCTATGACCAAGGTTCGCATGGTCAGGTGGGTCTAAATGAAAAAGTTCTCATAAAAGAATCAAGGATCTTTCATGAGTAAGGAAGCACCAAGAGGTTTCACACCTATCCTGACCTGGAAGCTGGTGAAGTGTCTAAGCAAAGAGGCAAGTGAAACTTCTTTGTCTGCCTGAGGCCATTCAAATTAAGTTTGAGCAAGAACCAGGAGAAAATAGACAGAGATGGGTTGGAAAAGTGTGTCAGCTAAAGAAGTCCTGAAAAAAGATGGGCACTAGGCATACCAGTTCAGACCAGCAAGGATTGTGTTGGGGAATGGATGAGCAGGAAGCACATGAATGGAAATGATGGAGCAGAAATGAAATGGATTTCTCTAGCAACCCATCATTCACATTCTGTAGAAGCTTACTCCTAGGACATTTACAGCCCTGGGGCCTTAGGGAAGGTAATGGTTGTTCTTTTGAAGTATTTAAAACAGCCTGTTTGGAACAATTCAGCCTTCAGGCTCAAAAGAAATCATTGTAATTGGGTGCTGGAGGCTAGAGGCAACGGACGCCTTATGGACATTTCCAAGTTCTTCCCTTTTCCTACAGTGACTCGACTGGCTTTGTCAGTAGGTGCACCTACAGAACAGGAGCCAACCTTGCTGGTCACTGTAATTCTCTGCTCACTGCAAGGTTGCCCTTCAGGCCTGCTATAGGCAGGGGGATGCCACCATCAGCAGCATTTCCGCTTCCTAAGGATAAAGATGAGAGCGCTGGGGGGTAGAAAAAGGAGAAGAACCTAAACAGAAAGATTATGATGGTCTCCGCCATCTCCCATCACCCAGGGGTTCCGGATACTCTCAGCATCCTAAACCCACCAACATGGATTGTGAATGCTATCATGCCATCCATGAGGAGAGAGATAACCTGAAGATAGGCTTTATCACTCTGAAAAAATCTCCTTATGAATCAATAGCAAGACCAGGAATGAGATGTGAGTTGACCCCATTCTTATTACCGGTGCTAGAGCCAAAAGTTTGTCTCCCTGTCTTCCTATTTCCTTCAGTGGATAATCAGTCTGGAAGAATTATTTACTGAGCAGAGATTAACAATTTAAATCATGAATCCTGTTTCTGTTCCTAATCCTGACATTTGACTTAATCTGTGGTTTTACCTAAATCACAAATTCCTAATGCCTCAGCTTTATCCACCTATGAAACGGTTGTAACACTGGTTTAATGACTGCACTTCAAAAAGTAGTGAACAAAATATGCAAAATAAGATTAATTTTTTTCCTTCTTAGCCTTTACAGTCAAGAGAATAATTCACAATGAATAATTTATGCAGTGACATGAAGTCCTTTCCCTTTACATGTTATTCACCCACAACATATACTTTTTTTTCCTGGGTTACTTGTTATTCTCCACTGGTTAAGTAATTCCTATAAATATTTATTGTTTTATGGGGTGTTCATGAAAAGTTTATTCAGAATATTTATTACCTGAAATTTAATGAATTTGTTATTTTTGGTGTATCCAGTCTCTGCTGCCTGACTAGTCATGTAATTTGACGAATCAGGTCTGCTATGCAAACCATTTTTCTTACACATCAATTCTATTTTCTGTATGTATTCCTGTTTATAATATACATTGGAGAACATCCCTAGCCATCAACTCATTTGTTGAAAATTTTGTGCAGATAAAGAAAATTCAATATTTTAGTTAAGGTAGAAACATCCATTTGCATCTGATCTTAGAGCATCTTATTCTCCATGTACAGAAAATGAATATAAAGTTTAAAAATATTCTGGTCTTTTTTTTTTTTTAATTTAAATTAAATTACCATTAGCTTCTTTCACGTACAAGTAATTTAACATGATTAAAGAGAATACTCTGTGGATTTACATTTTCCAAATGGATTAGCAATAGATCTCTTGGAATTCATCAGGTATAAGAATGAAGCTGTAAAACAGTAATTTAAGTAAATGCAAGGAATACCAAGAGGATTAAAATGAGATCTCTAAGGCCAATAATACTGCAGTGTAGATTTTATTGTAACATTAAATCTTTTGAAATATTTACGGAAAAGAAATATTCTTTAGCTCTGAGACAAATTATAGAACACAGAAGTTTGAGTAAGCTATGATTTACATTTTCGCTTACCTGAGGGAATCATTAATTGCTAGAAACTGTTCATTATTTAAGAGGTCTTCAAGTAAAATTATGAGAAGCACGGAAAATTTCTGGGTGACATGCAAAGCCTGTTTTAAATATAGCTTTGTATTTCTGTTGTTGTTTTCTAAAAAAATAAATAAATCCAAACCACCAAAACTGTAATCATATTTCAATGATAAATTAAATGCATTAAAATATTTTTATGTTGTTGTTTCATCTTAGTGGAAAACTATGCAATAGCCAGCAAAGTAATTAACTGCAAGGACATTTATATTTTTAATGCTCATTGTATTCTGTAGGATTTTTTATTTTCTTTAAAACCATTTTTAAACAAATCAAGGAATAACGATCTCTCATGGGTCATAATCTCCAGAGTATCATCTTTCAGCATAGCTGCTTTCCCCATATCATCACAGTCCTTTGAGGACAAATTTTATTTTTAGTCGGGTGAAAGTCTCAGCTAGCATCTTTCAGGGTAACGGACAAACGGATAAGCTCTTTGGAGTCTTACTCTGAAGTATTTGTGAAGCGTGCACACATTTGTATGCCTGTCACCCTGAGTGCTTTTCCATCCTCTCCCTCCAGACAAGCCTCCATCCCTGTAAATGCTACATTTGTACACACACAGAACTTCACACACAGACATGGAATTTCTGCTGTGAGAAACTATTGAGTATCAGGGCATGAAACCTATGCTGGTCTGATAGCTGTTACTCTTAAAAATATCTGACTGAATATATGAATTACTGAAAGAAAATAGCTTTTCCTGTTAAACTTTAGACTCAGCTAGGTTTGGATTAAACCTTCCAGTAATTGTACTGTCAAGGGTATTGGATGCTAATTTAATTTAGTATAAAGAAAGATCCAAACATAACCTTCTCATTTCAAATGTTCATAAATTTTATCTAATATATTATCTCAGAGTAAAATTAGTTTTCTCATCTCTTCAATTAAATCTTAAACAAATCTGCATTCTCAGGCATATTTTTAAAATAAAATAAAAAAAGATAAAAGACTGCTAACAGAAAGTATGGTTATGGATAAAGATCCAAATCTAACCTATCCCACTAATTCTAAAATACACCAGACTTGAAAGGCGTATTCTCTCAAATATTTTGTGCTTCTTTATATTCACTGACAAAAAGGTACTCTTTAGCAAGATGATGCTTCCTGAGGCATAATACGCACTGGCAAGCTCAAAAGAAGAAATGACTATAGACAACAGATACTGATTGTTTCAGACAATAACATGAACATGCACTGTCTAATCTTTCTACACTCTCATCCTTCTACACAAAGCAACATGGGCTAAAAAAAAATCACTAGAAAATACAGAAACAAAACCTGCCACAGACATCTCAATAGCTATGCATTTACCAACTATTTCACCCATAGGAAAGCAAAGAACAGGATTTTCAAAAAGGTTCCTAAATGTATCATTTGTTTAACTCTGAGCCTACTGAAATAATGTGTAAAGGCCACTGACTTTGGAAACTACTGCCCTGCTACCTGTAGTGACTATGCCTTACAGGTCATCCCTATAGATATAAATCAGAAAATCACATTTTAGCACTGTGCCATGTTTTCTTTCTATTTGAGGTACAGCCCATCACTACCAAATAGTTGAAATACACTACATCATGAAGTATGTGCCGGTACTGTGATCAGGTTATGAAAGAATTGCATCATGGTAAACAAAAAGCATTTTCCTTGAGTTCAGTCATCTCTGAATTTAAAAACAAAGCTATTAAATCCAGCTGTATCTGGCAGTTCCCAGAGCAGTTGCTGCATGGTAGTTGTAACTAGAGCATGAGACAGTGATGGATAAATAGCCTGCTGTGGAGGATTTTTTTGGGGAAAAAAAAAAAATAAACCTTTTAGAGGGTTTACAAGGCTCAGAAGGTTTGGGATTTTAGAAGCATAAAAATCTTCCCAGCTGCACTCAGTGGAATTCCACAGCTCCTCCTGCTGCTCACAGCGATACATTATTTAACAAATGCAGGAAAGAAGCTTCTTGAGAAAAGCAGGTTTTTGCACACCAGATGCACAGTTCTCTTGCATTTATTCTTCCTCAGATTACCACAGATAGCATCTCACGACAGGCAAGGAATGACAGCGTTACCAAACTGACAAGACTTTGCCAAGAGGTTATTTGGCTGATCAAATTTCTCCACCACTTTCTGTTCCCCAAAGGGTTCAAGCTTTTTATTTTTGGCTTGCCTGTACATGGATGCCTGTACATAGGGGCTCGTTCTCTTCTTAATTTCTATGATGTTCTGTATTTTCTGTGCTCTCTTTGTCTCTTCTCTTCTCTTTCAGGGTTCCCATTCTAACTTCCTTCTTCCTTCCAGCTCCTTTGGGACTTATTGTGGGTTGAGTAGAACTTTAATTTACAATCCTGACTTTTTTGCCTTTGCAAACCCTCCCAAAGCTGATTTTCCCACTAATCAGCTACATGCCTCCCTTACTGTATTCAACAGGCAATTTTTTATTTTTTTTTTCATTCAGTTACTTCTCAACTGGATATCAGCAGGTTGTGAGAGAGAACTTAAAACTTAAAAAAAATCAAAAAAACATATTTCTTGATAATAAAAGCAATGTACAAGTTTGGCTGCATGCCTTTAAGCTTCAGAAATGTAGTAAACAGGTTTTTGTAGACAGCTTCTTTAAAGAGCCACAAAAGCCTGGCATGCGACATACCATGTCGAGCTTCTAAGGGTACAGTGTTGTTGCAGGAAACCTTGGGAACAGTGATCGGCAGCCTGGATAATCTACCCCAAACTGCAAGGGATTAGATCATGGACTGTTCAGGCCATGCAACTTGTTGGTAGGAGCTGGTTTTTTAAGTACTGGGCGCATATGGAAATAAGGCATTGATGACCAACCATGAAAAAACAGAAAGGTTGGATTCATGGGATCATGGTGATGGAATTAGTGGGTGCATCTGATTTGCTCCTCAAAAAGGAAAAACAAAAAGAAAACCTCCAAGAACCCAGGGCCATCCTCCAACTCCACCTCTGCTAATTCTTCCCAGACCATGTCCCTATCAACTCTTCCCATCCCCCCTACTATCTTCTACACTAAGTTTTCCTTTTGTGGGACTTTTTCTTCATCTTGGCCATGACCAAGTTCATGTTTGCTTACAGCACAGAAAAAGACTTGATCCAGCTTTTATCTAGCCACAGAAATGAACCACCAACCTCTGCTAGTTCCCAAATATTACTATGCTGAGTACCATAAGAAGTCCTAGGGAGATCAGACATAGAAGGCTCACGTAGTACAAACCACCTAATTCCTGAGCAAAGTGAGGAGCTGGATAAGCAGTATCCCTGGTCAGCACCTCCTCATTTCCAAGCTGAAAAGCTACCTATGGTAAGAAGTCATTCCTTTTGTTTAATTTATGGCTTTTATCTTAAGCCCGAGCTTTCATCACCTTTTCTCAGCCACAGCCTCTGGATTTCCAGCTCTGTGGCTGTGAAACAGAGATGAAACAGAATATTGGAGAAACACTACAAAAATGGCAATCCATGGTACCCAGCATTCCCTAGTTATTACTGAAGCTATATGCATTGCTAGCTTTTTAGTAAGATTTTTTTTTTTTTTAATATAGAGGAAAAGGCTAGGGAGAAAGATAAAGGAAAAAGACAGACCTACTGGCTACTTCACAGTTTCTTATTGCTGATAAACTAAGCTTATTCTGAAATTCAACTGGTTAAATCAGAGCAATAGGGACTGTTAAGGCTCAATGACTAATGGCGAATCTTTTGTCTAAGTAACTGGTGGATAAAAATTAATGGACTCACAGGCAGCTTCTTGAATCAAGTCTTCATGATTGTCACTGCAAGTCAGACAGGGCATTACTGCATTCCCAGATTATTTTAAAGGAATTATATTTAAGAAACAAAAACATAGAAAAAAATACGGGAACCAAGCACACTTTTCTTCAAGCTCTATCATTTTAATTTTTTTCAGGGAGGATCAGAGTGGTTCACACGTCTTTGCAAGAGGTGACAAGAACTATTCCTGACAACAAATTGCGTGTGCGCTTGGATTCTTGGAGAAGAACCCATGCTGCTAAGTGTCTCTCACGTGTCAAATCAAGCATGTAAGCTTTGGTTGGGGAGCAATCAGGAAGGTGGGTAGAAACTCAGAAATTGGCAAGTTATGTTTCATCAGTGCAAAATAATTGTTTCCATGCCACAGTAGCTTCAGTGGAAGTTGCAATGCTGTCAATGGTGGCAAAGTTTTGTCCTGGGTAGGTACCTTCAACCTAAACACATCATGTGGATTTGAAGCAATTTCTGAAAAGAAAACTGAATGTGGGTTATAGTATGCAAGAACCTAGTGCGTAGAACCTGTGGAAATTCCTTCAATGTTAATAACTTCAAGAAGAAAACAGAGACTCTGAAACATCCACTTAAACAGGCCTTTCCAGCTCATTTCAATTACAACTTTTTTTTCCCTTCCACAAGTCAAAATATTCCTTCATTGTAAGAAATTTATGCTACTTCACTTGCCTTAAAACACAGCTGGTGTGATCTGAGAGATGTCACAACACGGTGTTGTGCCATATTCCTGGGTTGGGCTTTTTTCCTCTTCCATTAACATAAGACAGGCAGCTCATTCCAGCATGAAACCAGTTGATTCAGACCACAGCCGGGAGCTGGACCACACAGACACACAAACTCCACAGAATTTTTTTCTTCTGTACATCACCTGGTAAAATAATAAGGCCAAAGCCACACCATAATCCACAACTCCCCATTATTCTTTCTTTCCCGTTCTTTTAGGTGCAGGGAGAGATCAATTGCTTTCTGTACGTTGTTCAATGTCAACGTTCTCCACACACTGTAGTCTTGCACCACATAGTCAAGGGATAAAAAGGATCCATTTGCCCGCTTTCCCCTTTATGAGGAGTATTCCAAATAAATTTAAAAAAATAATAATTAAAAGAAGGCTTTCTAAACCAAAAAGCATTATCACTTTAAGGATATTAATAATTTTCAAGGTATTTTGCCATTTTAAATTTTTTTTTGTTTTTAAACTAAATCTCATCATTGTCAGAAATATTTGCTAGACTTTTCTGTCTGGAATATGCACAGTGTGTCTTATAAAAATTTGTTAGTTACACAACTTTATTTCTTATATGTAAAGAAAATATTCCAAGGATGTTATTTCACTGAAAAGCCAATGGAAGTTCTTTCTAATACTAAATACTTAGCAATAGCTAAATGAGTAATAGACACTTATCTAACATGATGCATTACTTTGTTGTCATGAGCCTAAAGGAAATTTGGGGCATGAAGGTTCCCCTCTGTTTGCAAAATGGAGCTCCAAGTTTATAATGTATAGTTTTAATATTCTTTGCTTTCATTAGCTTATGATAATCTAAAGTTTAAAATGCCACAAGAAAAAATAACCTACTTCAACAGGCAGTGCCTACATGATTGCAAATGCTGATCTAAATCCAAGATGAAACAGGAATGTTTTCTAAATATTTGCATCAAATGCCTTTTTAGTGAGGAGAAGAATCATCTGATATTATCCTCATCTGTTTTGACACATTTAATTTCAGTCATTTTGATTACAGTAGTCCTCCTTCATGTGTAGATAGTCTGCTTGATATGGTTAATCACTCTGAGTATTAACAAGCTTTTCCTGATACAAAAATCTATAATGACAAAGGAGATAATTCTAAGGTATCCTGCTCTGATAGACTTGGAATGACAATATGATAATTTATGAACTGCTATGATGATTAAGTCGCTATAGGGCCATATTGGCAGGAATTTGTATGGAAAAAACAGACAGGAAAGAAAATAAATTGTTAATTTGCTCCTTCTCAAAATACTTTTCTGGCATTCTCTTGTTAAAACTCTGAACTATCAGTTTTAAAAATTATGCCAGCATCTCCAGGCAACCTAAAAGCTGTCTTCCAGTTACCAGAACAGTAAAAGTTTTGAGCAGAACCAATTGCAGCAAGACTAGAAAAAGGGGGATGCCCCCAGCAGCCACTAGTTGCCTGGAAGAAGCAAGTTGAGGTGTGGGGTCCTGCTGGCTGGATGAAACAAAACAAGCCCACCCCCAGCACAGGTAACACTAACATTGTTCCTTTCTTTATCAAACAAGATGGGAAAAACATGCATTTCCATATCTCAAGGGCGGTTATTGTGGGAGGCCAGAAAATGAGGCAGATCTGAAGTTGGCACTTTAAAAGAGCTGCTTTCTAATGCTGAAAACAAATCAGAAATGTCAAGATTAAATTGAATTGTTCCACCTATTTCTCCCCAAGTAAGTTTTCATTAAAGATCTCTAGACTCCTCTGTAGCCACTAACTCTGAGAAATCCTGACAATTTTAGCAGGTCTGCTTCCTAGCACACCATCTACATCTTGCCAGATATACCAGATCAATATACACATTCCACTGTCGTTCGAAAGAAATCAATACAGCACAGCATGTGAGGTGGAGAGTCAACAGAAGCAAAGTCAACTATATGTACTTTATTGGTTGAAAAGCAAGGTCAGACTTTAGTCTGAAAAGGAAAAAAAGTGTTGCTCTCTTTCATAAGTGAAAGAATTCAAAAATATGATCTGGGACACCTTGCATGGAATGTAGAAATGTTTCGCGCACAAACACTAGGACTTTTGTTTCGCTCCGGTAAAAAAAATTAAAACCTACATTGCATCAATAGTCTTTTTGGAAGCATTTATAAAAATGGTAAGTGAGAAGTATCAAAGCAAGAGCAAAAGTATCTGTGGTATTTTATTTTTTAAAAGGAGTTACACATTTTGCAGGCAAAACTGAATTTATAAAATTTGAGGGAGGAAAGTGAAATATTTCATTATCATAAATGGCAGACTTTCAAAAAAAAAAAAAAAAGTATCTGGAGCAGTAAACTGAAATGGGTAACAGAAAGCTTGTAAGGGACAATAACATACAACTGGAACCACCTAAGAAGCAAGAACCCAAAAGGCGCCTGAATGGGGACAGAACAGCCTCCAACTTCCACGCTGAAAAACCCAACTTGGTGTTATATCATCCGTACTGACATTACTGCCAACTGCCATAAAACAGTGAAGCTGAAAGTGATACTTCTGCTCTTTTCCCACACTTTCTTTCAACTATTGTTTTCTTGTGCTCCTTTCCAATCTGCTAAAAAAAAAAAAAAAAAAAA
>VXBW01006163.1:444138-575918 GCA_013400375.1 Thinocorus orbignyianus | reverse complement strand
AAAAAAAAAAAAAAGACACTTGTCACATCTTTACAAAAAATAACTCAGCAACAACAACACTTCAAGAGTAAATAGTTGCAGAGCAGCTCTAGATTTCAGGTTTCGTTTTGAGGCCAGTGCATCCTGGCAGAGGAGGTAGCATTTCCCTCGCAATCTTTCCTGGCCAGGAGCTCAGCCCTTATGAATGCCACTTTCACTCCACATGTTGGCGGCCATCAGCCCAGCTTTCCTGCCACTGCCAAAACTGTTATTCAGTGAGAGCGGGATGAAACTAAGTAAAATAAGGGCCTGATTTACAATTAACTTTTGACCCAGCTTCACCCGCTGCCTGTGTGTGGCAGGCAGGGCTTCCATTAGCAGGTGTGAGTGGCCCAGAAGTGCTTGCGTAGGTACGTCTGGGCAGGAGGAGAGGCTGGGTCCTGAAAGCAGGTGCTAATTGATCGGTGTTAGTGCAGATTTTTTGGGGCAGAATGGCTTCAGTGTTCTGCTCTCTCACCTCCCGGAGCAGGGCAGCCGGCATTTATGCACTTCATAAAAACACCACTCCGTCCATCACGAGAGCCCCAAGATCACAACCGGCCCGGACTGAGGGGCATTGACGGAGCAGTGGTGGGAAATTTGTGCAGCACCTGCCTGTGTTATATCTGGCACGCATCGCCGTGGATAGGCCCCATCTTTCACGGGAGAAAAGAAAAAAGAAATTCACGTTGACTTTTATATTTTTGAATATATAAATATATATATATATAGCTTGTTTGAAAGGAGAAGCAAGTGTTTGGGCTAATCCTAATTTCCCACTTCTGCCTGCCCAAAAGTGTGTGCTACCTCCTGCGAGCACAATGGGCTCTGCTGTTCCACCAGAGCTGGAGCAGAGGCAGATGTCTATGACCACCAATTCTAGGACTTCCAAGGGAAGGTATGCAGCCTGGCTGTTTTCACTGCTGGGAGGGACAGGGCAGCCCAGGGAATGCTGTCACCACCATGACCACTACACCAGAACTCACCGACTGACCTCCCAGTGGCACCAGCCTCCCTGAACTTGCCTTCAGGAATGACAGATAGGTCAAAGAATGGAGAGGAGACACATAAAGGATTGATGGTCTCTTTCAGTACAAGACTTTGTGTCAGGTCTGTTTCTTTTCCTTTCCCTTTTGTCAATGCATCATTTTCTTAAATATCTGTCAAAAACTATGGAAAGGGCTTGGGGTGACCAGAATGGCAGGGAGGTTTTACATCCACTCCTGGAAGTGGTGACATCCTCCAATTCCGAAGGGAGAGGTCCCATTGAGAAAACTGCTCCTCCTCATAGAATCACAGAATCGTTGAGGTTGGAAGAGACCTTTAAGATCATCAAGACCATCAATTTTTTTCCTAATACCCAATCTAAACCTCCCCTGGCACAGCTTGAGGCCATTCCTCTTGTCCTGTCTCCTGTTACTTGGGAAAAGAGATCAACACCTACTTTGCTGCAACCTCCTTTCAGGCAGGTATAGAGAGCTAATAGGACTACCCTCAGCCTCCTCCTGATAGAACGACAGAATGATTTAGGTTGGAAGTGGTCTTAAAGATCACTGAGTTCCAACCCCCCTGCCAAGGGCAGGGACACCTCCCACAAGACCAGGTTGCTCAAAGCCCCATCCAGCCTGGCCTTGAACACTTCCAGGGATGGGGCATCCACAACTTCCCTGAGCAACCTGTTTCAGTGTCTCACCACCCTCATAGTGAAAAATTTCTTCCTGTTATCAAATCTAAATCTACCTTCTTCAAGTTTGAAACTATTACACTTCTCTTCAAAGCTTTCCTGACAGTGGGACCCCTGGTTCAGGTGTGGCCAGTTAACTACTGTGCAGGATAATGGGGGTTTGGGATGACACAGCAACAAACTCCAGATGATGCTACTGCCTCCAGATCTCAGCTGACTCCTGGAGCTCCTGGACAGAGCTGGTATGCCACCATGGCACCCATCACATGCTGGTAGTGTATCTGGGGTTACACCACCACATGGGCTTACTCTGTCTAGCACAGAGACAGCTCCAATGCCTTAACACTGAGGTAAAGTATTAATTTAACATGGAGAAGCAAGTACTTGTGAGGGTCTCAGACTCCACTGTAGTTAATATTTGAAAAAGTTTTTGAGCAGCTCAGGAGACTGAGTTTCACTGAAAAAACCACACCTGACAGTTGAGTTCCATTTGCATTATATTTAGGTCTGCTTAGCCCTGAGAGCACTCTCCTAAGACATGAAAATAGAGGGAGGCTAAGTGAACAGATACTTATCAGAGGTTGCACTGAGGGAATAGGGATTGGGGTGTCTCAGCAAATTTGTCACTAAACTTAGTATTTCTGTCCAGAAGAACACTACAGAAAGTACATCACCAAACACACCAGCTCTGCCACCCTTTTCGCATCAAAACACTAGAAAAATGAAGTCTCTTTGTCCTTCGGGAAACTCCTTGAAGAAGAAAATGAAGGTTACAAAAGAAAAAAAAAAACCAAACAAAAACCTATCTTTTGGCTATGCTACTAACTTATTCAAAGTTACTCCGTGAATCACACAATGAAGTAAAGCATCACATAGGTATTCTTTGATGCAACTCTCAAAGATTAATTGAGCCATTGCCATGACAAGTGTAAAAAAGATGTGGGAAAGAAGAAGTAAAATTTGCAATATGACACATGTTTTTCATGGTGGATAGGAGTTGTGCTCTTGAACATCCAGGTTTTATTGCCAGGGCTTTTTTTGCTCCCTGTTTCTGTTCTGTTACATACAACATCAGGGTAGCAATACAAAAATGACTTAGCAAGATAATCATATGCCCAGTGAAGTTCAGCAGCCTGTTTCATTAACTATTAAAGTGATGCCTACAAGTGCTTCTAAAGATTTGATAGTATTTGGCATACATATTTTTCCCCTGTATCGCTGTATGAATTTTATAGCAATCAAGTGAGGTTGTCCCTCTCAGCTGCGGCTAGAAGTTGCATGTTAAAGCCCAACCTGTCTTTTTGGAATCTGACATTAGGAAAAAAAAAAAAAGGAAAAAATAAAAGGAAATAAAGAAATAAAAGAAAAAAGAAAAAGAAAAAAAAATAACCCTCAGAACAAGGAAGAGACCAAAGGCACTGTTCAGCTGTTAAACAGCAGACTCACACAAAAGGCCAGTGTGAAAAGCAAGACTAATCTCCCCATGCAACATACACTGTATTTTCAAAAGTCAAGTGCTCAGGTCTCTTCACTGCCATGTGCATTAGAAGGAGTATTTGTAATGTGTTGTAAAGCTAACAAGCTTGGTTAAGCAGAGGTGTGTGGTCTTTCAAAGTGTATTCCCAGGGTAAAACCTCCCTCCTCAAGAAACTCATTTATCACTGTGATGGTTTCACCTCATTTGAAGCCAAGTTATTGTCACCCTTAAAATAATGTACCTTGACAGGAAAAATGAAATTCATGTGAAAAGTTATACAGTCATCACACTCTGGAGTCAAAATATAGACTATCATATCAAAACATAAAGCAGATGAAAACTTTTTCCGTGTATATATTGTAGGTGGTATTTGCTTGTACTACAGGATTTTTTTTTTTTCTCTCTCTCTTTTNTTTTTTTTTTTTTTTTTTTTTAAACTAGATGTAAGTATTTAGATCATGTGCATATGGAATAATACATGGCCTGTGGTTCACTGTCTTTAAAGGGAGGTGTGCATGCTTCATAGCTGCCATGGTATGGAAGCCAAGGCTTTTTAAAATGTTCAGCCAGGCTGAGAAACGTGCACATGTATTTAATAGGGAGTAACTGTTTAAATGATTGGTCACCCCCTAGTGCACGGTTATATTTCAGGTGTTGTGAGTGTGCTAAATCTTGTCCTGTCCTATTCCGCAACTGATGTTTGCACTCTGGAGTCTCTTAAATCTTTCTCTTCAACCCTCCTTCCTCAGAAGTTGTCGAGGACCCAGGGTGGACTAGACTAAATGGAAGTCCTAGCGGAAATGGTTCCAAGTCAAGCCACAGTCTCTCTAAGAAGTTCAGTCCTCAGATATGTGTTTTCTAATCACTTCACCATACAGAGTGTGCTCTGGAGGAGCTGCGCAGGAGCACCCTGTGCCAAGAGCTGTCACTGTGAGGCTGTGCTTTGCTCGAGTCACAGGCTCTGTCTGAGCTTCTGCTTTTCAGCACAGGTTTCTAACTGTCGTCATTTTACTTTTATCTTTTTGCTGTCATCCCGTGGCCCCAGAATTTGGAGACTTTACTTTGAAGAATTTGGAAATTGTTGGCTTTTTCCTAGCTGGCTGTGAATTCTTGCATTCATTGTTATTTATTAAACAACTAACCAAATTTCCCAAATAAATTATTATATCTTTATGCAACTGCTTTCACCTTTACAACTTTTCAAAACATCCTTGAGGTTCCACTGACTTTTCTGCAAATATACCACAAAGCATTCTCTGTAGGGCTGTACCTGTCAGGTTCAGGGGGTATCTCCTAAACTCTCTATGACTTTTGTGTTCCCCTTCACTGCAGTCTGCATTTTCAACTTAAACCTTCAAATCTGTATTTAGACTTCCAGTTAAGCAGCTTGAATATCGTAAATTCGTAGATATTAGTGAAGTAGTAAGTAAGATCTGGGCTTGTTTAGAGGACTGCAAATGAAGCTTAGAGAGGGTGTGAAAGTGACGGGTGACATCAATTATGAGAGATGAGATATACACATAAACAAAGAGGGAAAGGCTCAGACACAAAAAAAAAAAAAAAAAAAAAAAAGAGGGAAAGCCCCAAAAACAAAAAAAAAAAAAAAAAAAAAAGCAAACAAGCTTTTGCATAAGAATGTTTCTCCTGCCCTCCTTACTGGGTTATTTCTGGTTTGCATGTCTTTCTCATTATCTTGCTCAGTCTGTTTTTCCAAATTGTCAAGCATATGGAAAAGCAACTTGGTCATTTTTTTTATTTGGATAGTAACACAATCAGAATAAATAATTATGCAAGGGATGCAATGGAGGACATTGTGTTTAAAGGGCTGTCTCAAAAGCCAGACCACCCTTCTTTGTCTAAGGTTCAGGATGAAAGAAAATTATTTAAAACTTGCAAAGCTTATTAGTAAAAACTCTAATGCAAATCCTGTTTGTAAGGCTATGCAATTTTGACAGAAATAGTTTATTTTACTGGAATTTCAGCCTGAAGAAAACAGCACTTCTGACAATTTCAAAACATGCCTTGAGGCTGTATTCACAACTTAATATTTCAATTTTTATTCTGAAATAACTTTTCATTTACTTTTTTCTTCATTTACCTCATACTCATATAACATATGATCAAAATCCAGCCCACATAAACCATAAGAAAATTAAATGTTTCCATTTTGTCAAACGAAGAACCATCAATCCAAAACAAGAAGGCATTTGGGAAGCCTGGTTTCTGGAAAATGTTAAGTGTTCCAGGTTTTGTGCCAGTTTAATACACAGCTAAATGTCAAACCCCTTTGCAAAACAAAATTCCGTTTCTTTGCAACAAAACTGTTGTAACTGGATATTACGAAAACATGAAGCATGGTTAGTAGAGGAACCACACTGCTCTAAATTGTCAGTTTAATACTGATAAAGGAGCCCAGTTTCAAAACTGGGTACTGCTTATATTTAAAAGTCCATCCTAAAGTTAATATCTTCATTTTTCTTCTCCTTTTACTCAAATTGCTCCTCCAGCAGTTTCTCAGACATGGACTAAACTTCTGATGTTACTAGGAGAAAAGTCCAACAGAGAATTTTTAAGGTAGCTATTTACCATGTGATCAGTTGTGCTGTGTTCATTTCCATGTAACAAGAAGTATAATGATCAAGAGATCTACATACTATGCTAATCATAAACCTCTGTTAAAAATTTCCAGCTCTTCCCACATACACTCTTCTCTCACAGAGAAAATATTAAGGTTCACTTGCAGACAGTTCTACTCTTTACTAAGGCCAATTCAAATTGATCCTGAGCTGTCAATCTATGCAAAATTTAATTACTAAAGAACTTGAAGCAGCTGGGATGAGAAACCTTTTGTTTCTCCTGCACCACACAAATTAAATCGTTTTTCAGATGCCCCTATATCAGTCTCACCTGGAGCTATTTTCCTTTGCTAATCCCTTTACTTAAGAGCAATTTAAAGCACTGAATATACCAAAAGGTGATTGCATACCTTTGATTGCATAGCCAGTACCAGTAGGCATAGAAATATTCAACTCTGGGAGGTCTATGAAAACTCAAAATAAGATGGAAATAGGACAGAGTCTATTTGTATAATGGTCAGTTACATCGAATTTTACTGTTAAGCCTACTTTGTGTGTCCTAAAAGGAAGAACAAATGAACTACTGGGCACATAAGAAAACTATCAGACAGGAAGGGCTGCTTCTACCCTTGGGAAGGAGATGAATCAAACCTGGAATAAAAGGCAGTCGTGGGCAGATGAGATTAACCAGGCTATTAAATAAACAGAAAATAACAAGAGGAGTGTTGACAAAAACAATAGAAAGTATGTTCTGCAGTCACAGACTGCAAAACACTGATCAGGGAAAGGATTTGGTGAGGGTTGTTGACAGACACTTAAAACCAGCAACCTGATGTCTGGTAGCAGTTAGGAGAGCAAACAAAACACGGGGAAGTGTAAATAGAGGAAGGGAGCACAGATCTCAACAGATAACTGCATCCTGGTACAAAGGGCTGCTGTGGCCACACCTGGAGCGCTGCGTGCTGCTTTGGGCATCGCCTAACAGGAACTCCAGCGTAGGTACAAAGGGAGCAAACAAAAACACGAGCTTAGGAGCAGGCCCTTACAACTGGGAATATCACTCCAGTACAGGAAAACCAACGGCAAAGAAAAGCTGTCTGGCAAAAAGCATTTAAGGGCAAATATCAACTCAAATGGCTTTAAATGGAGGTAAATTTAAGGGAACACAAGGTAATTCAGCAGAGGTGAGAGTGCTATACTGTGATGGGGTATAGAACGTATAGTGACAAATCCTGCAACTGCATTTCTGCAGAGCTGCAGCTGTTACTGTGTCTGTGAGCACAGCATAATCTGCTGAGGGCATTTTGGCATTATTATGCGATTCATGGATACAGAATCATAGATTATGAATATGAACTCGTACACCATGCTGGCAGGGCCACAGCGTGGTCCATGACTCAGAGGTGTCTGTCCTCTGTTGTCATGGAGCAGATCTGCCCTTGTCGAGCCAGTTCAGATACACTGTGGACAACTTTCTGCTGTTGGAAGCCCACAATTGCGCTTCATGTGCTCTCCCTCACCAACCTCCTGGCAGTTGCAGATTGAAGATTTTAAAATTTATGCATGCAATATTGAAATTTGAAGAGCAATATTTCAGGAGTGAACTCTGCTTCCATTCTATTGCATGCTGACTGTACCTATATTAACATTGTGGTTTAGATCAGGAGAATTTTTTTGAAGAGAGTCATCTAATGGCCCCACTGACCACACGTGGGTCACATTGTGGAGCAACCTCAAGGCACACAAACTGAATTCCTTTCAGATTAAATTAAACCTTAAGACCAATATCAAACCTCCAACTGCTCACAGGCTTTTGTTCCAGGAGTCAGAGCCTTTACTGAAGCTGAAGTAAACCCTCTAAAATGAGAACAGTACGGATGTCAGGTCCAAAGCCCCAACCATTTTACCTACCAGATTTGCTCCTGCTGGGCTACCGTAGTTGCTAATGTAGACATAGCCTATCTCTGTTTCTTAAAAGTAGCTCCTTGCTGCAATTCGTGAGCACATTTTGCCCAGCAGTATTTATCTACAAAGTAGATTCCAAGGTCAAGCCATGAGTGACGTACCCATCCCACTGGAAGAGGACCTTATGGAAGAATGATCATTATCATCCTTATCTTCTTCCTTTTGAAGAAAAAATAAAAAGCACCAAATGTGGACTGACAAAAAAATATCCGTCTAAGTACTAGGCATGCAGGTCAAAGGAAACTGATAAGCCACAGAGCTTCTTTCTCTCCCAAAATGTTATTACTGTGTAAATATGAACCATACACATGGTTTGGCTATTTGCCAGTTCCACTTGGGTGTGAAAAGCAGCCTTCATGGATGAAAAGCTATTTTTCTGAACCGCAAATGGCCATGGCCATATGAGAGACATCTATTTAAAATCTGGCCCAAGTAGAACCAGACATAAAAGACAAAATAGTGGGTGAGGCTGTGCGTCACCCCTGAATCTGCTCTCATTTTTTAATAGTTCCTTATAGACTTACTGGGGAGCTGTCTGAGTAGCTGGTGGCTACTGTCTGACTACGAAATATGATTACTCAAAAAAATATTTTATTATGACGCACTTTCAAAACTTCCAGTGCTTAAAACAGTTTATTATCAGAGGATTTGTAGAGAGGTCCCATCCATTAATCAGAAAGGCAAAATGCCCTGGCGTGGACTGTGTTCCTCCGAAGGAGCTGTAAGAGCAGGTTATTCAAGAACTCATTATAAATACTGGTTATAAATACTCTGAAGTGCAGAGTGGGAGTATCGGCCGTGGAGAGCACATTAGGAGCTGATGGTGCAGCTGTGTGGATATATTTCCCTTGACTTGTGTGGCATGGGGCTTAGAAAGTATAAAGGGTAGGAAGTGAGGTGGAACTGGAATTCAGAATAATCAGGGTCTCTCTGCACTGAGAGCACGGCGAAGAAACAGCTGAGTACATAAAACCTCATAAAGAAAACCAAAACAATGATATTCCCTATTGTGACTGTTTAGTCTTTCTGTAGAGACTCATGAGGTCTGGGCTATTATCTATTTTTAATATCACTTGACCTGAAAATTTATGCTACCATCTGGAGAATGTGAGGATTTCTGTGTTACAGACTTAATACTGTCAGCGAAATAAAAGGGGGAATGGGACAGCAAGGGAGGTACGTTACCAAAATGTTTAAACATTATTCAGCAAATGCCACTCATTTCTTTACATTTTTTTCTGAAGGTAACTGAAGCAAAAATATATATCTTAAAACGAAAAATGTAAAAATATAGGTTGAGATGTGAATTCGTGTGTATTATCTCAGATAATATTTGCTTTACATTTCTTTCTATTTCAAGACTTTTAGTACCTTAGGAAATTAAGGTAGCCTTTCAGAAGTCTGCTAGATTCTTTTACATAATGAATTGGAAATACTAAAAGCAAGAGGAAAAACAAAAGACTGTTTAAACCTTGTGCAATATTCTTCCTGCTATTAGATGTATAATGCTTTGTTTCTAGAGTAATCTCCAGATAGGGATATTGGTTTTTAAATCATGAGATTTAAGAGTTAAAATAAGTATGTTGCTCTTTTTTCTCCAGCTTTAAGTATTAAATGTTTGTGCTTCAAAACTTCTCTGAAAACCTGTCAGATAGAAACCCTGTAATACCTTGCAATTGCTGTGAGATTAACAAAACAAGCTATATCACCGGATTTGCAATAAAATAAAAGAAAAAATGTAGCAGTTCTGTAAGATAGCAAAGCAGAGCCCTGCTCCAGAGCAGACTGAGAGTGGGAGAGGAAGATGTTGGACTTTGTCCACAGTAAGGGCCACTCCTGGTCTCAGGGTCACTTCCAGTGGTCACTGGCCCATAAAGCAATATCTCTATCTCGACATGCAGGAAACCCAGGGAGCAATCCTCAGCCAGCGTGGCAGGTGGCAGGAGTGACTCATGTCACTTAGTGCAGGATCCCTCTGATGTTCACTGGCCATATCTTCACTATCTAGTATTTTGCCCTTGGGTTCCTCTGGGCCCGTGTGGCCCTACATATACCTGATTTTTTGGCAGGATGGGGGAGGAGGCAGCAGTTCAATGCATCTGAAATAACATGAGGGTCAGGTTGTAGCCCACCAGCATGGTATTCATATGACATCAAACTGAAGGTATGTGCCACATCTGCCACGTGCCCTGAAGTGTGAGGCTCTTTAGGGTATACTGCCTGCTGGCATAGGGTTGAAAATTGTGTGGGATAGAGGAAACTAACGTTGATTCAAACTTGTCCATACTGTTGACTGGGGCGGATTTTTAAGGTGATCTATCCCCTGAGTCATGCTGAGGATTTTCCTAGGGGACTGCTCACTGGAGCACCTCAAGAAAGGAGTGTCTGTAAAAAGATCATCCTAACTAGCATACTCCTCACACATACATCAGTGGAAATCAGCTTGATTTTTAGAGTTCATGGTAGCACCCTAAAAAGCTTACTAAAATCTCTGGAAGAGGTAAGTTTCGATACTTCTGGAAGCCAGAAAAAAATGTTTAGAGGTTCAGCTTTTGGTTAATCATTGAAAGACTGAGACATGTTGTATTCCTCAAGACCCAACTTTAAATCAGTAAAGAAACTATCCTGTTTTAAGAGGGTACTGTACGGCTTTGAAAAACGGATTCAAGATGCCAGCAAAATGACCACTGATCTTTGAAAAATCTTGACTGAAGTTCAGCTCACCACCTATGATACAATTTCCATCTCAACAGACTACAAACAGGCAGGTTTAAAAGTAACCATACTCAGTCAGTAAAGGTTTTAGTTGGTCACAAACTAATCAGAAGCCATACTGTTATTAATGGAGCCCCATGGGGTAATAGAGAGGCATTTTGAAACCCAAAGAGTTCTCTTCCTTGGATCTCTTTCTCAAATTCCTCCCAACTGTGGCTGCTTCCTGCCCTGTCTACTTTTGTTAACCTTCAGCCCCTCTTTCTTCTTAGCAGCTGGTAAGGCTTAGGCATATTTTCTCCCTCTTGTCAGGCCCCTTTCACCCAGCCTTTGCTGCGGCTCTAACTCTTACACCCAGATTAAAGGGTGAGGGAGTAGTGGTGAAGTGCCATAATTGGACAAGAGGCCATACATTATGAAACTCTCCGGTGACACAATCTAATGGTGTAAGTTAAACAGCTGATCTTCCTTATCTAAATAAATTTGCTAGCTGGGAGAATAAGATCTTACTTGTTTGTAGGCACACAGTGCCATGGAATACTGGCAAGTACGGTACTGAAACAATCCTGATGCCTGAATAGAAATAAGGTTTTTAATCTTTTCTTAAGTCTGGAGAAGCAAGGCTGTTTTGCTCAGACTGCTCATCCAGCTGCGAAAACTGTAAACACTACGCCTGTCACCTTCCTGCTAGTCAAGGTCAAAGCTTTGTGCCGCATAATTCTTAATATCGTGATGTTGATTTCATATCTGACTCACAACCTGTAGAAGTTTTGGAAATTTGTAGCTAGAAATCCCCCCAGAAAATTCAAAGAGAAAGACAGAAAAAGTTCTTACTACTTTTTAAAAAATAAGGGGTTTCTGTAACACTCTTGTTTACCAGTTTCCCTATATCCTATCTTTCCTCCTGTACAGTAATGACAGAGGACAGTACTATATTGTTATTCAACAAGATAGTGGAACAAAGACAGTTTAGAGCTAAGCTCCGACATACACAGCTGTGTATCAAGCCTGCATGTTTATTTGTTGATTTCCTTTAATTACAGAATATGCCAGAGGCATTCTTTCTTATTTCCATTCATAAAAAGTGAGAAGAAAAGAATAACTGCATCATCTATAGACTGTGCACTTTGCAGTTGGCTCAGAATATCAAGACGCATTCCCCAAGGTTCTTATTGGGAGTTATTAATGTGATTAATGTGTTCCTGTATCAGCTGTTTGTTTAACTGAGCGTTGCCGTTGCGTTTTGCACTGGCTGCTCACTTCATACATAGATGTTCATTGTTCTGACTCCAGGCTTTGTTCCTTTCTTTCACACATTGAGAAAGTTTTCCACAAACTGAGTGTTTATGTGTTGAGTGCAGTACTCCATGGACTTTAGGGTCTAATGGAGTGTGAGAGGGGGCCTGTGGTTTTTCATCTTGTTTTCAGCTGTACAAACATCATGTACTTTTCCCTTCCTTTTAGAGGCCAGTCTACGGCCTGCTAAAACACCAGCCCACAGCAACGTAGTTGCTGAGACTTTACAAGTCAAACTGGGAGGACCTGATGCCATTCACCTTAACACCAAACATATTGACAGTGTTTATTTTCTCTGCCCCAGCCTCAGCTCTCAAATAAACATAACAGTGGCTGATTTTCAGTGCTCCTCTGAAGAAAAGCCTAAAAGAGTATCTATCTCATTGTCAATAACAAGTATAACCTGCTCTCAGAGTAGAAGTGCTAGGGATAGGTAGGATAAGGATTGAGAAGGGCATAAATAAAGGAAAAGATTAATTTAACTCTTGCAAGCCTTTTTGAAAAAAAGTGGTTTTTATTTCAAGACACTTTTTGACAAAAAGCATGGTCCTTGTTTTTCTTTTACACTTTACACTTTGAGAAGTCCCAAAGGGACCTGAACTAGGTTGGTTGGTACTTTGTATATTTTTTAGCATGTGCACCTTGCCTCTGGGGAAAAGCCATTCATTAAATTGCTATTCTGGGCTGATGACATACAGATTTACTTTTCTCTTCATCAAGAAAGTTCTGTAGCTTTCTAGAAAAAAAAATAATAATTCTCTCTTTAATACAATGTTTCCTAGGTGTGTTTGAAGTCACCATAGATGCAGCAACACAAAATTCTAGGTAGAAAAAGGACAATGAATGCAAAAGGTGTTTGTGTTGTTAATTGCTAGAGAATGAGAAGCCTTTTCAATAAATCTTAGTGCTTGCCAATACTATTTCGTATCTCCAGATTCCTTCAGTAGTATCTTTCTGTCCTTTCAGAGGTGTCCATATGCCTATGATGAATGGCTAATACGAATTATAAATACAAGCCTTTTGACTGATGTGGTATAGTTGTATAATTGCAGGTGTTTAGACTCCAAATTAAAAAAAAAGAGGAAAAAAGTGTCTGAAGTCTGCTGTTTAATCCTAATTTTTTATATTCATGGCTCTCTTTTATGTCTTTTCTTGGGACTGTTGACGTGGAAGTTGTTCAGAGCACTGAGTGACTGTCACCACCATCTCTCATTTCTCCATAAATATTGTCCCAAGTCTCACTAGACATATGTTACAGTTCTGTACATCCTTTCGAAAACAATTCATTCCAAAAGGAATTGGTATGTTTAAAAACTTAGTCCCCAGTGCTATTTCTATGTGGTTGCATTAGCTGAAGAAAATCAGTTGAAGAATCAGGATCCCACCCATACTAAACTGCTGCACAAAGTATAAGATATTTTCTCCTCACAGGGATTTGGGAAAGGGTGCTGCCAGCCACAGAGACAGATTTCCTAGCGATATGCCATGTTATACAATCAGCATTAGAGTAACTCAGAAATTCTCGTTCCACAATTTAGAAGTGTTAGAAATAGCTGCAGTGACCATGACTCTTTAAAACTTGGGTCAAATCTCTTCCCCGGGTTGTATGTGATGCGTTTAGCATACATGCAGATGCAATACTGAGCAACTGTTTTGTTTTAATTCTTGTTTGTGGTGGTTTTTGCAACAGATTCCTGACCTCACTAGTCACGAAAAACATATTTTTAGGACTGGGTTTGTGACAGATACTTCTCAAACACCTCAGGAAGACTGCCATTTCTATGCAGGGAGTACAACCTGAAAAGAGACAACCAGACAACAGTAGAAAACTAAATGAAAATATGAAAATCATAGTTGATTTTAATTCAAGTTAACCAGACATGTTCAAAGCCAAGCTCAGCAAGGTTGGAATAAAGTGTCAAAGGGCAGGGTGCTGTTTGTCTGATAAAACTGATCGTTCGTAACAGGTTTGTGAAAGATACAAAGCTCAGCAAAGGAAGCTAAACTGGGAGAGAGAGACTTATAAAGTCTTTTAAATGTGATCACAAGAGGTCATGTACTTCTTCAGCAGATTATTGGAAAAAATATACATAAAAGCATAAACATGTATATTAGAATTAATTCCCATCTTTATTGCTTTTTCCACAACCTCTGCTTCTATTTTTAATCCCTTTCCCTTTCTTTTTTTTTACTTTTTAAAAATAAGAACGTTAATAATGATTGTATTCAGAATACAATCTTTCAAACTCACTGAATATTGGCATGTTGGTAATTAAGGTCTCAGCTCTCCTGTTGTGACTTTTATTAAAGTCAATTTATATCTGTCAGATCCTGGCAGTCTATAAGAATTCCCAGTGGGTATACCTGAAGCAGCTTTCTCCCATCATCATTAATTGTGCGTCATTAATTTGATAATGTATTACAGGCATTTGATAGCCCTAGAGCCTGGTACCTTCAATCCAGGGCTTCCACAATTGGCAAGAAATATTTAAGAGCAAACACATTCATCTAGACCCCAGGTGCACACATGCAACACCACTGAGCTATAGCCTAGCGAGGATTTAGCCTCATACCAGGCGCATGTTTTTACTGTTTCTGAACTCAGGTATATTTTGAGGATTACCACTAAATTTGGCTGGAATTTCAATTCCCACTTGAATATTTTGAAGAATTTCTCTATAGCACCTCTCATATGAAGACAGGCTGAGAAAGTTAGGGCTGCTCAGCCTGAAGAAGAGGAGGCTCTGGGGAGACCTTATTGCAGCCTTCCAGTATCTGAACGGAGCTACAGGAGAGCTGGAGAGGGACTCTTTGTCAGGAAATGTAGTGATAGGACAAGGAGTAATGCTTTTAAATTGGAAGAGGGGGGATTTAGATTAGATATCAGGAAGAAGTTCTTTGCTGTGAGGGAGGTGAGGTGCTGGAACAGGTTGCCCAGAGAAGTCATGGATGCTCCATCCCTGAAGGTGTTCAAGACCAGGCTGTATGGGGCTTTGAGCACCCTGCTCTAGTGGGAGGTGTCCCTGCCCGTGGCAGGGGGGTTGGAACTTGATGATCTTTAAAGTCCCTTCCAACTCTAACTATCCCATGATTCTACAACTTGAGGTAATATTTCCAAAATGGCAGACGTATTGAAGAATGTGTAGCTGTGACACTAATGCACTTCAAAACCGTACTAGAAACCTAAGCTTTTCACAGACAAGCAAGGCAACATTTTCCAAAAGCTCAGCTTGTTCCTGCTGCACAGGTGATTAGAGATACAGCTCCTCTAACTCCCAGCATTGGTGGTGGCACTATGAAAAATCATGAAATTGCTATAAAGCTACACTATTTTAAGATTTTGTAGGCTTGTTCACCTTTAATCTTCAAAACTTCTGGCTAAATATGATGCAAAACTGATCCAAAAATAGTTTGAAAACTGATTAGTGGCACTACAAGGGCTTCGTAATTTCAAAAGGCGTGTTCTCTGCCCTCTTCCCGGTTAAGACCTGTGGTGTGAAAAACTTTGATTTCATAGCTGGGCACAAACTGGATCAGCTCTCAGAATGACAAATTAGAGACAGATTAACATCTTCCTCTGCTACTGCACGTGCATAAATGACCTGTGGTACAATATGGGATTCATTTATAATGAAAATACCTAATCCAAAAGGGAAAATGGCATGGGAAATTACTGCTTACCAAAGCTGAGGAGAAGGCAGAAAGCTGCAATTTCCACATGTCTATTAACGTCTCTTACATACGGTGTCCTTTGGATATATTTGACAGCATCCTCACTTCTCTGACTGAGATTAAGGAGAGAAGAAAAAGTATTTAGTGGAGTTTCTTGCTCCAGTGCCTACAAGGCCCAAGAGCAAGGCTCAGACTTAGCACAAGAGCATTAAAAAGCTGAGTTGTGAGCTGGGCCAGGCTGTAAAGGGCCTCTATGCCCATTACAGGCAGAAATCAGACTTCATTACACTTCTTATTCCCAGGAAGTAAATAATATTTCCCATCAACAAATTAAAGGTGTGCCTGATGTAAAAACTCCCTGAAGCACATCTCTCCCTGCATTAAATTTTCTCTGTCCTAACAAAATCAATGGCAAAGTACCTGTCAAAGTGTTTGGATCATTCATTTTGTTAGAAGAAAACTGTGGCACTGGCAGGTCTATTCACTTTAAAGTTAATTAGGGATTTTGAGTGTCCTTTTGATTCTGGAAAAGCTCCACTCACCAGCAACTTCCCACTGTTTTCCCCAAGGCCACTTGGAAAACAACTTTACTGGTTTTCTTCCCACTAGTTCTACAGTTTTTCACTGTGGACATAATTAATTTTCAAGTCCTCTGATGCCAATATGAATTGGTCTTTAGCTGAAAGATCTTTGAACCTGGCTGCAAATGAAGGGACTGATCCTACCCAAGGCAACATAACTTCTCATAAGTAATTCTCCTTTGCTTTCAAATGCTGCCACAAAGCACTACTCTGCAATGACAGACGTCTACTCTTTTTCCAAGAAATGGCTCAAGCCCTTGGTCTGGGGTGAACCTCTTTCAGCTGAGAGCTGCACCATGTGCATTATCACCCCTCCTGGGGACTTCTGCAGGAGTGCAGGAGGACTCTCATCTCCTCCATGCGCGTGATGAAATCCCACCGCTTCCACAACCCAAGGACCTGTGTAGCCATGGGACTGATGCATGATATGGCTTTCCCTGGCACACATGCAGCATTTTGTTAGGATAAGCCCCAAAGATCACTTGGCAGCTTTTTAACCTTCTTAGGTATTACTAGATTGCCTGTTTACGACCTTTTCCTGGTGGCTCCCTGTGGTTGGAGCTGGACTCCACCAAGCAGCAAATGGCCATTGTGCCAGAGACCTTCTATCCTTGTCCCACAGACGTTTTCTGTCTCACCAGAAACACGGCCTCATTCCTTCCCACGCTTATTTTTTTTACTGGAGCACAGGAACTTGCAACAGCACATTTTATAGAAATTTAACCACTATTGCTAGTGGTATTAAGGATTAGCCAGAGTTTCTGTTATAGCTACCCAATTTCAGAGATTTTAAATTATTCATTAGTAAAAAAGAATAAATATTAAAAACTTCTCATCATTAGATTTGGTATTCAAGGACAGAAGCAATTTTTTCTTTAATTGATGTAACACCATAATTGAGAAAAAGTTCATTACAGGTGGGAAAAAACACAGCTGATTGTTTTCATGGGGTTTTTTTTCAGATAGTAAACGCATTTGTTTGATAAAGGACAAGACTACAAAGTGCTCTACTTGTTTGAAAGGAAAATGGTTTGGTAATGTATGCTGGAGCTGTAAAATCAGTTAATGTCCATATGCACCCACTGGTCTTTTGCTGAAGTCTTCAACATTAATTTTCTATTAAGAACTGATAGTAGGACTTCCTAATGAACATGCTGACAGATTTTTAGCTACACAGTTTCTGGTCAAGCATCTTTTTTTTATATATATATACCTTGGCTTTAAATATAATGGATTATAGTTCTTGCACACTGGAAAGCTGATTCTCACTCTCATTTAGTGGGTTTGCTTTGGCCAGTTTGTGGGCTTTTGTAAGTACTGCGGAATCACACTGTGCATATAATTTTCACTGTGACAATAGGAAGCCTTACCCCAGAGGCTGCAGATCTGGTGTTATTCTGCTACACCCAGAGGAGTAGCCAGAGCCGAGGGCCGTGGATATTATTTAAATTTTGAGAGGATACTAAATTAATTTCTGATTTGGTAGGCTCCCTAAGATGAGTGTTGTTTTTAGAAGAAGTAAACTGGGACGTTATTACGAACAATGTGTTAGAATTCAGAGCAATTGCACTATATAGCTATTAGATTCTGCGTTTCCTGTGAGAATACTGGAAATAGCAAGTGGTGAACTACATCATGTAACGGTGAGAAATGAAGTTATAACAGACTTATCTCATGCTCAGACCCTTCTGAAGAACCTATTTTCTCCTATAAATTGCTGCAGAGGTTTAGTTGCAATTTCAAATAATTCCATACCGTATAATGTCTACCCATCTCTGGTTTCCACAGACCTAAAATTATATTTTTAAAATGAAAACTACATAGGTTTTGTCTTTTATTCTTCTGTCTAATGTGGGGTCAAACATATCACTGGCTCTAAAATTAACATTCATAATAATAATCAGACAGCAGGGAAAATACTGACTTTGGTGGGATAAACAGACGTATTTTCATCTGTTGTCGTGAAGGGGATGTTCTATTGCTATTCTGTAACTCATGGCATCAAAGGAAACATGTAAGTCTTAGAAAGCTATTTCATATTTCTAGATTATAATCCTCTTTGCTCCTTTGTGATTTGCACAGAGTTCCTAAGTAAGGTTCATAGAAAAACATTACTATTTTTTAAGCTTTTTATTTGGGTATTTCACCTATCTCATTTCTCATCATCTGGATATAGGATTATCACTGTGCATCTGTCATTTCAGTCCTCTGCATTCTTCAAGTAGATTTCACAAGAATAATTCAAGTCAGTGATTATTATACAAGAACTGATGATGACCTCACCTTTTAGCTTGTCTGATACTTTCATTTTTCAGTGTTTTTCAAGAGCTCTTTTCACCTTTCCTTCTTGATATTTGTCAGAGATTAAGCTTAGATTAAAGATGTCTTCTTTTTACCAGTCAAAATTCAGCCTTGTCCTTATTGCAGTGAAATATTTTTTATAAAAAAAAAAAATTACCATTTCCCTGCTTTTATTTGGAATCTTCAGGGAAATGAAAAATGTAACTATCCCATTTTCAGCCACTCTCAAACTGTACATACCACCAACAGATCATTTCCACTCTAAGGATGGTGACCATCTGTTGCCAGCTGATGTAGTAATGTGCTTTGTAGTGTAAATTGTAGAACGATGTTCTACAAGGACATGCTATAGTTGCAGCTCTGTTTTCTCCTTTAAATAACCAAAATGTCTCAACCACCACAAACCTAGGAAATTAAAGGAAAAAAAAAAAAGCTATCAAAAAAAACTTACCAAACAGAAATCTATGTTAAAAAATAATTTATTTTAACTGGAAAAATCAAGTACTTGAAAGTCAGGAAATGGCAGCTCACAATTGTCCCGTGTATATCAATCCATGATCACAGACTGCTTCTCTGCGGGATTCCTCCACATTCATTAGAAGGGAGTGACACACAGCAGAGCAGAGTCAAAGCTTCTTATATAATTGTATTGAAGAGCTTGATTTTACAAACAAAACAGTATCCATACCCAGATGCTGCTTTGTTATGTGGTGAGGATACACAAGGTAAAAAAAAAACCAAAACCAAACATTGCTCAAATGGCTGGTGACTTGTGAAATGTGAGATGTAGATTTTAGAAGTGTGGGTTATATGCCAGGGTATTACCCCACTCAAGATCTGTCTGACCACCCCGTGACAACAGAGGAATAGGAATGGTGTTGCAGATGAGCATCCAGGAAGTAGGGTCAAAAGAGATGAATAGAACTAAGGCTGCATGTGTGTTGCAGATGTTACTGGAGTATTGGGCTCCTGATCCCCTTGTTTGTTTGCTTTTAAAGTATCTATCACTTTTGTAGTCTGTGATTTTTCAGATCTCTGTATCCATGACTCTGCAGGACATGTGAGGGTGTGAGCAAGGTGACAGTGGCAGAGATATGCATAATGGTTGCACCAGTTTCACCAAAAACAGTGATAAACCTGAGGTTACATTTTGGATTAAGAAAGAAAACCCACCAAATATGAGGATAAAACAGCTTTAAGAAAAACAGGGATTTCTTGTTCCCTCTAAAACTTCTTTAAGAAAACACTGGGCAGCCTTATCCCTTAGCAGCTGAATATCAGCAGTAGAGATCTGCAGGCAGGGAGTTATGTAGAAATATTTTAGCTGTAGTTGCTGTAAATGTGGATGTTTTGAGAGAGGTCTTACTTACGTGTGTTGAAAGGAAATTAAAAGAGAACATTAAAAATTGAATTTCTTCTCTAGAAAAAAATGGAGCCATTTCAAAACACATTTTGAGGTACGATACTTCTAACCATGGCTAGCAGCAGAGAAATAAAGAGTGTAAGGAATATAAGGTATTGTTTGCCATCTGTGTCCTTCAAATTTGGCATATTCATGGGTAATATGTACCAGATCTCTGTGTCTAATAACCTAAAGTAAAAAGTTGCAGATCCAGCAGAAGTGAAAAGACACCTTTGGAAGACTTTTTCCATTCCTTTTAATTTTAAAGTCTGAAATCCCGGTAGATTATGTTATTTAGCTTGAAATATTATTCCATGATTTTATATCAGCATCTGCAAGAAGTTGTCCTTGATGGCAATCTTAAATCTGTTAACATCATTCATTTATTTTTCCTAGTAATGTCGTGTAGAACACACATATTTGGTGGTGTGTGTGGTGGAATAGTACCTCCACTTAGATTTTCCATAAACTTGAGCAGATTCAGAATAGCTAGGAAATAAGTTTGTGAGAAATTATATCTCAGAACAGTTCTGGATTTGCTTTTATTTATATTTTTCCCATTGTTCTCCAGGTAGGCAACTATATTCTTTTGCAATCTAATCTGTGAGAAGTACCTGCCACTGATGGCTTATAATTAGGAAGCCGAGAAAAGCTGCCTCTGAAACTGATACACACTATTCACACGAGTGTGTATATTCCTATGAATTGCCTCTCATACTCTTTGTTAAACTGTTTTGTAAATATTAGATTTTGTCCGTACAGCCATACAATAAATCCTACGTTTCTCCCATCTGGCCCCCAAAGACCATTCATTTCCATCAGAGAACAGAAGATTGCAGAGGTCTTCAGCACGAGACTCCTTAAAACAACCTGTTTTTCTATCAAATGCCTGTTTAATGCCTCTGATGACATTTGTGCGAGTAAGTCACATTAGTATGTACATAGCTACTTCCCCATTTATCAGCTTCTGAGTACCTGCAACAAACGAGTTTCAGCTTAGTATAGTTATTACAATTGCAAATACAGTGGGTTTGTGCTCAATATGCAATTGCTAGACAGAAATGAAGATTTTCTGCTGTTGTATCTCACCAAGGAATAAGGGAATTGATATACAAATCTAATATCTTGACAGATTTGAGATGCCTGAAACAATGCATATCCCCTCCAACCTGGGGGGAAAAAAAAAAAAAAGAAAAAAAAACACATCTACTTTCTACCTTATTCAAAACACCACCAGGCAAAAACAGGACCTGCATTAACTCCACACGTAGAACTGCCTTGGGAGTCGTGCTTAGTGCTGCGGTCTGTAGTATCACTGGTTTTGCAGTGTTATTACACTACAGGGCAGTCATTCTTGCTGTGCACTGATCTCACCTGAGATCAGAAAGAGGACCTCTCAGAAAGGATTGTCATCTTCAGTGACTGGGCTCACCCTGCCTGGTACCTGGCCATGCCTGATTGTGCAGTGGTCAGTAAAAGACAAAAACCCCAAACATCATAAATTTCCTGTTGAAGAGCATCTGGTAAGAAAAGTCTTAATCAATAGGAGTTATGCAAATATGTCCCCTCTGAACTGAATATCATGGCTGAGCCTGTTCCTGCCTCGGCTTGTCTCTGTTCTCCTGCTCCAAAAAAGCATTTCTTGTGCAGTTGCAGAAAGTTTGATTGATACTTTGTTCCTCCAGCAGTGTTTCATGAATCTCTTTGATATGGAGAGTCTGTCTGGTGAGCTCAGTTAGCTCGAGTAGAGAGTTTTCAGGAGGCAACATCATCCTGGGACCACGATGTAGGCAAACACTTAAGCGTGTGTTTAAATACTTTTCCATTCAGCAAAATATTGAGCCTATTTCCTTTAATGGAATATAAGCATATTTTTTAAGTCCATGGGATTATTATATTTTTAATTTGATGAGTAGGTACACTTTTTTTAATTTAAGATAATTTGAATTTTAAAATTGTATATCTAGAACCCTGAATTACAGGGGAAAAAAAAAAAGCAAACAAAATTTATCTACTCTTTCTTGCTAGCTTGACTCAAGTAGTTAAGCATTATCTGTTCCAGAGAGATCTTGCTTACACCCTTCCACACGAAATCTAGTAAACTGAGTCATGATTGAGTTTTTATAGCACGATGAGAAGAGAAATCTTAGTAAAGATAAGAAGAAAACAGTGCTGAGCTAGTACTTCTGATAGATTCAAAGCAAAATTTCTCGAGAAAACTTTTGGGGATTTCAGTTAGCTGGTCCAGCTGATGGACAAAAGTGCAGCATTGCAGCAATTCCTACGTATTTCCTTCTTTTTGATTTATAATATAATATAAATTGCATAAATTACGCTTTGCCAGATATCAAACATCATGTCACACAGACAGCCCTTAGCTGAGGAAAGCTGGCATCCGCTTGTCCAACTCCACAAGTAAGAGAAAGTATAAATAAAGCATAAATGATTAATTTAACCTTCCCTCCCTACCTCCCGTTAACAGCTCAAGGACCCACAGCACACTGTGCTCCTGTGATGTACCAGTGCGGTAGAGCCTTCAAGACTGTGGCTAACCCCTTTCCAAGTACAAACACCTGTAAAAACAAAATTAGCCCTGCCAATATGTCTAAGAAGAAATGCTTTCCAGTAGGTTATAGATATAATATTCACCCCATTCAGGAGAATCCAAACAAAACACAAATGTCTTATTGGGGCAAGAGGATATTAAGAATAATAGACAGATTATATGATAGTTTATTGAAGGCAAAGGAAGAGACATTAGTCATAGTTTTGTTATAAAATGAGACTTAATCAAAGAGGAGCGGGTTAGAGGTCATGTGTTCTATTTGTGCTATTATTATTTTTAAATCATTGAGACTTCCATGAGTGGCAAAAGAAATGATCCTGAACAGTGCAAAACAAGCCAGACCTCTCTGGAGCACTTCAAGATGAGCCAAGAGAATCCACCGCACGAGCCCTGCTGGCTCTGTGCTAATCTTCTTTTTATGCCTTTTTAACAAGGGATGATTGGGATCTAGGATCACCTTTGCCAGAGAATTTTTTCTCAACAAATCACTAGTCTGGCTGGGATATGCTTAGTGGTGTGTCACAACCTGAGCAGAATGTAACTTATCACAGGAACAACAACGGGTTTATATTCTGCTTCTTTTCCTTCCACTATCCCTTTCCTTAATCAAATAAGAGAACACTGTCATATGTGTTCAATTTTTCTTCTGATTTATTAGACACATTATAATCAGATATCTATTTTGATGCTGAGCTACCAGGGAGAGAGGCTCATGCCATTCCGTAACACTGAATGTTATGTGATTTACTGTAATAACTGTGCAATTACATGGACAATAAATTTTTAAAAGTGCAACCATAACTTCACCAATATATTTTGTATGCAGACTTACTGGCTTGCATGCTTAGGCCTTAGAGTTATAGGTCAGGATGAAATCTTGAATACCTGGAAAGTTGTAATATGTTTGTTTATAGATGAAAAGTTTGTTCCTGCAATTAGAGTATTATAATTATATATTAAATCTAAGCCCGTATATAAATTTACACCATAAAACTGACACTGTAGAGCACTCAGATTAATTATAGATATAACACTATTGAAAATGGAGTACCTTTGTTAAATGGCATTAACACTTAGGCCAGAAGAAAAAAACAACTTCTTTTTATTTCAGCACTAATTGAAGCCTCAGTGACTAAAAAAATAAGAATTGTACAAACATCTTAACATACGTGGTAGACATCACTTTTCATATTAAAACTAAATTTAAAGAGGAGATACCTCTTCTCATATTAATAAGAAATTATTATTGGTTGATTATTGTATGAATGAAAAATGAATGAAATGAAATGAAATGAAATTAAATTAAATTAAATTAAATGGCTAATTACTGGACGATGAAAAATAAGGATATTGAGTTTACCTGCATTAGTTGATTCATCTTAAATTCATAGTCTTTACTATCTTGCTTTTCTTTCTATGCAAGATCAAGGTTACTGAAGCTGCCTGATCTTATCTGTCATAGACTAGTCATCATTCAGCTAAGTGCCACAAGACACAAATGACCTACACTGCACAGCTGATGGGCAAAGGAGCTCCTGGACACTTCACAGGCAGGAGGCAGCTGGATTCCCCCAGTCCCTCTAGTATTCTGTGGAGCACCATCAGTCTTGATGAGATATCCAGGACATCTTAGCCCATGGCACCAACTTAGTGGCACTTACAGCTCCGTTTCCTCCAAGATTCAACTTACCCAAAGCCCTTCTTTGTGGCAGAACTGCCTCATTACCAACCAAGTAGTACAACCTCACCTGGCAGTCACAGGTTCCTCCAGTGAGCCTACGTGAAACCTTCAGCACACATATAAAATGTCAAACCCTCCTCACAAGAATCAGCAGAAGATGAAGTATTCTGGTGGATTTTCTCTTTTGCCCAATGTTGCAAAAGTTTTGGAGCTCAGCTAACAAGATAAGAAGCAAGTTCAAAATCCTGTCAGGTTTTGTCCCTTCTTTAATGATTCCAAGTTATAATCATGTTTAAAATGATAAGAATTATACTTCTAAATTATCTTTGCTTAAAGAACTTGCAGCTAAATGCTCTATCTTAAAGTAATAAAAAGTATACCATACATCTTTTCAATTTTTCACAATAATCCTCCAACTGCATATACATATATATATATATCTATATTTGTATATGCTTATGCAGACCACAGGTATATATAAGAGGAATATATGAAAGTAGCATAGAATCACAAAAGAGAGAAACAAAAAGTACAAAGGATTTTAAGGCACAGGCAGGGACTGGAGAGAATGACTAATGAGATTCATGAAGACTTTGCAATTTGGAAGGACAAGCATTAAAAGCAAAACCAAGCAAGCTACTCAGCAACAAAGAAAAATCTTTTTGTCTTGGCATCTTTGTCTCTTTAAACTATTATGCATGTTCAGTATTTCCTTTGTGGTTTTATGAACATGTGCATTAGTTGTAGACCATAACTGGCAGTCTGGATACCATTATCTCAGGCCATTTATTGGCACAGTATGTGTAATACTGCTGAATGCTTACTGACCTCCTACATGAGGTCTATGTGAGTTCACAGTTATGAAAGTATAAAACTGGGAAAACCTTTGGGAAACTTTTACATTCTTACAGGCAGCATCTCCCATTCTCTTATGCTTGTATTAAGTATTCTTAAGCGATTCTATAATCACTTTCCTGGCACTTGACTGAGGCCCAGAAAAGGAGTTCAAAGAGTTGTGTAGTCATAAATGCTTTTCCTCTGCCCTCCAGATTATTGTTCTGGTCTTCATTTGGGACCACCAGCCTTCAGGAATTTGTTTTCTAGTAGGAGGGTCAGGAACTTTAAACTAGCTCTCCAGCTCTGATAAGTGCAAGCGAAAGCGCTCATGGCCCACATCAAGTGTGAGGTTTGCACCTGCATCACTGCACTGTCCCTTTCCTCCCTCTCTCCCCTACAGTCAGGTTATCCCTGTGCTGCTCGCATTTTTCACGCCTGTTCCTTCATCGTGACTTCAGCATCTTGAACAAGTTATTCCCCCAAGCAGTACTTTAACTCACCTTTTACAATAACAGGAATATCAGTGAGTCAAGAAAGCCTCTGAGAGATACACATTTCCCTGAGCTCCAAATTACCAGGAGGGGATAGGAACCATTCAGCACATTACCAAGGAGGAGAGCATTTGGAAACGGCTAGAAGTTTCCTTTGGTTTGTCACCAGCTCCAGCGTTTGAAGATGTACCGCACCTCTGAGTGCATCGGGCTCTGTCCTGTGGGGACCCACCGAAGTGCTTCCTGTCAGGGTCCGGTATCAATCGCACTCTGAGGGGTCTCAGTGACCCCTATAGCCTGTGCTCAAGTGGACAAGCAGCCAGATGGTCACACATTTCTGCATTCTTTCACTTTTGTTTTTCCAGCGCTGGATATACAAGGTATCCTCTTTTGTCTTGCAGGTCTAAAGGGAACAGAGCCCTCGAAGAGCAATGTACAAGAAAACTTACTCTGTGTGGCAGGAATCAACACGGTGAATCTGTAAAAAAAGTACCTCTGTTATCAAGGGGAAGAAAAATCCAGAAAGGTTCATCTTCTTTTCTGGTTGTTTGTTGTTGTTTTTTTTTTTTTTAACTGTTGTAAACAATAAGCAGACAACGTAAGAAGTTTAAAGATACTACTTTCACAGGTATAGAAAGATTCACATTTATGGGATATTCATTCTTAATAACAATCGTGAAGAGAGTGGATTATTATTACAATGCAAATAATTTGAAAAACCAGGGCTCTATTCTTGAGATTTTTGGGCTTGAATTCTGAGGAGAAACTCTGAATTCTGTTTAAGGGTCAAGGATCATGAAACAACTTTAAATGCCAAAAGGAAAAACGAAAAGAAGAGAGAAAAAGACCCCACCGCTCTAGTATTCCCAGCATTTCTAGCAAAGACTGAGCCATAAATCTGAAAACTAACAAACTCAGACCACAGACACTGTCTGTAAGCCTAATCCTTGCTTTACTGACTGCAGGCTACCATGATTAACCCCTCAAAATCGCAGTAGATTTCACAGTGTTAACAACGAGCGGGCCAAGCATGCCTCAGCGCTACCCAGGACGATGAGCAGTTAATCTCACAACCTCGGCCTCATCGTAGCACTGCTCAGAAATATGGAAAAACGTATGCAAGTCTAAGTGCGACAAGGTCTGACTGCATTAAAGAAGACAGATTTATGGTGTCTTATATTTGAGTAAGAGGAATAGACGGAGAAATAACAATTTAGGAGCCTGAGACCAGCCAACGGTCTATGAAACAAGTGTATAGTGGCATTTAACAGAAAGTAGCTTTTAATTACAGTGGCTAAAAGAAAGTATATAAAAATGTCATCATGCATCACTGAGTCACAAAATCATATGGTTATCTGTTCTCTCCTATGACAGATTGTATATACATTATATGTTTATGTCCTGACAAAATCCACCTAAAATCCAGTAAAGTGTGGATCCACTGGTGAACTTCACAGAGGCCCCACCTGGCTTAGCTCTGGAATTGGCTAAACCAACTCCCCTACAGGATCTGGAACCAGCTTTTGAGGCTTGGACCTGTCTGTCTGAGAACTGCACATATTTTAGAAGTAATTCATCATGTTTAACTTTCAATTTTTCAAGCAATGTTCCTTATGTTTCTTCCCGAGGAGGATTCAGTTTAATGAGATGCTGCTTAACTTGTCCAGCCTCATGACCAGACACATTATTTTCACTGCCAAGGTCTACAACAAGGAGATGGAGTGCAGTCTAACTTGCTAATTCTTGTCTAACTCTAAATTCATAAATAGACAAAAGCCTGAAAAAATATTTGTAAAACTACGCCTGATAAAATGTATTTGCCACTTCTCCTTTCATCATGTCATGTTATGTATGCTCAGCCTTCGCTCACGCCTGCTGAATCTCATTAGCTGGAGGTGTGTCTGCCTATCAGTTTCGGAGGAACTAAAAAGCTCTTAAATTCTTTACTAAAACCCTGGCATAACACATTTGCCAAATATTGTAGATTCATTACAAAGCTGAAGATATCCAACCTTGAGACGTTTTGCTCCTTTTTCCACCATCTTGTACAGGCTCCTTTCATCTCCTTCTTCCTCCTCCTCTGTGCTCCTCTACTCCTTTAATCTCTTTCCTGCTCTTCCTCTCCCCATCAGAACAGGAATGTGTGAACATTTATCTGTGTCTTTGCTAACATGAACATTCTTCCACTCTCTCTCCAACCATTTCCTACCCCTTCAGGAACAAAAAATCTCAGAAATGAGCACATCTTGTTTCCACTCAAAATCTTCTCAGCGTGAAATTGAGAGCTGAACTTACTGTGAAATAAAATTAATAGAACTCCCCATTCTGAGTGCCAGACAGGACCTGAGGTTCAGAACTGCTACAGTTGTCTAAATGAAATGGAGGAATGGAGGGAAATAAATTAAAAGTGCACAAAAGCCTTCCTACTTTGGCACAGCCCCTCCTTGACCTGGCTGTCTGGTATTTGTAAATGTTTTCAATCAACTCTACTTTTTATCAGGACCGCCCACATTACCTACCTTCAATTTTGCTCTGAGCAGCCATACATCTGTGCACCACAGCATGCTGAAGCTTGAATATCTCTAATTAGGAACTTAACACCTCTAAAATGTTCCATATGGACTCATCACAATTAGAGTTTGCTGCTATTTCCACCACAGTTGTGTTAGGTTGAGAGGGTTTCATTGCATGACCCTGTGACTTCAAGGTACCTATTTTGTTTTTCAGCTTCCTCTGTCTCCCGTGTGCTTCTTAAAATATGATCATGTCCTTCTCTTGCACCTTCCAGTTGGCTGCACACTGGATATTTCTCTTTATAAGTGTTCCAAAGTGGTGTAGGTTCTCCTCAATAACTTGAACCACGATTGGGAAAAAAGAAAAAAACACAAAACAAACAAACAAAAAAAAAAAGGCACCCCAGAAATGAACAAACAAGCAAAACAAACAAAAAATCTCTATAATTTCAAATATGGATTTTTTAAAAAACAGTATATCTTGAATTAAAAACAGAAACGGGAAACATGCAGAAATTACAGCAGAAGATGCTTCCACGACTCTGCAAACTCACTACATCGCCATCTGACCATCGCTCACACCCATCCAGAGGTGTCCTGCTCCCACTGTCCCACAGCCCAAGCGACAGCACCCACGGGCTCACTTGGTGGCAGAGAGTGACGAGGAGGAACTGTATGGGGGACCTCAGGGAAGGTCCCGGCCTCTTTCCTCCCGGGAGCTTTGCAAAAGGAACGGCACCAGACGACCTGCACGTACGCTTGGATTGCGAACTGCACAAATTACTCTTCGTTCTGGGGTATAACTGTAGGAATCGTTAACTACTTTTGGGTGACCACTAGAGGGAAATGTTGCTCTGTTAACGGACTGGCTTGCAGTGATTTTACTGCGTTTTTAGCTACTTTTAAAATTTATTTTTAGAGGAGATGTATAAAATGTATGCTCTATCTTTCAATCATTTCTTCTGTGCCTTTTACAAGAGAAAAATTCAGACTTAAAAATGAATATTCATGTTCTCAAAAGTGAGTTGCATATGAGAGTAAAACTGGAATTTAGCTCGCTGTCCAAAGTGACTGTCTTTTCCCTCCAGGTAATGACTAAATACCTTTTGCAATCTGATTAGCTTTTTGCTGAAGATTTACAGAAGGAATATAGCATCAGTTACCCCTCTCTCCTCCGCATACAAAGGTTGAAATTGATGAAACACATTCCCCTTTTCCCAGGTATAAATGCTATTTCCCCAGACTGAGAAAGACTTCTGTTAATTAAATTACAGGGTTTTTTATTAAGGACTGCAGCCCCTGTCTCTAAGTGACTCACTGAATCGTACCACAATAATAAATCATACCGTGATGTTCCAGTGTATACAGTCATTAAGCACTTTGGAGTGCATGACTTCCTGATATGATGTGTCCACATTTTTAAATAAACACATGCCTATATTCTCCTGTTGCTTGTGTACTGCAAGCACCTCCTGCTTGAGTGCCCAGAGTAGTGAGATGGATTGGCTAAACTCTAACAAAATGTATGGTCCAGAGAGCAGCAACAATATCGGGCATCCCAGAAACAAGACAAAGACATTAACAAAACAGTTCCTTCACATGAAACATGAAAGACAATAAGGAGATTGTATTGCAACGTCTGTATAAATATTTTTTGTAAGAGGTAAGTGCTAAGACTACAAAGAATTGTGGGCTAATATTTGGGGCTTTTTAAAAAAGGGTGATCTGAAAAATATTCAAGCTCTTTCATAACGAGGAGAAGAAGCTTTTAAGAACAAACTAACATTCTTAAAACAACATTTTCACAGACAATATTGAATTGCTGCAATCATGACATAAGGAACGAGTAAACATAACACGAGTGGATAACTTCAAAGTGCTTAAAGTTTATCATTGGGGTTTTTTAGTACTTATTATACATATATTTTTCTAGTTTGATCTAAAAAAAAAAAAAGACCGTGTGTTCATTGTTTTCTGTTTTGTCCACCCCTGTAAAAGACTCATATTTTCAGCTCTCACTCAGGCAACTGTCCTAAACCATCTTGCCACAAACTATTTCTGTGCTTGCCTAATGCAACAATAAAGCCTTCCTAGGTTATGATACGCCAAGTTACTGCCAGGTATAACGAGAAGGTTTGGATGCAACATCCACAACTTATGAAAGCCCAGGTTTTATTTCTTGCAGCATTTTGTGCCAGATTCATCCAAGATGCAACTGAATAAAATTTGTGAAACTTAATGTTTACCAACACTAAGTAAATATCATTCTAACAGACAGTAGTAAGTGTTGATCATTCAGAAATGACTAACATAAGATGATGGAAGCTGTTAATTATTGGTTTTAATGAAAGAAGGTGGAGGAGTTTTATTAAATTTGTTTCATATAATGAAAAGCTCATATTTATTGTTGGCTGAATATGCATGCAAAATGACAGCCACATGAAATTTCCATTGCTGCTCACTTTGAAAATATTACTGCTAGTCTCTATGCTAAACGCTTCGGGTTTAAGAATATGCAGGATTAGCCAATCTTTTAGGCGAGATGGAGTGAAAAGTTAGAAGTTAGCACAGTAATTCACCCTGTCGGTCAAAACCGGTTTCTGGATAGTGCCTCCTACCCGGTGTGAGCCCCTGCCATGCTTCCATCAGGCTCCCATGTCCAGGGGACAGTCAGACCACACCAGTCCTTTTAAAAAGACGAAATAAATCTCTTCTGCAGCGTATTTGAGAAGTGTCAATGCCTTGATTTTCATAGGCTTATTATTCACATTGCAGGTAGTTTCTGGAGAAAATCATACCAAAATGAGTGGCTCCATCACAGTGGGGGGGTTTGGTCTTTCATTTCCTGAGTTTGGATTTAAAATGTTTTTAGGCACTTACATACCCTGGAGACACTTTTTACACTGTTCTGATGGGCACAGTACAAACACTAAAATCGACAAACAGATTAAAAAGCAGTACTCCTAGTGTGCTTTATTTAAAAAGCTATAAGGATAACAACTTAAATTTGTTCTGCAATAAAACTATATTGTTACAGAACTTTTCTTCTTATCAGTGTCATTTATTGTTTGTACGAGTCTGGTGTATTAATATCTCCATTAAGAGAGAAACATAATTTTAAGTACAAATTCAGTAGACTGTTTCTGACCAAAAAGCTATAGAGAGCTTTTTAAGCAAGAAATCTAAATGTAATAATTCTACTAATTCTATTAACAAAGACATCTTAGAGTCTTTATACAGCTGAGAACTCTGAACTAAAGAAGCCATTTTGTTTATTCTTGGGAAAGAAATAGCAAAAGCAATAATAGAGGGGGAAAAGGTAGATCTTGCAGTTCACACAGGTAGCACAACACACTAAGCATTATCAGAAGCTTATGTGTTCTGATATGCTCAAATGTATTCAAACATTCATCCAGGCTCTTCCCTCCTACACATAGTTCAGATTAACACTTCAATTTTTGTGTTAACACTCCAATTCAAAAGGACCTTTCTGTGCTAAGCTGACATAGGCAACCACTTATGGGTTGGTCTCTATTATGTCCATATCTGCATAAGCAGAAATGGTAATATTTTAATTATTGTTGCAAACTAAGTTAAACAACTGAGAATACATTGTAAAAAGATTCTATTTACAAGAAAACATTCAAAATTTTTGTTGGTTTATTTTTAAACTCAGGATACTTGAGGTAGCAAAAGTGCAGCATGCATAGTATTAAATTATGCCACCTGATTTGCTATTGAAAATTTTCAATTTTAGTTTCATCCATCCAACTAGTCTCCTATAAGACAGCCATCATTTTCTAAATGTCTGGTGTCAGGCAATGGGAAATAAACTAAAATGTAATATCGTCGAAGGGAATATTTGATCACGTTTGCAGTGGGCTGTTCATATTACAAACCTCACATTTTTCACTTTAGCTATAAAATGAGCTACTCCCAGCTCTTTTCCCTGGACAGTGCAAAGCAGCCATCTAGAACATGCTCTGAGACTGACAACTTTCTTCCGTATATGGGTAACATTTTAATTTTCCCTAGACCATATTTGAAGTCTGTTATAAAATGTGTAGGGATCAAAATCCCTCCTTCTGAGCCAAAATGTTAGAAGCCAAATGTTTTAAAACACAAGATGACCGAATGCCAGGCAGATTACGCACCTAAAGTTCCATGCAGATGTACTCCACAGGCAAAATTTAAACTCTGTTTGGGTATGACTGAGAGGTCAGAAGGAAATCTTTTGCCTGGAAGGAGAAATATGCAGAGTGCACCTACCTTCTGTATATCCATTCATAAGCTCTGTGTCTGGATATGAAGAAATAGGAATGTATAAATCAATTATAGAGTCTAGTGGAAAAAAAAGAAAAAAAGAAAAAAAAAGAACTGCTTAAAGTTCACAAACCAAGTAGAAAAGCTAACATCTTGTGTTATTTCCATCTTCTCAATGAAAACCACTGTAGCGTAGATTACATATGTACTAAGGCATGGTATAGCTTATACATAGGAGTAGCCGACAACATAGGCAATTGCACAAATGACTAGTAAAACGAGCTGCCTTTCATAACAACACAGAATAATATTAATTCACTTCAAATTGAAGAGCTCACATTCAAGTCAAGCCTGTGTGGCAGAGGAATATGGCCACCATGTATTTTAGGTTTTCCAGACAGGGAGAGACATGCCTGATTCAAAATGAATTGCAATGATCTACAATAGCCAGGGCTTCTTTCAAAATAGGCATTCGTCAAACACAATTTTGTAGACATTTCCTACACAAGTGTAAAGTACAGTAGCCTACGGAAGACTTGTCTTAAATATGCTGAACAGCTGCCCTTAATGACTTAAATGCATGCCCATTAAGGAATGCAAGGCTGGCAGAATAAGGTCCTAGTGTCTCAGGAGAGGAGTCATCATCCCTCTACAACTTACAAGCTGCTAGGGTGGGGAAGTTCTTCAAAATTTTCTGAAAAAAGGGAGTTACGATCAGCAATCATCATGGTCCTTGGATAGAAGGCTGTTCCAACTCATTTAGGAAGTGTTGAAATTGACATCAGCGTTCTTCACTTGAAAATTTTCTCCTTGAACTTTCTTCACTTTGCTAGGACCAAAAGAATGAGTTTCCTTCTATTTTCAGTCCCTACACCAGAGCAAAGAAATTTGTTTCAGAAGTTTTGATCATTGTTTTGCCAATTACATATCCAGCACTTCATAAATATCAAGAAAGCTTCACTAGAAGCCTGAGAGGTGAAGAAGAAAGTTGTAATTCCCCAAATAAGAAATAAAATTGAGGAGTCCATAGTACTAATTTCAACATCTAAGCACTATGCCTTAGCAAGCCATGCATTAACTGAAAATGCTATTTATTTCAAAGCAGGTTGCTAGGTGAAAGAAGGAAGATGAGAGGTCTGCCAGGACTTCTTCAGAAATGTCAGAATGTGGGGCCAATGATGATCTCTGTTTTCCTGCTGTTCTGTCTAGGGTGAATGTGAGTTTCATGCACTTGTCCAAGCTTTAAATAGCTAACTGGCCAGGCGAAAAGATTCCCTGGCAGACAGCAGCTGTAGATGCCCAGGTCAAGTCCACGCATGCAGAGGCAGTGAGGTTAGTGTATCACATGTAGGCTGAGTTTACTGGGCATGCAAAATCATTCTGTACCTGTGACATATCAGGAACATGTTTGAAGTATTCGCTTGACGTCTATTTAGTAGGTCCAATATACCCAGAGGCTTTGGACTCACTGCACACTCACAGCAAATGCGTATGTCCAGACTGATATATAGGAATCCAAACTGAGTGAGGATTCCTAAAGATCTTACCTACTAATGGTATAAATAAGGTTTATGCATTGCATTGGAAATCTAACACTTTCTTTTCCTTGGAACCCAAAATGTTACATTACTGGGCATAAATGAAGTACTATTAAAGTACTAGTAATGTAACAAAAAGATGGTTTCCCACAAACATGAATGTGGCATCTGGTCAAGCAACATAGTTGTTGGGTACACTGGTTAAAATGTTTTAGAAAAAAAAGTCTGTAGCTTCAGGAAACACTTTATTTTTGAGAAGGCATGTTTTTTATGGAAGGCTCTGGAGCTCTCAACTAAGTAGAATTCAACTTAAAACCATAACCTGACAAACAGAAGTTTCCTTTGTTTTGCACTGTCCTCATGTAGGAGTTCTCCAAACCTGGAGAACTCCAACATGTCTCAAAGTCTGGGACAAGGCAATCAAACTACAGTGAACCCTAGGAACATACTCTACTTTTCATAGAAATCTCAAAATACTTCTTCATGCTCCCATGGACAAAAAGCTTCTGAAGAAGACATGGTGTTGACATTTCTAGTCTTGCAGAGATCAGTGATATCAGATGCCTAAATAGCCTATTCATAAATAGTCAGTATTTATGAATCAGAACTGTATGGAAACAGTTTGCCATTCTCCACTTCTGTTACACATGATATCCATGCAAAAATAAATAGTATTCACTTACGGATTACCAGGCTAAATTTAATCTTCTCTCTATTGTGAACATTAGTACAGACTGAGAGAGAGAAGTTTTAAAAGCTTACTTGTATAAGTCAGTCCTCTCCTTCATTTCTTTTCCTGGCTTCCAGCAAGGATCTCCTGAGATGTTAATGGGCACATACTTCTAGATGTTTCATTGTGTGTGATGGTCATCAATAAACCTATCTTCCGTATGCTCTAATGCTCTAATCCCTTTTTAAGATTTCTCATGCTTCTGACAGCTGTCGTCATGTGGCATTGTCTGATGGCTAACCATACTAATGCATGAAAAGGACTTTTTTGTCTGGTTTAAGGTTTTGGCTTTAAAAATGGTTCTTCTCTCACAATTCTACTAACCTTTGTCATATGTCTCTATTGCCATACCTTATACAGAGATGTGGAAGCCATTCCATACAGTTAATTCTGCCATACTCTGCTGTGCACATCAACAAAGCCATTGCATTCTGTTACATGCACATTTTTGGTGGCAACTGAGCCAAAATAAACTTGCTGATCTTCAGATTTCTTCATGATGTTCCAGCTTCTGCATGAGCAATTAAAAAAGATGTCTTTAAACACATGTAATGAGCAGAGTCAAGAGTGTCATTTTTGCAAAGTATACATTACAGCTCAATTTTAAACATAAAGTTGGACATTTATGGTAGAATTCTGGAAATTGCAAAAGTGTTTTAGGAGAAAAACTCCCACTGACTTTCAAGGAATCTATAATCCAAAATCACCCAGACACTCTTGAATAACTCACACATAGGCCCCCAAACTTGTACTGTAAAATCCTCAGGTCCTTCCCACCTGCAGGAAATTCTTCAACTGTTCTACTAAAAATAGACTTAAATAGACTTAAATTTGTGCTGGAAGAGCCTTGCTCCTATAGACTCTTCTATAACGTATCTAAAATTAACACATATTCACAAGAACGTTCAGAGAATAAAGAGGCCTACTTTATATGTGTTCTATTATTTGCATATTAGTGCTAATTATTAATGAGCATCATATTAATATCTCTCTTTGTAAGTACACATATAAGTGTGTGTTATATATAGTTCATATTCGTATTCCATGAAATCTGCACTGTTTCCATTGTATCAGCATATTCCTCCCAGCGATTTATGGCCATTGGGAATATAAGCAGAGCCCTAACATTGTACATCTGTCCCTGTAAAAGAGCAGAGGCAGAGTGCCAAATACCGCTTTTGGAGCAAAGAGCTGTTCTTCTCAAAATGTTCCTGGAGAGCCACTATAACCCTGAACTCTCAAAAGGAAAACTGCCCTTGAAGCCCCAGGGACTGGGGCAGCTGCTGGCACCCTTCAGACTGCCTCAGCACCCTCATCTGGATTTGTAATCTGCTGAGGACAGACGTGTAGGAGTACATAATGCTACTACAGAGAAGCCTCTGGGCTTTCACAATATGACATTCAAACTCCCTTGTCATCACAGCAGAAGTACACAAACTCATTTTTACAACTTGCTGAATGGCAGCATGAATTCTGGTGGCTGCTTGCTGCTTTATATTCCCGTGACAGTTTGCACCATGGTGGCTGTAGGACACAAGGAGGAATGGGTAATGAGCTATCTCTCGGGGAAGGCAGAGACTTGAGATCCTATGTTGCCATTTGATCTCAAGGAATGCAGACTATTCCAGGAGAGGAGCTCATGACTGCTCCATGAAATGGTGCCACTATTGGCCAAAATGCTCGGTAACACTAAAACAGTCCCTCTTGTGACATTGCATCAACCCTATCTCTTGAAAACAGCCGTACCCTGTCAGCAGCAAGATCTGCTGTATGTTTCAAATCATAACATTTAACTATCATGAAAGAGTAAGTTAGCTGCAGACGTCTGACTATCAGCTCAGACAAACAAAGCAGCACTTCAGTGATCTACTGATTAGTTGTACGTTATTTTTTTTAACCTTTCAAATCATTCTTCCACAATGTACTGTGAGCAACTTCCTTCCAAACCATGCTTTCAACACACCACTCCAATGCCATTTACCTGCATGAATAAAATGATCTTCTCTGCAATAACTGAGCTGGGGCTGTTCAGCCTGAAGAAGGCTCTGGGGAGACCTTATGCAGCCTTCCAGTATCTGAAGGGAGCTACAGAAGAGTTGGAGAGAGACTCGTTTTCGGGAAGTGTGGTGATAGGACAAGGGGTAATGGTTTTAAATTGGAAGAGGGGAGATTTAGCTTAGATATTAGGAAATTGCAAATTGAAATTAGCAAATTGTCATTAGAATGATTAATGTTTTCTAGCCTGATATTTGGTGGATATGAAATGTAGAAGCTGCAGAGAAAGTTGATGGAAAGTCCTGGAGTATTTTAAAACTTTCTGGTAACTGACACTAAACAAAATGTCCCCCAAAGAAAAATGGTCTGGAAAACAGTACCTGAACATGGTTATATAAGTAAATGGCAACTTCTACCTTGCCATCTGGTATCCATATCAGAACTATGTAGTAGATGACCTTTTTCCATGCTTCCAAACATACAGGGTGTTCTGCAAAGATAACGAATGCCAGAGGCAAGATTCATCCTTAAAGTATGAATCCTTACTTTCACTGGAGAACCTGAACTACCTCCAAACGTTCCTGTACAGTACCTCTGAACCTTGAATGGGCATAATCCACGTACTTCTAGCACATACTTCCTATTTGAGGCTGCAGTTCTGCAAGTTGCTTTAAACAAGTCTGCAATTCAAGTATGTTGTTGGCTCTGTGCAAGTCAATGGGCTACACAGTTACACTGAATTAGATGTACCTTGTTAATCAGGCTGCCGAGTGGGCTGAAAGCATGAACGATAACCAAAGTTTCAGAGGCATTTCAGTGCAACAATCAGCTTGAGCACCAGTGGTGGCACGCGGCTCAAAAAGAATATAAGCAGAAACAGTTAAGAAGAAATGAGTCCCAGACTTCTATATCAGCAGTGAAGAGTGAAGTTTCAGAGACTCTAACGAGGACTTTGATCATCATTATTAATGCCAGTTTTTTGGTGATATTAAATTAAATATTAATTTAATTTTTTTTCCTACACAAATGAGGCATCTATGGTGTTGCTGCTGCTGGGCTCCTCCTAAGAGCATTTGAACGCAGTAACCATACAAATTCATCAGAAGGGTTTTCTTCTCCCAGCTTTCCAGTTCCTGCAAGTTTTGTTAAAATAAGCTTCTCAGTAGAAGAGAGAGACCGTATTGATCCCACTCACACAAGGCAATGTTATCCTCGGCGTTTGCTAGACAGCAGTGAATCCGCACGGGATCTCAGCCTTCAGCATTAGCTCTACAGGAAACCAGGCTTCATTGCCCCTGCCACTCACACAACTATTTATACTTCAGCTCTTTCGTTCACACGTCGCAATAAACAGTTTTGCCATGACTCCTTCTTTCACATGGCTGTACTTGACCCTGTTCAAACACACGCACGCATAAACACACACCCCATTTGTGTGTAGAGTCCAGATCCCCTTTTCAATAAATAAATAGCTATATAGATGGTTAGATGAAAACAACAAAAGAATTGGCCATACAGGGCATAAGTTGAAGATCTGCATCGCGGATTGGATGTCTCAGCACAGACCTTGAGGTGAACTGTGTTGAAAACCGACTTCTTGTAAGCTCTTCCCACACAAGCTGCTGTGATTTAAATCCCACGGTCTGATATGGCTTACTGTACTCGTGTTTATTTGTGCAGTGAGAAGCCTACAGAGGCAGTATAAAGCGTTGTCAGCTTCACAGAATGCTTTAAGTTGTAGCTCCCTTAAAAAGCACATTCCTACCTGCACCGCCACCACAGCCAGCATCCCTGGAGGCCCCTTCTATTGTTGCAGTGTTAGTGTCATCACTCCATTAGGAGCCTGCCCGAGTCTGTGTGCCTAATTCAGAAAGTGCACCTGTACAAGCATAAGAAGAATGATAATTCCTGGCTGTGCTTTGGTGTGAAGTGCTTTTTTGTAAAACAAAACAAACTATTCATGCCACGATGAAAAATAACTTCTGCTGTACCTGTCAAAGGATCAGCAGGTCTTTTCTAGTGAATGAATGAGCAGTGGCTGGTCTTTTTAAAGCCACCGAAAAAAAGCAAACAATTCATACAAGTAAATATATAGCACACAGGGCTATACTTTGCTCTTCTTATGCTAGCTAAACAGCACTTTACAGAAGATATAATGTATGATACTTCTGTAGTATATCCACAGATAACATGTTGAGGACACTAAGAAATTATGTGTGCAGAGAACTGAATGGGCTTTTGCACCCTTTCCACCTCCATGGAACTGGGCTCCTCACAGCTGCTCAGCATCCGTGACTTTTGCACCAGCCTTTCATGGCTTGGCTGACACACAAATGCTGCACTTCTGCTGTCTTTCAGACAAAAAGCAGCCTGATTGCGATGGTACAAATTACAGCTTGGTTCCTAGTGTCTCACAGGGCAGGGCAGGGCAGCTCTACGCTTCCTCAGGGGCGCTGAGTGGAAAGGCAATGCTACTAAAAGCAGAATCCAGGCTAGTAAGCCTGTTCAGGCTATCTGTCAAGAGGGCTGATAACATTTCTAATCCCAGTGCTCAGCCAAATGTACAAGGTGATTCAGGTTGTTTCCAGTAAGGGGAGGAAATAGGAGGTCATGAAGTCAGGCATATATTTAATGCAATCGTATTTACAGACATGCTAAATCCTTTCTTTCTGGGCTTTTCTCTTTGCCCTGGGTACTTGTGCTGGATAGACACAGTACTCTCCTTATGCTCTCTTCATCTTCTGACATGGATTGGCCTCTCAGATTCACAAAGAAAAAATGTTTTACTCTATAAGTAAAATGCCATTCACCTGCATATGCGTTGCAGGAGCCTTTGCTCTGGAAAGTGGAGTGTTGTGAATGGAGTTTGCTACCTCAACAGTGTTAGGTGTCTCTATTTCAAGAATGTATGTCTTTTAAAAACTATCTTCAGTTATGCAGTTACCCACAGCTTCAAAGAGAATTTGCACACTAGATAACAGTCTAGAGCCCTGGGTTAACACTGAGCAGATACTAAAATCTCAATTTCCTTTTAGATACCACTTCTTATGGGGATAGCAAGTGTTTTATTTAATTTATTGTGGCATATTAATTCTGAAAAAAGGATGTGATTAGCAAAACCCCTCCTCTAACAATTAGGATACCTTGTCTGACACAGTATTTTACATGCAGAGCTGTATAATGTCCTTATTTCCATACAGTAGGAAACCAAAGCAAAATGTTGGAATTGTAACCTATGATCGAAGATCTTACAGCAGCTGCTCAAACGGTGCAAATATTTGCCTCGATTATTGTATTTACAATTCCAAAAATATTTCTTCTGTTGAAGGTCTGTGTACAAGACACTACTCCAAACCATTTTTAAGGGAGTTTTGACATAAATGAAACTTTATGCTGGCATGGCAAGTGAAGTACTTGATTAATAAAGAGTTTCACTGTTTTCAAACACATATTCCATGCAGGCTCATTTGAAGAAAACCGCAAGTGGAGAATGCTTTACTGCTTCCAGTCACAAGGGGGTTGTGTATTTCAATCCTGCTTACACAGTTAGCTTACTTTGGAGCTTTGGTAGGAAAGAAACATGACCAGGAGAAATAATGCTACATTCAGTGACCCTGCCCTTAGAATCAATTGGCCTGATGGGAGAACTTTTTTCTCTCTCTTTGCTACTGTTTTCTTAGTTTTTAACCTTTTAATACTTAATATTTCTTGAAACCCCATCTTTAGAGAAATGTCTACTGTCCACAGTCTTGAAGTACCAATTGGTATGGCTTCTGACACTGTGAATGGGAAATGACAGCCTTATATTGACAGTTTACAGATAAAGAAATATACATTTCCATATCCTTTTAGATGTGTTTTGGTGTGAGTTAATATTTTCTGATTTAAATATCAGGCTTTAAGTATACAGTTGGTATTCTCTTACATTACAGAAGAATTGAACTTCAACCATAGTGACAAATGAAAGAAAGGGAAAGCTAGATCTAATGAAGTCTGCAGAGAATTCCAAAACAAAGTGCTTAAAACCTAGAAAATAGAAAAATCATGGCAAGTTCTAATAGGCTGTGGAGTAGCCACCTGTCAGGCCTGGATTTTTGGTTGTAGCCCTATCTCCGGAGTACTTTAAAATCTGATTGAACAAAGCACTAGAAAACATTCTGTGGTTAAAATGAAATGCTAAGTAAAGATCACCACTTATTTTCTCTCCGTCCCATAAACCCTTATCTGTGGTCAAAGAAGGAATAAAACTGCTTCAGTTATGGGTGCTGCTTGCTGGCCAGCTGGCACATAAACAGGGTGGATTAGCCAGTGATGATCACTGACCGTTTGTGAAGCTGCCATTACCTATATGGTACATTTAAAACAACAATTTGGGACCACTGCTTTAAAAAACAGCTTCTAACTTTGCGCGTACCCAGTAGCACTTGTAACAGTTTGTCCAAGAACAACCATAGGAGCATGATTTAATATGGCAAGGCAAGCAACTCACTGTCTGCCCTTAGAAATGCTCCTGCTTTTGCTTCAGCCTCCCAGCCACACTCTGACAGTCTGGGAACCTTTGCCCTTTACTTACATACATGAAAACAGGGCAGATGATCCCAGAAACCATTGTCTGTTACTGCTACTGCCTTTACCCTGCTAAAACCCTTTTCATTCACCATCTGGATGCTGCATGAAGTTTTGGGCCTCCCAATACCAGGCAGAAGTTCATAGCCTGGAAAAGACCCAGCAGAAGACAGCCACAATGGTGCTCACTTACCCTAGCAGGAGAGACTGGGGAACCAGACAAGCAGAGGTCATACTTGATAACAGGAAAAATATTTCCACATGACGGCAGCTAAGCAGGAGATCAGTTTGCTCAGAGGAGCCGTGTTGTTGATATATTGGGAGGTTTGCAAGATCCATCTGATACAGCCCTCAGTAGTCTGTCTGAGCATGAGCTGACCCTGCTTTGAGCACAAGGTTGTACTGGAGACCTGGCAAGTAGGGGTCTCACAAGGTCCCTCTCTACCTGTACTATCCTTTGACTCTGTGCATCTGATTCAGCCCTACCAATGTACCTCTCTGATTTGATGCTCAATTTCCAGAGTTATCCACCAAGTTGAACTGAGCACTTTAGGTAGAGAAAGTATGAGAATACAATAAACACGGAACCTCATAATGTTCTTTCTACTGAGATACTTTTCAGACTGCTGTGATTCTTGAAATGTGGACTTTGGAAGATCTGAGTAGTTCTGAAATAATAGGTATGGAGACATATGTATTCTTATTTCAGGGACAGTTCTTTCTTGGAAGCTTTCCCATGAAAATAGTTTTTCATTCCAGTGTTTTACATCATTGAAATTCCCTCTTTCCAAGAAACAATATTCTTGAGAGAATGAGAAAATGCCTATCTTCCTTTTAATTTCCTTTTGGTGTCATCAAAATACTTTTCAATCACATTCTTCTCTGAATATTGGGAAAATTAGTCAAAGTAGATGTTCTCCAAAGGATTATGGATCATAACAAGTTTGTGTGAATTTACAATCTCTGAAATAGATCATTATGTGGCCACTTTGTTTTGCATGAGTACATTAAAACCAGATGCGAGTTGCTGAGTCAGCTTTGATACGGTAGCAGGATCATGCTTTCCAGGAAACAAATGATCACCATCCATAATTATATTTTCTAAAACCTAAGATAAGTAGCTGAAACCAGAAAAGGAAAACTGTGGACTTGCCTAGTTTCTGCTGGACATAGCCTCATGCCTGATTAAAGAACATAGCTCTCAGCTCAGCCAAGCACTGGCTCCTATAAAAGCAAAAACATCACGAGAGGTCATACAGTCATTGCTAACTGTATAATCTGAAATCATATAAAAGACCTGGAAGAGATTTCAGGGGGCAGTGTCAACTCAGCCTGTGCCATTTTCTGACAGATGTTTATCTGCCCTTTCAGAAAAACTTTTATTGGTAATAGGGAATGTTTTGTCTCCTCAGGCAACCTTTTTCAGTATTTCAATAATGTTACTATTGAAAAGTTTCTCCTGACATATCTCCTAAGCTTTCTGTACTGTAATTTAAGTCCTTTTTTTTCCTTTTTTTTTTTCGTCCTGCACACACCATATATGGAGGAGAGTCTCCCTTCTCCAAGCAATAACATCTTGTTCAAACAGAATAGGGCCTCTGAGGACTTCTAATGCAGGATAGTGGTGAAGAGCTTGAGTGAAAAGACATTTTTCATTCAAAGCTACAACAGAAAGGATAAATGAAGTCATGCAACTGCAAAAGAAAAATTCTAGAGATTGTTATTTTGTTTTCTGCTATTACAGGAATACTTATGTCATTCTAATTTTCCTATGCTTTCAAGGGAAGTGTTTGCTGAGGAATATCATCTGGGAACCAAGCTGGACTTCCAGAACCATGATGTAGTAAAACCTGATGGAAGTGTATTGGTTTTCTCATTGCAGAGAATAAAGACATAAATCTATTTTTTCATCATGTATTTTTGCTGGCCTGAATTTCTCCTCAAGAGAAGCACAGGAATGGCAAATCATTTTTTATGGTCAGTACAGAATAAAAATACATATTCATATATAGATAGATAGATAGATAGATAGATATAAAACCAGAATGAATAAGAAACTATTGAGGAAGGACAGAAATGAAGGCTGAGGAGAACAAAATGGGTGAACTGAGGAGGTGCGAGTCTATGAAGAGGATTCTACCTCTTAGGATTTCATTGTCTCACAGATCAGGTGTCAGCTCAGACAAGGACTTAGCAAAAAAATAATTTTTGAGCATAAAGCTGCCTCTTCAGAAGCTGAACCACACAAATAACTACTACTGACCATCAACTGCCATTTCAGCTGTTGGAATTCAAACTAGAATTTTGACTTAATAAAATCAAATACTGCATCAGTATCCAAATGGACATAAAACATTTTTTATAGTTTCCTCCAGGCCACCCAAGTATAGTTAGAATGACAAGAAAAGCTCATAGGTGGAAGGAAACAACCACCCCAGAAGACCCATTGACTCACAGATTAAGGCTGAACTCAGAGAGAAATTCTACTTTTAAAATGTGGCATTTCAAATGAGTGCATAGAAGTTTGTTCCTAAGGCATTCATTCTTTTGTGGGTTCTACTCACAGGTCCGAGAAGGCAATGCTTTGCTGACCAACCTGAGAGGCAGAGGCTCCTCATGTAGGACAAGAGCCACCATTCATGAAGATGCATGTTCCACTGGCAATTGATTTGTTTCTATAGGATGAGACCAACATGTCACTTCCTTGAACCTGGAAAACATTATTAAGTAGAGTAAGTATAACTGCACAAAATGAAAAACTTATTTCTCAATTTATGGCAAGATTTACCCTTCAAACATGAAGCAGCAGGACAATTGCTAGAACGATCATAAGATTTTCCTCATCTTAGAAAAGGAAACACTTTTAGGACTAATATCTTCTCCAAGCAGACTGCATTTCCTTCTCTCTCTTTCTGATTATTTAACTGTTGTCAGTAGAAGGATGATGAGTTGAGTCAGGGTTTCTGGATGACTGCATTTGCACAGCTGGTGAACAAACAAATGTTCTCTATCAAACAGAGCATCCCTTTCTAACAACTTGTAAACCATCACTACTGCTTAAACTATGCCACATAGAATAAAAATCTCTTACACCATATGCATCTTGAGTATTCAGCAAATATTAAGTAGAAAAACAAAAATGAGAGAAGACCTACCATATGTGAACTATTTGGCATTTATTAGTAAACTAGTAGCAGGGTTTTAAAGTCATTTACCAAAGCAAGCGGAAAAGTAAAACATTAGGTTGAGAGAACGGATTTAGACAGAGGGATACTGAGGTTTATAAGAACCATGTCACCTCATAGACTCATTAAGACTCCCACATACAGCCCACGTGGAGAACAAAGTGCTCAGGAGCCACCAAGCTGAAAGGAGCCACTCTGCTAATAAATTGGGGACCATGGCAGGCAAGGTGAGAGAAAAACTATTAATCCTGGCAAAGTATATGTTTAAAATAGACACTGAGCAGCTCTTGGCTCTCCAATATGATTGTGCAAAAGTCCTTTAGAAATGCAGGAATTGAGGCTCCTTATTACTAGATATTTCAGGTTCTGTAAAGTAAGAGGGCAACTGGGTGGGGGGGTTCTTCATGGGGATGGTACCTGACAAATGGATATCAATATTTAAATAAACTACTAGTCTGGTATATATGTTGTCTGCAAACATAACTTGTCATTTTAGTTCTTAATTTGTTAATTCTGTGCTGAAATGCTAATTTTTCACATCTGGTTTGAGCTATGAAATTGATTGCTTTACATGAGACAGTTGTTTTTCATGTTTTGTGACTAACATATTTAATCATAGCCCAGTTCAGTTCACTGTTAAACTGCTCTGATATAAATGTGATTAAAATTAAACCCATTCTGTGTTCTGTGCGATTTCAAGTGTTCCTTAGACAGTAAGACAACTGTGGGAGTTTTACCCATAATGTATAAAAAGAAACAAAATAAAAAACTTGCAACTGGGGAAAAAAAACAGTCAAAATCTCCAGTAGCATCGTGTGCCCAGGAAGCAATCTTAAGCATTATTAAAAGGACAACACTGCAACATAATCTAACAGGGGGGAAAACAAGTGAAAGAAAAAAAAATATTTAATTTGTTACCACACTAAGATTAGTCCCAGAGCTAGCTGTTAGATTATCCAGAGTGAGAGTCAAGCACTGCAGCCTAATGTAACTTGAACTAATCTTATACAGTACCATGGAACAACCATAAATTACTGAGAGCCTGTGAACGGTCATCTCATGAACTGCAAAGAGGTTTCTTAATTTCATTTTGATTTTGTGTCTGAACTTCGTTCCTTTCACATCCTGTTTTTTCTAATCGGAGCAAAAGGAGAAAGGAGAATTATACCTTGTGTATTTCACAAAGCCCGTTACTCTGTCATACCTGGCCTGCAGAACAATAACCTGGCATCATGAGAGGAGCTGCCAGATACAGCAACGCATTGTTGCTGTTTGAAAAGGTAGTTTATGACAGATCTAATAGATTTAGCTGAATACCATATCCTGAAAGCAAGAAGAATCTCACAAAATTATTTTTATCTCAGAAGTAAATCAATGTCATTTATTGTAACACTTGTGGCTGAAAAGGACACAATCTGCACTGCCTGCACACCACTCAATCCCAGTGAAAACGGATTTTTAGAAGCTTCTCACATAATTACACTTAATTTCAGAACGTTATGTTGCTTTTATGAACATATTTTGTCTAAAAAGATCTTTGTCTAAAAGTATTTACCTGGCTGCAGTCTCTAAACTGCTGTGTGCAGTGTTCTCTGCCTTCTGCCTTCTCTTGCTGAATCTCCTCATCAATGAGCAGGAACAGACTGATAGTTCCCTCGGTAAGTGTGTGGACACCACCAGCGGAGGGGGGAGCAGGTGACACACTCAAGGGCAGCGCTGCCGTTAAGAGAGACCCTGCCAGGCCAACCAGGAACTTCATAAAATCCAATCAGAACAAAGGCAACATGCTGCACTCGAGAGGGACTGGCATCCCTGCACCAGTACAGGCTGGGGAGGAGCTCTACTGAAAAAGATCTAGGGGTCCTGGCGGGCAGCAGATAATAGAATTATAGAATGGTTAGAGTTGGAAGGGACCTTAAAGATTATTAGGTTCCAACTCCCATGGCATGGGAAGCGACACCTCCCACTAGAGCAGGGTGCTCAAAGCCCCATCCAGCCTGGCCTGCAACACTTTCAGGGATGGGGCAGCCACAACTTCTCTGGACAACCTGTTGCAGTGTCTCACCACCCTCACAGCAAAGAATTTCTTCCTAATATCTAGTCTAAATCTCCCCTCATCCAATTTAATACCATTACCCCTTGTCCTATCACTCCAGTTCCTGACAAAGAGTCCCTCTCCGGCTCTCCTGGAGCTCCATTCAGATACTGCAAAGCTGCTATAAGGTCTCCCCGAAGCCTTGTCTTCTCCAGGCTGAACAGCCCCAGCTCTCTCAGCCTGTCTTCATAGGAGAGGTGCTCCATCCTTCCTAATCATCTTGGTGGCCCTCCGCTGGACCCGTTCCAACAGTTCCATGTCCTTTGTATGTTGAGGACTCCAGAGCTGGACACAGCACTTCAGGCGGGGTCTCATGAGTAGTGGGGGAGAACCACCTCCCATGACCTGCTGGTCACACTTCTTTTGATGCGGCGCACACTGACAGCCCAGAAAGCCAACCATATCCTGGGAAAGGATTATTCCTGCTCAGGCAGCACACTTTGGTGCTGCTTCAAGTTATGGCTTCTCTAATACAAAAGGTGTTATAACCTTAGGACATGTTCAGGAGAAATCTGCCACGATGGTGGGATGCTGGAGCACTTGACCTGAGGGGAAAGTCCAGGGAATTGGGCTTGTTCAGCCTGTGGGACCCAAGAACAGTGCACAGTACCTGAGAGGATGGCAGCAGGGAGGGGCAGTCAGGGTCTTTATGGAGTGAGGAATAATAGGGGTCAATAGTGGTGTTAGTCTTTCCTTCCATATGCTTTATGTGATACTGTCAGCATCTTCAAATCTAACCTGCTCTCCTTTGTTTTACTAAGCCTGTGTAAGCTCCTGACACTTTCCTAGTCTTTGTGTCCTTTGATCAAATACTACCTCTTTCTAGCATTAAACCTTTAGCAGCCATCCTACCTTCCGCTGGCTCAGTTCCCTTTGGCTAATATCCAAGGTAAATTTCCAAATCACTCTTTGCATCTCATTGGCCCCTGCTAATTGCCTCCTAAAGATGTACTTCTCCTCTACAACATGTGATGATATTGCACATGCTACTGAATTCAAGGTCTCCTTTTCCTTAAAAGCCTCCTTTTCAGAGCCATCAGAGGATTGCCCTACAGAAGATAATAAAAAGCCAATCAGCCTTTAAAATAAGCCTCCTTTTTTTTCTTCTCCCAAGATAAATTCCACCTTCATGTTTTGCTTCTTAGTTACTTAACCTGCTCTCCTTGGAGTTTGTTTACCACTCTTAACAGCTATTCCTGTTTATTCCTCAGGCTCCTAGCATTTAAGAAAAAACTTCCCAAGGATTTCATTTGCCTTCTACTCAAATTAGATTTGGGGTTTTCATACTGTGCCTTGACACCTTTTTAAACAAAGTAGAACAAAACGCATAAATTTCATTTCAAAAAATTAAACCGATTGTTTATTATTTTAGACAAAATCTTGCATGTCCAGTTTTTCAATTAAGAGGCATGGATCTATCCCTGGTTTATAAGTAGAATAGTTCAAGTAGTGGTAAAACCAAATGTGTTTTGTGAAACTAGAATGCATTAGTGTTTCCTAATCTATAAAGCTACATCTAATTTTATCTTAGTTTTGAGGAAAGCCACTGAAAGGTTTAGCCACAAGTGAAAGCAGCACCACAACTCATTCAATTTGATTTTAAATCTGAATCTACTGCTTTTAATAGCAGTAGTCATAAGGGAGAAGGCTAAACTATTATAAAATATACATCTGGGGATTAAACTACCCACTAACATCTCCACGTTAATTATACAAATAGCTCAATAGAACTCCTTTTGGTCGGGCACATCCAGCTCCCCGGAGGTAAACCGCTATAGGTATTATTACAGCAAGTTTTATAGCCATCATAATGTAATGAAGCTTACACCCTTCATTAATTGAAGACTTGGGTTTTTTCTGGATGATTTACAGGTAAGTGGTGACATCTGTGTGGCTATGCCACAAGAATATGCACTCAAGGAACTAGAAAAAAAATGTCACTACTCGCCCCCTGCTAATTTTGCAACTTCCTCTTAAGCTGTTGTACTGAAACCTCATAGGAGTGTGTGCTCTTTTTTTTTTCTTGTCCAGCTCCACTTTCTGTCTGGGTTGTGAGATCTTGGCTGAGTGGAAGAAAGGTGGCCACTTCTGCATGAAAATGAGTGGGTTTCACTGATCACTAAAATGTCGACTTTGCTCAGGAACATGAGAGTTTACATTTCCTAGGTAATGGGCACCAAAATCCCCCAAAACTGGGATAAAATTATATGCAACTTTTATGGTGCAGGCCTATGGAGCCATTTATAAAAATAAGCTGGGTTTTATATGATTGGTAACAAAAATACATAAAAATGTTGTTTGCCCCATATATTGGGAAATATCCTGTCTTGGCACTCTGCAGCTGGTGAGTCATAATTTTACAGTTTTTACTAAAATAAAAATGAAATTAAAAAGTCCACATTTTCAAAGAAGTACAGAAACATAATATTTATAGAAGATCATAAACAAGTACTCTGTTAATAGCTGTTGAACTTTGTTTAAAGAATAACAGACTAACATTTCCAAAGTACTCTTTGCTGAGATTGAACAGGATTTTATTCAAACTGTTGCGGTAACTAATGAAAAACAAATGAGATTTCCAAACAGTTTTGACTGTTAGGGGTGTGATGGCAATATCATTGCTTTTTGCACTTACAGCTGCTGCTTACACTGAAACTACCCATTTAAAACATTGTGTCATTTTATACTTGAACTCTTGATCTGCCATATAGAAGGGCCAGGCATATTTAACCCAGACTGGAACCAGTCTGATGCAACCCCAGTTTTGTCCTTCTGCTTTCAAGCTTGCTTAAAACACTGAAGTGGATCACAGACTACCACCAGCTCTGGAGCTGTTTCTTGGGAAAAAAAAGAAAAATTAAAAAGCATCATGATGCTCTTGGTAAGCTGATGCTCACAGTAATTATAGTCAGAGAGTTTCTTGTCCTTGTCCTACCCTGCTGGTTTGCTTTCCCCATCAGCTGCAGGACAAATGAGGGCCTGGGGCACAGACTGTGCAGCTCCCCAAGACTGAAAAGCCCTTGGTGGCTCATGAGAGCTGTAGTTCAGCAGAAGAGGCTCAATTCATCACTGATAAAAGATATGAGTAGCTGAATTAAGCTTCTTGTAAAGCATTTCGTTAATACACTAGAAAAGATGTTGAAATGAAATTGATACATTTTTAAAATTTTCATTTTGCTGCTGAAGTCAGAAATTGCCACAAAATCTCCACATTCTGCATAATGCTAACTTTTAGTCAAACAAGTCTTAACATTTTTCACATATAAATAGTTTTGAGGAAACTTAGGATTAAAAAAACACTGAATATCTTTGTGAAGATTGGAGAAATTCTGGTGGAAAAGGTACCAAAATCTGATGTAATGTCTTCTATATTGCAAAATGTAGACAGAACAAAATAAATGTATTGATGAACTGAAAAGCCTGGTCTCATCTTGTTGTTTCTGTATTGTTAAATTCCCAAATAGTTTTATTTTTAATGCAGACAGGTCTGCTAAGAGTTTAGATATTTTTAGCCGAATGGATATAACTAGGAAAAGGGGTCTCATATATCATAAATTATTATAATTTTTTGTCTCCATTTTACTGAGTGGACAGCATTGAGAGTCCACATGATTCTGAATCCTGAAAATCCCGATGCTTTAGCTGCACTGTTAAAAAAGTGGACCAGCAGCTGCTTCAGAAGTATTAAATGTTTTGTTATTGAAATCAGAAGTCTATCACTCACATTAACGGGGTCAAATTTCACCTATGACTCTGTTTCCTTAAAAAAAAAAACAAACAAACAACCAAAAAATAATAAAAACCCCAAACAAGCAAACCAAAACAAAAAGGAAAAACAAACACCTCTGTGTTTGTAAGCCCCTCTACAACACTTTCAAGGTTTTAGCTAAAAGTTCAGGAGACAAAAGTCAAAGATTGCTGGAAGGACAACTGATCCTGAGATTAGCTGGCCTGATACATTCTGGCTGCGTCCGTTAAAGCTGAAGTAGGAAATGGCCAAGCTCATAGAATAATTTTTACATATTATTCTGCAAGTAAGGGCACACTTAGATTTCATTTTTTCCACCTCAGATGTCACTTGATCCCTCCAGATTCTCAAATCAATCCCTGCCTTGATTTATATTTTGCATAAATATTTTGAAAGAGGGCAGATGTGGCCACGCAGACCCCCACTACTATTTAGATGGGGGCTGCATCTATTGCAGGAGACAGATGTGCTCAACAGGAAAATAGTCACAGCCATGTTACAGTACTAAACCTTGACATACTCCAAACTTTCTTAAAACACCTGTTCTGCACAGCTCTGAGTGAAGCTATACTAAAGAACAACACAAATCACATAGAGGAAGGGCTAAAAAATATTGTAACTTTACTCTTCCTTGGATACTAACAGTGCGGAGAGTGTTTAGCAGAACATGAAGTGTATTCATAGCTCAAGTTTTTAAGCATGTTTTTCCTCCTCTAGTGTTGCACTGGAATTTCCATTTGACTGTTCAAAATGAACGAATGATGATAACTTAGAAGAATTAGAGGACGCAATTAGCCTGTCCTGCTTCAGCCTACTGAATATTTTGATGATGCAGAGTTAATACCAATTGAATGGCGTATTTGTATGGAAGGGAGCTAAACTCAAAGTCTAATCCAAATTATAGCTGGGCTTATTACTTGAGTTATACTACTGGGCATGCTGCATACAGAAACGACTCTGTGAAACATCGAAGGCAAAGAAATCCTGCTTTATAGTGCATATAATCGGAAAAGTAAGGAAAGAAAATTTAAACTGTTATTTAAACAACTCTCATTCCAATTACTACTTTCCTCTCTGTCAGGGCCAATTATTCTCACTTTAGACATGACTAGCATTTCTAGAGGCTTTTTTTTTTTTTTTACAATGTATAGAGTGCCGCACAGTCACTTTGAAATGCCTGAAACATAAATTAAAGTACACAGGAAAAGGAGACTTACTAAACTTAAAGATATCCTCTTATTTTGTCATACTGAGGCACATTAAAATACAGAAGGACTTTACAAGCAGTAAAGTGTTTTGGACACGCATTTACTTTTGCCTCTTAAAGTAACAGTGAGAAAAATTTGAAAACCAGAGCATTGCTTCCCTAACATGTATGCCAGACAAGAAAGCAAGACCAGGAATGTTTCCTTCCTTGCTCATAAAAAAAATTTAAAATAGAAGTATTGGTTCTGAAATGAATACGACATACTACTTATATTGTCAGACTACTGATACTCTAGTTTAGAAGCCTCCATAACCCTGACCATGAACAGATAGAATGAAAATGAACACAAAAAAAAAAGCGAGCAGTCAAAACCCAAGAGTATATTTTTGTCCTTGTTAAAATGAAAGCAGGTTAATTTTTTTTTTATTATTTTAACATGACATAATACAATCATAAATTTACATTGATTCCAGACTTACCAACTAGAGAACAGGGGGCTTGCCTTTGGATAGTAGATCAGGAACTGGCTGTCCATAGCTCTCTCATTTGCAGAAGATACAGTTGTTCAGTAATGATTTTGATCAACTAGAATAGAACATTTCCCAGAAAAAAAAAAAAAAAACAACAAGTACCTGGAGATCTTACTTTGCTGTGTTTCTCCCACTTGTCTGACTGGGGCAGACCAGACGTGCATAAATGAACCTGTGTTCCAAAGGACTCCTTCATTGCACCCCATCCTGCAGGCAAGAAACACAGCAGGAAAGGAGATTTATTATATTGTATTTTCATGAATAAAAAGTACAGGTTTGATACTTGCTGCTGCAGATTTTTGCCCTGAAGGCCTCCAAAATCTTTTGATATTTTGTAATAGCTTATTTATTTGCATTAGTAATGGAAGCTCTGTCAATCAAGAATTGTATGCTTGCTTTACATCTGTCCCCATGGACGCAAGAAAGCTGTGTGATTGGCAGAATTGCGTGCAAAACACTGATTTTACTTCTTGAATTGTGTCCTCCTAGATACACCCATCTCCTTTACTACTTTCTTCAGTATCTATGTCAATATGGGTCGAGGTGCCAGCACTGTTGATAAACTGGTGCAGGCAGAACCTTCCTGTGGGCTTCAGAAAACTTCGACTGTAGAAAGCTAACAGCTGGGAGGTGGCTTTCCCTGCACAGTGTACCTCCGCTCTTACACTTCATCTATAATATTTTTGTTATATTAGCTTGGGAAAATCTTTTACAACTAGGGACAACTATACTTTTCCAGATTAAGTCCACTACATACACCTCAGAGAACTGACTGTAATACTCAGGGCTTTGTACATTTGTTGTCTGCATTTAGCTCCAAGCCTATTTTCTAAATTTCTCATGGGTACCAACAGAACTGATTGCATAGACCTAGATCTATACATCTAGTCAAAAAATATGAAACCGAGTAAAATGCAAGCCTAAAATCACACCAAATAAAAAAAAGCTTTTCCTTCTAAAATTCATCCTGAGATGAAATAATAATAAAAAAAAAAAATTACAGAAACAAATAACATGCAAATATGGAGTGAGCTAAAGGAATGAAAAGTTAATCGTATGCCTAAACATTAAAATTGGCTGGTTTTGGAAGCCCAGCTGCCCCATGAGAAAAAGTAGCTTTAAGATTTTTTCAGAAATGAAGGAAATACACACTAATTCTGGTACCTTTTATGTAGGGCTAATAGATTTGACCTCACAGTAACACAGATACTTCCTGCGATGACTGCTTACCTGTGTACAATTGACCTGAAGTGGTAACGTCATGATTTTGTCTTGAGTTCCCTTCTTCAGCTGATTTCGTCAGTGTATCCAGTTTCATGTAATGCACTGGGAGGTGTCCCTGCCCATGGCAGGGGGGTTGGAACTCAATCTTTAAGGTCCCTTCCAACTCTAACCATCCTATGATTCCATGATTCTCACTTTTGGCCTGTGATGCTCTTCTTTCTTTACCTCATTTCACAACCCAGTTCGTATACCTTTCTCTCCAGTTTAAATTTGAATGCATTAACCTTTTTCCTCCTCCATTTTCATAACCGGAGAACTCAGATACCTCCCAGACTCTATGCAACCAGGAAGGATTTTGCCCATTCCCAACAAATGCTCACAGGAAAGGCTCAGCTCCTTCAGCTCATCCTGGCTTCCATAGAGCCCAGCAAACTCCATGGTTTGGAATTCTTCCCACTTCTTAGTCTGGCAGGTACTGGGATTACAGAGCATCAAAAACTAACCATATGACGACTTTATCTCCATGACTGAGGCAAAGACAGCAGAGTGTACAACTCCATAGTTTAATTTTTACAAAGAATTGCATCAAAATTGCAATAAGTACAATTCTGACGCTCTTCATTTAAACATAACTCAAAAACTGGCTATAAGTGCCCTTTGTTGATCTCATAACTATTTTTGGCAGGGATGATATATACGTAGGAAAGAAACGCGTCACTCTGGGTCTCCTCACCTGGCCAAAACTCGCTGAAAATGGGCCACGTGGTTTCTGGCAGTGGTCTGTCAGCTTGTGAAATGCAGCAAACAAACATTAGTGTGTTTTCCTCACATTTGGGATATTCAAATAGCATGTACCAGCAGGAAAAAATGTCCCCTGGGCCACTGTGAGAATGACTATCAATTAAGATTTTTCTCTACAGAGATGGGCAAGTGTTTAGTTCAGTTTGTTCTCCCTTGGGCCACATAGACTATAATTCTTTTGTCACCCTTATCTTTGTCTTGATTGTGTGTTTTTTCCTCAATAGAAAATAAATGTGAATAAACATGAAACCAGAATGAAAGTAAATATATTCTGGTTTCTTTGTACGTTACCCCAGGATGGCCACAAAGCTGAAAACGAATAATCAGAAACCATTAAAGAAAAGTTCCATTAACAGCCAAAGGTAAAGAAGGTATATCCCCCGAGAATCTCAAGGTACATCCCTCAGGAGAACCTGGCTGTGGTACAATGATTTTGTCTGCCCACATGAACACACAACCGTCAGACAGGTACAATTCAGATTTATGCAGAACATTGAAGGAAAGAAGAAAAATTGCAATAGCCAGGATCTTTTTTGGAAAGAAGAAATATTTGCAGCCGAAGTACAAGACATTCTACCAGGAGTTTCCTTAAACAATAAGAACTTTATTGACATTTTAACAAGAGGAGACATTTCTCTGAATTACAACCTTATTTAAACATTACACAACAGACACAGTGTAAAGTGGGTAAGAGAGTTTCTGTTAGTCCTTATAGGACTATCAAGGTCAAAAGTCAATTAGAGTACTTCTTCTAATTGAAGAGATGAAATTATTTCCTTGCTGCCTCGCATAGTGTGTCCTGATTTTACAACAAATATTTATAGGATAAATCATTCTGTTAGGAAAAGACATGATTCATTCTACCCTAGGCAGACATTAGTGTAATTGTAAATGTGAAATTCATAGTTACTAGCACTGGTAAATATTTGCACAGAACCATTTCCTGTTCCATGACTACAAAAGTCTAGTTTTGCTGAAGACCCAGTTAGTGTCGAAGCCAAAGTTTGCTCACAATAACCATGCTAATGTAGTTGCTGAATGTAGTGGAGCAATTTGCATGCATGAGATGAGCAGAACTTGACTAGTGATCGGAAGGCCAAAGCTGCTCTGCAACCCGTCCTGTGCTTTGGCTTCACAAACCAGCAAATCCAGGACATTCAGACGAAAGGCCAGATGTCCTACCCTCCATTCAATGGATTCACGCACCTACCTGTTTCATAGCTTCTTCTATTCTGATTCACAGTCTTCAAGAATGTTGTGCCAGCTGCACATTAATGTAGCTGCTGAGCCTTTATTTTTACCATTTTTTATAGAATTAGGATAAAATAAATGCCTTATATCTATGTTTGCCTTTCTGTCAAGCAAGCAGAGTATCTGCAGGGTTATATGATTTACAACCAAGAGGAGAAATGAAACAAAACTCAGAGAGAATATTTTTATTTTAAGCACTGATTTGCTCATTCTTGTTTACTTCTTGCTGATGGAACTGACAGCAAGGGATTTGTATTGTTATTTCTTCTGCTGATTGCTGAGACAACAGGCTGACTGTGCCCTGACTTCTCCCCAAGCTCCCTTTCCGTGTCCCTGTTTCCTGGTAGTTTCTCCAATTTAAGAAGCTGAAGACAGCGGAATTTGGGCCCAAAAGTTCTCCGACGTTTTCTGTTGATTTAAGTGGTTTTTTGGTACTGCCGAGTATAATTGTTTAGGGATAGGTTCTCAGTGTAAACTGGCAAAGAGCCTCCGAGTGCTGCGTAGCCGTGCCAACTTATACAGCAGAGAACTTGATACGATCTCGATGAAGGGAGCATAATGCTAGACGCAAGAGAAATTCAAAAGTCAGAGAGAGACAGACCAGCGGAAAGCTCAAGGGAGAGAGAGTTAAAAAAAAAAAAAAAAAAAAAAAAACCCAAAACAAAAAAAACCCACAAATAANNNAAAAAAACCAAAACCCAAAACAAAACAAACCCACATATCAGAAAATCTATTTTAATAGCTCTGTAAGGGGCCAGCTGCAGGTAGTTGGGGGAAAAGACGTCAAAGCGTAGCAGGCTGAGTTGATCTGCCTGTCCCTTTGTGTGAATGCTGGTGGAGAGAGCGCGTGTCATTCGGCTTCCTTGCTAATGCTCTGAGACGATTAAACAAGGTACCAGTCATTGTCTCACTAGCTGTGAATATAACAGCATTCCTGCCAAGCATTTCTGCTGTGCCAAGTGTGAGTTTGTTTTACAGTATAACTAGGAAAACAGTGCAATGAAAGGCTCATCCTGCCGTGACCACACATAAATTCAGAGGCACCCTGTGCCGCATTCAGTAATGCTGCGATTAGATTAGACAGTCCATCACCAATCTGGAGATTGCTTTGAGTCTGGTTTATACCTGCCATGTGTCCACACAGTCTATACTTAAATATTTACAGAGCAAAGCCAGTGTAGCCTTTTCTGTTTCGCTATATTTCTATAAGCAAAGCTAATAAAAATGTGGCACCAGAAAAAAAAAAGAAAAAAAAAAGAGTAATAGGAAACTCCCCCTATGGTCAAGATCACCCAAATGTTTGTGAAGAAGGGAAAATCCTCATTAACGAGCCATGCGTCTCCATCCTCACCATCAAACTGCAGTCTGGAACACCACTGTTTAGTTCCAGGAGTTCTTATTTGGAAGTCGTCAGGCAGGCCAAACTATAAGCAAAAAGCCTGGCAGCCTTCAGTGATCAGAGGTTGAGAGCATGGAAGAGAGGTAGGAATTATTTTGCGCACCTGGAAAGCTCGCAGCTACAGAAGCTGAGCCAGAAGCAGAGGGAAGACCGTGCCACTCAGGAGAATCAGAGCACCCGGTAATAATTAAACAACTCCTGGTCATGGTAACTTGCAGAATGGGTCAGGGGCTGGGGAAAAGAAGCATTCAAGGTATTTTTAAATCACAATCTATATGCTTTAATGCAAATTAACATTCAGAACTTCAGTTTTCGGCTGGGTTTACTAAGCAAAGAACTTCTGGTCCATCAGTAACCACTGGAAGTACAGTTACACATATGAGGGCAGACAGAAATGAACCTTCCTCCTGCCTGGGTTCTGCCTTGGCCAGAACTTTGACATTTCAATCTATGAAATGCCAAGTAGCTATTGCGTGTACAAATGCTATTAGTAAGGGTTATTCACTATGTTTTGCAGGGCTTCAGTAAGTTGCACTGCCCATCCCTATAATTTCTTTTGTCTGGTATTTTCTGCATCACAAAAATATGCATTTGTTTGCCTCAGCAGGCCCATGTTCATACATTCATTAGAACTGCAGTGTAGGATAGATTAATTAGATAAAAATGGGGAAAGAAAGCTGTGCTTAACAGATTTATGTGCCTTTGAGAACAAGTCATACAAAATAATCCTTCCAAGAGGATGCAATGTAGCAGTCTCACAGGAAATGTCATCTACATTATTTGGGTTGGGCTCCATTATGAGTAAAAGTATGCTAATGTATGCACAGAGAAATATACATATCTCTGAATGGAGGTTACGTTTTCCTACTTTTGAGGAGATCATGGTTTCAATAATAATGTGTTTGAGCACTCTGATGGCTGAGCTATTTACACAACAAGCATTCTCTATCAAGGGCCACTGAAGTTCCTCCCGAACTTCTGGCAAAGAGAAGCCCTAATGCTATTCATTTTTCAAAAGAAGGAAACCATACAAAATATTGGTCCGTAACACCAGATCTCCCTTCCATGCTAATACATTGCTTTGTATAAAAAGGGACTTCAGAACCATAGGCAGGATTACCAGGGGATAAGTGATAAACTATACAAATAAAAAAGTGAAACTATATTTCTGTTACTTTTCATCATCTACAAAATGACAGTTGAAAAGCTTCCCAATTTAATTTCAAAACCAGTGGCATAATGGCTTTGGAATTATGTCTGCACATTGGAAAAACCCAAGAACTCATCCTGTGGCATTAAGTGAAACACTGTGACCAGAATTACACAATTTGTTTGCAAAGACAGTCCAATTAAATCTTAAATCTAGGAAAATACATTTAAAAGAGGTTACAGTGCTGGAGCTACTGTTTGGTGTTTTGCCTCATATCTAGAAACTTTTTACAATTCAATCAAAGTATCCAAATGGCACTCTAATAGTGGAACATCTATAAAACTTACCTCAACCAGGAGAAATCAGGGTAAATTTTCCCCTAGACACATAATTCCCTCTATTCCCCACTGCAGCCAATCAACCATCTTTCTACCGACATTTTGGACATCAGGGGCTAAAGGGATGATATCAGATAAGGACTAGCAAAAATATTGTTCACATGGCAATGAAAACGTGTTAAAAGATTGAAGTAACATTGCCTGGACAGAGCTCTGTGTAGCCTTTTATTAGATAACATGTCACAGGCTTTTACCTTTTTCCTTTTAATGGGAAAGCTCTACCCAATTTATTGCAGCCACCCTACAGGCATCCTCTGTGTTTATTGCCATAATCCCTGGGCTGCCTTAATTGAGAGGAGTGGGGAACAGGCAAGAGGTGAGCAACGTGACAGATCTGAATGAAAAGATAAACTCACCTGGAGCTTTTTGTATTTACGGATGATAGATTTGAGATTAGCTGGATTTCTCTTAGAAGACTGCACGGTTTTAGAGCTAGAGCTCTGCTATAGATCCCATGCTTTACTGCTCATCACCATGGAAATGCTGAACTTACTGGGTAAGATCTGAAGTTTAAGAAAGCGTGAGGCAAATTCCCTTAGGTGTTGTCAGAGTAGAAAAAGAAGATGCTCAAAAGATGATAGATGCTTTTATTAACTTAANTTTTTTTTTAAAAAAAAAAGTTTAGCTGTTAATATTCAAAAACATTTAATTGATGACAAGTATATAGGTAGAATTTGGGTAGAAAATGCTCATTTTGAGAAAACAGGGCTGCTGTTGTTTTGTTGTTTTTTCCATTTTCTTTTTTAACTTAGAAATTAAATAATAATCCTCACACTTCCAAAATCCATGCCTTTAAGAAATTTCTATCAATTGAAAAACAAATGGCATCGATCTATCTATATTTAGTGTGGAAAAGCACTACTATGTTTATGTTAGGGTTTCTAGTGTACAATGAAACATTTAAAAATGAACAGTAGCGTTCTCTTTTGAGCAAGACTTGAAATCAATTGAAGGGAGAAATTTTTGTATTAATAAGTGTCAATGAAGAGTTACTGTTGTAAAACAAAACAAAATGTATATATTTTAAATTATCACTAGTACTGGAATATCAAACACAGTTAAAATGCAGCCTTTATTGCTCTTTTAATTTGGCTAAATAAAAAAACAAATTCCATCCCAAAGATATTCAAGGATTAACTAGAGCTTTCCTGCAAGAAATAGTTTTGTGGGTTTATCTGAAATTATGATGGTTAAAATGCAGGACCTTTATGACCTGCTCAATGGCAGGTTTACATTGAAACTGTTATAAATTATTACAGAGGTGAAGCCAATCTAAACAGTCCAACATAAATATATCTGCAGACATACTGGCTACTACATATTCTAAACACTGTCTGTATATGAATAAACAGAGCTTTCTAAATCATTTAAGAAAATGTATTTATTCATAAAATCAATAATATTTATTTTTGTGTTTGACAAAAAAAGGTCTATTATATCTAACTTATTGGAGCTTGAAAACTTTTTTTTTACGGATTCTTATGTGGTTTTCCTACATCTGATAATGGCCAAGAATTTTATTTTGAATTATGGGAATGTTTCTAACAGTTTTTGTATTTGACTAATCCTTATCTGTTTAAAGTGTTATTTTATTAAATTTCACATGTTAAATATTTTAGTTAACATACTGTACAGGGCTACAATTGTTCAGCGTTGTGTCAACGAAAAATTTTATCAGACTATAAAACAGACACAGGTAATATTGAAAAACAAATCTATATTTGTTTGTTTCTGCTTTCTTATTCATTTGGAACAGCAATAAAAATACATATTTCAGTTCATACTATTATAATAAGCAGCATTTGTGGCAGGAAAGGAAATGTGAGATGCTAACACATGGCCAGACCCTGGGTATTCCATTTATATGCATGAAACCATACAGGAAAAATTGCAGACTCAAATAAAGTTGCGTATAATAACACTGTTTGTGTTGCTTCCTAATTTCCTATAATATTAAAAATATTATATCACATTAAAATTCCTCCTGCTAGCTTCCCAACAGGATTCCCAAAGTGCTTTGCAAGAGGCAAACTGTGTGCAACCCTACAGAAAAAAAACCCGTGTACATAAGTTATAGATGCAAAACAGCATCCTGAAAAAAACAGCCATAAAATCGTAGAAAATATGAAGTGAGAAAAGCAGAGTCCCAAGATCTGCCGCACTGGATCTTGCTACTGAGTTAGAGGACCCTGCCAGAAACACAAAGGCAGCTGTGAAATAATAAAAATGCCAATTCCTTCCTCTAATTTCTGTCATTGAAAAATATTGAGTTCTATCCAGAAGCCTGAAGTTTAATGTATCATTTGAAACTCTTGGGGTTTTTATTACTGCAATTTTGTGCTGTCATTTCTTGTTTACTATATAAATACCCTGCAACTGTATCACATATTCATAGCTGCAGCATTTACATACTCCTTTACTACTTATCTGCTGTGCTTCCTTCAGAAAATTCCCCCTTGTACCTGCTGTACTATACAAAACAAATAAACAAAAATAAATTAAAGCACCCTTTTTATTTTTAATATTATACAGCCATATATATTTCAGTCCTTCATTTACCACATACTTCCAAGTTCTCAGTTTTACTCACTGACTTTACCACACGATGTATATAATAGAGGCACGGTTTCAGGGTGATGGCTCCCTGTGCCAACGGAAACTGGTAACTCTGTTCTTGTTTTGAGCTCCCCACTGATGCTGTTGAATGTTTGTGGGGGAAAAAGAGTTTGATTTCATCTCAAAAGCATTAACTAGGGGTTTTTCCCATAATTTGCTGGATAACCAGGAAAGGTCTGAAGAAGGTAACAGATCTTTTTGGGTCAAAACTGCATCCCTGAAGAATTGTTGCATAAAATATGTTTGGGATCAGATTTTCTTTGATAACATAGAGCAGTTACAGGTATGCTATGAGACTTAGGGAGCAGGAAAGAACTGTTTTAAATAGGAAAGGGTCCCTTCCTTCCAGACCTGCACTGCAGGGTCTGGATACTGATCTGAGCCTCCTCCCTCAAGCTGCCTCATGTTTCTGCCCAGGTCCCTCAGCCAGGGTGGTTAAGTCCAGGAGAACCCTGCGACGTGGACACAGAGGCAGAGCTGGCATCGCCACCACTTCCCAAACTTCCTGCTCTACCTGGAACCACCACATCCAGCCCTTGGATATGATAAAAACGATTAAATAAAAATGTGATTATAGTGGATTCCTGCCAGCCCACAATCTCGGGAAGAATCAGCCAGCCCGGACAGTCGGCTGTTTCAGACCGTTGACTGGAGGCAGCTCCTGCTGGCTCCAGACAAAACCTCTGCAAGGCCACGGGGCAGTTTTAACCCACCATCCAGCAGCAGGGAATGGATGGACCAGCTTTCAGCAGGTATGATAAGTGGGGTGCTGAGCCATGAGTCACCGCTGGCTTCCCTTGCTACCGTAAGCATGGCTTCTTCGGGAAGCTGCCTCCTAAGATAGCACCGGCCATAGAATAAACAACTGACAGCGTTCCTGCAGTTCTCACTCACTACTTCATTCCTACTGACGGGAAAAGAAATTGCAACCGCTGCTGGTGGAGAAATAGAGATGATTCATTTTAATCCAGGCTAACACAATAAAAAGAGTAAAGAAGGAAAAAAGATGTGCAATAAAAAGATAAAACTAGTAAGGGGCTGCTTGTATTGAAGTGATTAAATTTAAATGAAAAAGCCAGATTGGTGATTAATTAAAAGACAGAAAAATAATAAAAATTAACTCAAATAAAAAGAAAGTAAGCTTAAAGTAATTGTATTTTCAAGTAACAATACTCTCTAGTTGTTCATGAATAAATTAGTGTTGTGGATAGAAAATATGAAAAGGTCCTCTCAAGAGAGGAAAAAAAAAATTTTCATAAAAGATAAATGGCAATTGCAAGAAAAGCAAATAAAAAGAAGTAAACTAAATAAACAGATGCTAGAGGAAACACATAATTTTTTGAAAGGAAAAGGAGGTAAAGAAGTGAAACCTTAAGCAAAAAAATAAAACTTTGATATTATCTACTCTCTAAGGTTTTAAAAAGGATACATTGAAAATTGCATTTGTTCTTAGATTATCCATGCTACTAATTTAGCCATTAGCTGCTTGCTCCAGGGCCACACACACCATGTGAGCACACTCTCCCTCTCATGGCAAAACCTATGGTATTCCCACAGCTGGACAACTGAACTTCTGACAATCAGATTTCCAAGAATCAATTATGAATGTAATATACCTGCATTCTGTCAGTGTTGAATTGTACAACTTGTACAATAGGCAGGAAACCATATCTACTGCAAGTGATAAACCCTCTTTAGCTCATATTTCTGTAGCTGCTGGTTGGTACTTCTTCCCTTCTGCTGACTTTTATCCTCAGCTCAGAGATCAGCTGTCAATTACAATGGTATGCTAACGAACTTCAAACCTGAGTCCATGAGTCCAGTGACAGGAGCAGGATTTAAACAAGACGTATTTTTCACAACTGAAAAAGATAATTCCTTTTTTCCTACAAAAACGTGCTGCACAATTTAAACATTCTCTTATAGGGAAAAAATAAAATTGTCCAAAACATAAGTCTGAATGTGAGCCAAGTATAGACTGGTAGGGAAACATCTGAGAGTGTAAATGCCCGTTTGTCATCTCAGGGGAGTGGTAACTCCAGCGCCTGGGTACAGCAATTTAGATGTCATCAAGGTAATTCTGTCATGGCTGATTTGAGGTTAATTAAAGTAAACTGTTGATTATTTTAAGTTTCATTTTGCACTGGAAATTTCACAAAATACAGATTTTCTCTAAGATTTAGTTGCCATGGGATTTTTGGTTGAATGGTTTTATAAAAGAAAACACTGCTAAGTTTTGGTTGGGCTTTTGTTATTTCTGGTTTTAATTCCCTTTCTTTTCACATTATCTCGTCACATTCCCTACAGGGATCAATGTGCTGTTTTAAGATCACCGCTATAGAACTTGACACCGTATCTCTCTGGATCACAGACTGATTTGATTTTTACTTGATTTAAAAGGAGTGCAAAGAAGAGAAACCCAGAGCCCTTTTTCTTCATGGGTTTTTTTCTTAATGTGATCTGGAGTGGAAATCACACTTTAATGAAGGAAAATCCTAGTGGTAAAGTAACAGGAACAATAACTTTATTTTTGCAATAATATTCCTGTTGATACAGCAGTAAGACCATTTAAAGATGAAGGAAACAATATTTCTTGACACCAGGAATACTGATGGGCATGATCTACTTAAATAGTTCACAACTGTATTTCAGTAACCTACTGTTGTTGAATGCACACCCTTTTCTCTGACTCAATAATACTTAATCACTCTGCGCAAGTAGATTTTAGATTATTTCTAAACGAAAACTCTGCCAGCTCCATCAGAGAGCAGAACTCCTCCTCCCAACACTCAAGCAGATTATTTCAGAGGCCCTTAAGGCTGTGTTTCCAAAGAAAAGGTAAATACTGACACAGCAAACCACAAGCGTTAGCTAATGCTATCCACCCTTCCTCAGAGTAAGTCATCTCTGTATCAAATAATACTTACAGGTGATGCTTGGGTGAATTTAGACCAGCTTGTCTCATTGTAGTTTAGTTGCACCATGAAGACCCTGAAAGCAGAACAAAATTTAGACATAGAAGAATTCTTGCCATCAAGTTGCACTTACTTATTCTTTGTTGGGAGGAGGAACCAAGTAGGTGGCCCCAGCAACTCAGGATAGATCTCTGCTTTCTTTGGCTAGACAATTTGGCAATTTGAAGTATACAATATCTAATTTTCTTTATGGGAAAACAAAGTTTTAGTTCTTCTGGAATGAGTGAGATTATACTGGCTCTGGGCTTTCTCATTTTATTTTTTGTTTCTGTATCCAGGAGCAACGGACATCAGTGCACCTGCTGTACACGTGCATATTACAACAAGAGCCAATAATATCTTATATTCCTTACTCATTTCTGGTTTGACTTTCCCAAATTAGAACTTTAGTTTACCTAATTTTCTCCCTGCGGCCATACAGTTAAAAGTATAAATGAAAGATGGGACTGACCAACCCATCTACACTTCTAAAAGTTTTCTTGAGATAATAATCCTACTACATCAAATGACATATGAAAACTTTACCCTTATTTTTCTATATAATATTACTATTTGAAGTTTTAGCCTGTAGCTGGAACTGGTAGTGATCATGCTGGGAAAAAAAATTAAATCAGAAACCTTGATTTTGTCTTTTCAGAATGACCTGAAAATCAGCAGAATTAGCCTTCATGAGCTCTTCAGTTCCCTTCCATTCTGTCCATAGTCTAGTTAAAGATGAGTTTGAAAAATCATGGAATCTGAATGGTTGAAAGGTTCATCTAATTGAGGTAACTAAATAGCTTTGGGTTACTGTGTATTCCTCTGAACATAAGTCTAGTATAACAAAGGTTCTCCCTTAACTCTGTTAGTCAAAAGATTACCTCAGGTTTCTAACATAAAGTGTGAATACTCTGTGTTTCATGGAAATAAATCTGAAATCACCATATAAGTTTCTGTTTCATCAGATACCAGTAGAGCATTTTATCAAATTTAGTACTAATCTATATCAGTAAATTAATGAGGAAGAAGATATGCTGGAAGTATCAGGATGTTCCACTGCCTTTGCTTTAATGTAAAAGGGATTACACAGATTTCTACAAACATTAATTTAAAAGTAATGTAATGTAGTTATTTTATGAACAGAGGGCAAAGAAAATAGGTGAAAGAATTTAAAAACTCATCTGTAATTAAACCGTATGACACTCAGAAATTAATCTCTAAACCACGAGCATGAACATTTGCAGACAGTGCCATGAAGGCAGAGGTTGATGTGGAAAATACTACATTTTTTCATAATTAGGCAGATGCAAACTATAATTATCATCCAAAGGAGTGGTCTGGTTCTGAGAAGTAAATGACACCTAGCTAGACAACACTGTCTAGCATTATTGACTAATTAATAAAAAAAAAAAATTAAAAATAAGTCTATCCACATATGCACACACACACAAACACAGGGAGGCTGGCAGTGAATTAAAGGTGAGACACACTTTTCCAAATAAAAATGCATAAATCTAGGTTAATATAAAAAGAAAAAAATATTTCTGCAAAATAACCAGAGATTTTGCTAACACATCAGTAATAGTCTAGCCTGGAAAACACTAAATCTATTTTTTTCATGAAAGTTTCAGTCAGATGTTCTGAACATAACTCATCGCTGAGTCAGTCTTTTCAAGGTAAAAGTATCTCGGTGACAAAGACCATAAGAGCCCCCAGTGCTAGCTGAGGACCAATTCTTTCACCAAGATGATGGCAAAAAGTGACCACAAATTGTTTAAACCCTGTGCAGGACCCCTCCAAGAAAAGAGGATCTGAAAGTTTGCTTGGCCTACAGAAGACCAGCCTGTAGAGACATCCCAGCAAGGACTGGAAACTGTGCCCAGCCAAAGAAACATCTGAGTGTGTTTTATTTCAAGCCTTGGAATAGGAAAAAATAAAATAAAATAAAATAAAATAAAAAAATAGAGGCTCTGACTATGGGCTCTATGCTTTGCTTCCCTAGCAGCTCCAGATAGAGTGCTAGGTCTCAGCTTTAGGGTTCAAACCTCACAAGAGAGGTGGGCTTCTACTGTGCTTGTGTGCGGAGCGGAAGATAAAGCAACTATGCTATTATTATCTAATTGCTGTCTCTTCCTTCATTTTTTTTCTTATCATGTAGGTTCACAGTGATTTTCACACAGTACCTGACAATACAGTTAGCCCACAGAACCTTCTCAAACGGGAAGGGCTCAGTCCTACTAAATGCTGAAGACTTTTTCTGACAGAACAAAACACACGTAAGCCCAAACTGACCCTCAACCATGCAGAGTCCCATTTATTCAGATATTACTTTTCTTGAAAGATCAATGTGTACTTAAATACTTCGCTGACTTGTGGGAAGGACCTAAACCTTATCCAAGAGTGAAGTCTAAAAGGAACAAGTTTTAAGAAAAATACCTATATGCACAATCCCAAATGCTCAGTGTTATGCAAGAATTTCAACACGTAAAATGAGAGGAATAAAAAATAATGGGAACCATACAGTCAGTTTGCCATTCTTCCAACATGCTGCTTGTTTATTTCAAGACTTCTAAATCTTCCATCACTGAAGCATCTAAATTTTATTCACTCTGGCCCCAGTCATATTTTCATTGTTCAGTTTTTCTAATCTCATAGACATCTATGGAAAAATCACAAATTAAAAAAAAAAGTCATAATTTGTAAACAAAGGACATTTCCTTCCTATAAAGCATATGTTGTCATGATGACTGCAATATACATTCTTTTCAACATCTATAGGACATTGTTTTGAACTGTGTTCTTGATAGTCTTTGATAGAGGAAGCTATATGCAATGCTTGGGGTCTGTAAGAAGTGTTTAAGTAACTATGGCATGCTTGATTCAGAGTTTTCACTGAAGTTCATGATGTTGTCTAATTCATTATTTTTTGTGTTTTCTCTTTGACAGACTAAATAGTATTTACATGGACCTTGTCTGAACACTGTAAAGTTTTCTCTGCAGGTAAACCTGCATTCGTTCACACCATTTACACCATTTGGGAACTTTTGAGTGTCACCCAGCAGCTTTTCTTGATGTGGCCAGCTCTTTAATTTAGTGGAACTATTAGGAAGAGGAAAGATAAAGCCCATGTAAGTCTCAAACTTGGTCCTCTAAAAGCTTCTACAGGACCCAATTTAGACAGATCAGGTTATAACGAGTTCTGGGATGGAGTCCTCTCATTTTACCCTAATATTGCAGTTCTACTGTTTTAGGACTTTATTGTGGAGGGGAGACAGCAGAAAGAAACAGACTGTAAAGGTCAAGAAATCACTGAAGAGCAGAATGCATTTTCCTTCTATTTCAATGGAGTTGTAAGCATATATAACTATGCCACAGTACGATAAATGGGGAGGGGGAAAAATACATAGAAAAAGAAAACCATCTTCAAACCAGACATGCGCTTCCAATTGAATGGATGTTTTCAGGGAAGACTGAGGATTGCCTGACATCCAACCCCACACTGAGTCTGCTGCTTTACACATCTTCCTTTGAGACCATACCTTAAATAACTCTTTCACTTCAGCGTCAGTTCAACCAGCATTTTAGAAAGCCCTCCTCTGGCATGTGCCCACTACCACAGCAATACTAAAATTGCACTTAAATCTGGTCCACTACTTTAGACATTTTAATGAGTCTCTGTGCAATTATTTCTGAGATGTGTTTCTATACTATCTGCAGCTCCAGACTGATTGTGCTTCTGTCACTAGAAAATTGGTCTCAACCTCCATCATCCCAAAGCACCTTGCTCTGAAGATCTAACCCAATTATTGTACTACCATAGTAATATTTCCACTTTATTCCATAATCAAGGATATTCAGATAAATTAAAACAGTAATTTAGAGCAGTATAGTGTTTGGCTTTAGTAATGTTTGGGGTGTTATCTGGATACATCAGTAAACAATGCAAGTTTTGTATACAGATCTGACAGTTAATGATGGTTTTTAGAGAGAACTCTTTTGTTGAAGGCAATACTGCATTTTTGGACTACTTTCCAAAATCTGTTTTTCTATCAAACCTACAAAGCTTTTGGGATGGTCAAAATATGTGCGTATTTGGAGCAGAAACAATTGTCAGGTTTATACTGGTTAAAAGTCTGACCAATATCCCAAAGTGACATTCTGAGAAATATGCAAATGATTTTTCAAGTTATTTTAGAAATAATGGTATTCGACTCAGGAAGTTTATATAAAATACAATCTACAGTGGAGTTACAGTGAGAACTTCACTTTGGCTGATGGATGATAAGAATAACGTCCTCCCCAGATGAATTGAGCCTTGTGTATATATTCACAAGTTATGCTCAGACAGCTTATTTCACATAAAATTCCTACATAATGCATGGTTTCATCTAACATTGATCCCAATCCAGTTGGGTCCCAGATTATCAGGTCGGATTTTTCAGCTGAAAAAATACAGCAGCAATATTTACAAATAATGGCTTCAGTTCAGGATCTTGGATTTTTAAACATATGACATGATACCCAGAGATAACCTGGGAGGTAGAGCTACTTTCTGGACAGTACAGAGTTTTGTATTTCTGCAGAGTACTTAATATTCTTTGAAAACTAATTTGTGGCAGAATGGGCAAATGCTGTTCATAAAGTGAACATTAATATTTATGAAATGGAGAACATCTAAAAAGATATCCTCCAGAGTGAGAAAGAACAAATGTGGTGGTGCCAAAGTTAAAGTATTTCACTCCAGGTCTCAAAGAGATCCTGAGTGAGAGACTTTTCACCCCCAAAATTATTTTAAATTATGTGTTTCCTTATACGTATTCCTACTTCCACCAATCTCTACCTTTTCTCTTGACAATGTTAAGACTGAGGAGTGGTTAATGCCACTGACTCCCATGTTTCGTTGGCATAGCCCTGATCCACCATTTTTAGGTATTAGTATAAAGTAATTAATTAATGCTAGCAATAATTTGAAAACTTATAACTCAAGCTATTAAAATTAATCTTCTTGGATTTTGCCAGATCATTCTATTTGGTTTCTTTTGATTAATCTATGTTGTTAATGTCCTAAATTAGGCTTTTTAAGTACAGTAAAAAAAATTATTACGATGTTTTGTATAACAGGATGCTGCTACCCCATAAAATTCAGAGGGATAAGTTTTCTTAATTGAAATACATTTAAAAATAAAATCATGATAGAGTTTTAGTTCTAATAAGTTTCTTTTTCATTGCATACTTACAACTTCTAAATACAAACACAGTAAGCCTAAAGGAATATCATTGCTTTATTGTTAATTTTTTTATTCCTCACCAACAAAAATCAATGCTACTTTATGAGAAAAAGTCAAGGCAATGGCTGCTTTCATGGATCTATTTTTCTCTAGTACCATTGTGCTGGCAAAACCAGGTAGACAAAAAAGGAGCACAATGTATTGGAAGAGCAACTGCAGATGGTTTCTTTCTCTTCTCAAAGCATGAAATTGCTAAAATGCAAATTATGGCAACACAAACATGGGCTTTGATCTGCCAAGATATCATTTTGCATAATACAAATACCTGTGGTCTTTTGTTGGTTTGTCAGCTTTGTAGTTAGCCACAAGAATGCTTGTCAGGGTGAGGGGAAGTGCAAGCAGAGATGCTGTCTTGGGATAAACCCCCCAAAAATACTGCTTTAAAATTTTAAGTAAACTGAAAATTTAAAAAATTGCCTTGTTTGAATCAGCCCAGACTTTTATCATCATTCCCTGTTCAGTTTCTGGAGGAGACTGTTGGGGCCCCATGCACATCTTACCATTCCTGGGGTTTGGCCGTGGGGCCGGCTGTGACTTTCAGTGGGAAAGAGCTGCTGCTGTCCTGCTGCCTCAGCAGGGACAAGGGACAAGGCCCACTCGGCTCCTGGATTCATCAAAAAATAAAATGCAATTTCCCTTCTTTCTGTTCAGAGCTGAAAACTAACTTTCTTAGACTTCTATAAGAAACAATTTTCAGTTTTCCTCCAAACCACCCTGCTGACATAAACTCTGTGGTCATGGGTTCACAGAAGCGTTTTTCTAGTGTAGTATCACTTTAAACAAGTCCTTCTCCCCATGCCCCATTTTTGTTTGCTGTTGCATTTGAAACAGTAAAACTGTTTGCATGGTGATGCAGTGAATATAATTGAAACACTGAGCTGGGTACTAAGCCTTCAAAATAAAACTGTCCCGTGCCAGTGACTCAGAATCGCCACATAGACCATCTACACAGGCCCAAAGACAGAGGTGATGTGGGGACTGAGTACTTGCTAATTCCAGCAGCAGTGAAACCCATTTTATTGCTGACCAGGTAATTTCTAAACTTGCAACGTCTATTTAGACACAAAAATAAGGAACTTAAACCTTTTAATTTTAGGCATACTTTTTGAAACATTGGCCATAATGCAGATTCAGTGGAATGAATAGAATAATTGAGAGCAATACCGAACCACTAATCTTACAGAACAATTTGACTAAACAATAGACCAAAGAGGGAACTCAAAAGTATTTCTAGTAAGATACTTTATATTTGAATTAATTCTGTGTGTGGGATACTGCTTAATATATTCATTTATTATATCTGTTAGCAGCTATGTGTTGTCTTAAAAAACAAACCGTGGCATAGGATTTCAAAAGCACTGGCTGCAGTTGGAATTTCTATGTAGTGGTTCTGAGTTGTTGAGTGTAATTTTAAAAGGATTAGTTATACCAAAATATTTTGTTAAAGGGGACCATTATGTAAAAAGTTATACCTGTGAAAGAACCCTAGGAAGACAGCTACCATGCTTACTGCTCAACAGATTAATTCCATGTATTGGCTGGGAGAGGTGGAAGAGTGCGAGTCATCCACGCATGCTTCACAGAAGTGGGGGTTTTATAATCGTGGTTGCTTTTCTGATTAACACATCTAGGCCCAAAGATGACTGATGTTTTTCCTGATGGAATAGACCTTAAACAGTTGTTTTCTCCCCGCTCAGTTTAGAAGGTCGGCTTAGCTGAACTCTAAGATGCACGTTTCCTTTTGCCATGAGACCTGAGGGCTGTGATCTAGTGGGGCTTGTTCAATTTATCAGTAGACAGTGAAATTTGTTTATTAAAACAAATGTGAGGAAGTCTTCTACGATTTATGAGGACATAATGGAACTTGTGAATGGCTCTCTTGCCACTTAGTAAATGGAATATGTGACACAAAGATAGCCTTCATTCCTCCCATCTCTACAGTGTTTACTTAGAGTTGGCTGAGAACGGAAAAAGTCATTCAGAATTTGTTTTTATTCTTTTTATCTTTCCACTTATTTTTAATTTTTTATTTATTCTTCTTATTTTAAAACAATATTCCTACTTACTGCTCAAAAAAAAAAAAAAAAAGCAATAGTTTGCATTTTGTAAGAAAATAGAGACTTTTCAATATTTTCTCTAAAAAGAAAAGGTTAGCTCATATGTTGGTGGGTACATCCATCAAGCTTTTTCTGAGTTTCTGTAGCAGGGAGGGCAGATAAACTGAAAGAATCTACAGAGATGCGATACAGCGACATGGTATGGAGGGATGTTATTCTTTTTACTGCTTGCCTCCAAGACTGAATTGTGTATGGCGTTGTCAGTCAACAGTAGAATGCATGGAGTTACTAAACATGTATGCACATTTCATTGCCTCATCCTTGCCCTTTTCACAAATATGTCTCATTTTTTCTGGACACTGGATGATGCATCCCAACACCTCCCCTACCTTCTATCTCAGTCCATCACTTTTCCTTACATTCAACATTTTCTGCATTGAAAAATTCAAGCACGGGCTCAGTCCAGGAGCAGTCCTGCCAGCATCCTAGCTGTCAATAGCATGTGAGGGTTTGAGGAAGGCTAAGGACTGGGAAACAAGAAAGTTTCAAGCCTTGGGAACAATTCCATTTCATGAGAAAAAAATTCGCAAGGGTAAAGAGAGTCTGACAAAGCAGAACTCTGAATGTGGCACAGAAACTGCATGGGCAACTGCTGTTCATCATTTTTTCCAACTTAAATGCCGAATGGCAGTTGAAGAAAATGGAACAAACCACAAAAAAAAATAAGAGAAATTCTTTTTCAAGAAATCCACAACTGTATAATTTGATTGCCAGAAAAATATCACTGAGGACATTGGCTTACCAAGATTAAAAATATATGAATAATAAGAATATTAAATTATAGTGTTCAACTGGAAACAAGAGGAAAAATTCATTGAAACCTCCACAGAAATTTCCTGCAGAAAATATAATATTGAGTGTCTTCTTTCCAAAATTTTCAATTTTTCACAAGAAAATTTAAAACTTCTAAACTGAAAAGAAAAGGAGATTAAGAGATATTTTAAGTAAGTATTTATTTATTTATTTATCTTAACAGAGGTGGACATTTTCTGTATAGAAAACACATTCCATCTGTATAATATCAATTTTCTCATTGTAAAGCAGAAGTCAGCTGCTATGTGACTGAGTTAAGAAAAAGCAGGACAGATTTTATGTCTGTCTGTTACAACCTTCTCCCAAGCAGCTGAACACTATCAGAAATAAGACTATGTGGACCACTGAGCTGCTTCAGTACCATAGTTCCCATGCTCTGTATTTAGAAAATCTCCTATGATTTAAACATGCTCTGACTTCTACGCAAAAAGTACAATATATTGCACATATTGTTCTAACATACACATTGTGTTTTACAATCAGATTTTAGCTCTCTACCTAAATATCTGTCTTTTGTTACCATTTACAGGAACAGACGTTCAGCTTCCACCAGTAAGTACATAAATGAAGCTGAAAAAAAGGTATACAGAGTTTGTGAAAATTTATAATTGTTTTCGCCATTGTTCATCTGTCTCTTTATATATTTCCAAAATCATGCATAAGAATAGGATTTTTTTCTTCGTTTAATGAACAAAACATTTCACACTTTTAAAGCAATAATTTGTCAGAAAAAGTCAGGGTTTTTTTCTCTAAAAATGTAAATTTATAAGGTTTTACAGCTGAGCTTACTATGCTCGTGAGGGTTAGAACATATTTTTATGTAAGAGAAAACTACCTAAGGTTTGGGGAGAGCAACATTTTCCATATTATTGGGTACAGTGGGACTAGCAAAATCAGGAAATTCATGTTTTATGAGTTTAAACAAAAATCAAAGTTACATAGTCATGCTAAATATCACCCTCTGTTTAGTAGGGTACTTCTGGTAAAAGGGTCTAAAATGTTTAACACCCATAACTTTGAACTTTTGGTTTCTTCTAAACTGTTATAAACTAAGCACCTGATTCAGGGAGAATAACTGGTTACAGCTTTGTGCAAACCTTTTTAAATTGCTTTTCCTTGGGACTTTTTATAGCCAAACACTTCATATACTGGGAGGGGAAAAAAAAATTGTATGTCCTGTGTACTTATTGGTTATTCTGGAAACTAAAATCTCAAAGGACTGTCAAACCCACAAATTATATTTCAGCGAATGAGGGAAACAATTTATTAATGTTAAGATTCTTTGCTGTGCAAAACAAAAATGGATGTTTAAGCCATGAAACTTTCAGATGACTGCTTAAATGACTTAACAGCTTTCACTTATGTAAATTCTTAGAGGATTTCTCAAGTGGAGCATGACTCAAAGTTTCTAAAGTTGTCAAAGGAGTCCTCCTTTCTAGGTCTCAAGTTCTAATATCTCAGATTCCCTAGAAAAATAAAACCTTAATCTGCTCTTAAAATCTCTGACCTAACACACGTATTTTCTCCAGAAGAAATATATTTTCTCCTGAATATACTTTCTTGGGTGATTTACAGTTCAGAATGCACAAGAGGTATAATTTGTCATGTTTTGGTGACAATCAATTCTGCCACCTTTTGAAAGATAGTGCAACTTCAGCAACTCACAGTGTACCTTAGCAGTGAACATAAATACTAGTTTTGACTAGTAGTGGCTTGAGAGAACTGAAGAGAATTTAAGAACTAATTCCTGTGTAACTGAAATGTAATTCTGATATTTTTTTACATTGCTGCAAATTAGAACTGTTGATGTGTAGCTGGTATAGTCCTTTCTTACATATAATATTGATGAAAGCTTTAGAAAAAAATCCCTACTTGATATTTAAGAGGTAGGATATGCTGGTTCATTTATTTGTTTATACTGTTTAAAATTTATATTTGGATCTTAAGATACCTCTATTAAATTGAAACCAATTGCTTTAATAAACAAATTAATTATTCATAAGCCACAAACAGCAATGTCTGGATTTTGGCAAATATGTTGACGTCACTTAAAATACCAGAGGAGAAAAATATATATATACCAAGAAGAAAAATAAAAGTGATGTATAGATGTATAGAATCAAAGAATGTATAGAAATAAACATCTTAAAATATCATAATATTACAAAGTTTTGGGGCGGGGGGGCATGTTGCAGATTGTAATATATCTCCACTGAAGTTACTAGAAACAAATTTATCTAGAGATTTTAGGCTAAATATATCAGGGCATCAATTTTACTGGAGTTTAAAAAATATTAAGTATACATGTCCTTGTGTTCCTTTAAATCCTTTAGAACAGCTGTTCTCAAGATGAGCTAACCTAACCATTTAGAAACAAAATATTGTGACACTTAGACATAAATGGAAAAACAGCAGCATCTGTTTGGGGCTGGAAAGCAGACACAGACTTCATTTGAACATCCTCATTTAAATAGGCCAAGTGTGGTTGTCAGCTTTCAGCTCCAGAGCAAAACTCCACAAACGATGGATACACATTTTCATCCTTCTATCGGTCAGTTATTACTTACACATAGATGAAGCATCATGAAAACCATGAAGATAGAAGTTTTAATTTATTCTGCCTGTATTTCTTTAGCTGTTTGGCATGAAGTTTTTTATTATGACATAGCACATGCTAGAGGGCACAAGAGACCGTTTTGATTGTGCAGTTAAAGGAACCCATTAGAAATATGAAATCATTATTTCTGGAGGATTTGAGACACTTTTTTATTTTCCTGTGGACAGCTGTTGGCTATAGAACTGAGGCAAATTTAATTCAGGAAAATATCCTAAGTAATGGAGCCAGAGAGGCTAAATCGGAGTGGTAAATATTGCTAAGCCATCATTACTTGCTAAATAGCTATTAGTCATCTCTATTTTTTTTACTGTACACTTAAAAGTTCTAAAGAGCCATTGCTTGCGATACCTTCTTAAACAAAACAGAAAAATCTATCCTCTAAAACCACAGAAGTCTGCCAAGGTAGTCTTGAGGGTATAGTTTAAACCCCTGAAGTAAAGAATTCCACCTTTCAAGGATTTAAGTGAAAACAAAATGCAATCCAGGCTCAAATTTTCCTCCAAGAGAACAGTGGGGCAGATAAATATGAAGAGAGAGGGAAGGACTTGATGTAGAAGAGATAGCATGAGAAAAAAATTACAAGAAGTGTGTAGAAAGAAAAAATATCTAAAACCCCAGTCTTCCACATTTCACAATTGAGAACTTCATATGCCTCATAGCATTCATATCTACGTAGGATTTAGGCCAGGGCATGGCTATTTATGTCTTTGTGCAGATGGGATATTTTAACTCATATTTTACCCTGGTCTTTTTTTTCCAGAAATTATAGTCTTGTTGTAAATATTTGTCTCTAGAGAAACGCAAGTTGACAAAAAGGTCCAGGAATAAATAGCAGAATCCTGGTAATTAACCTGACGTAGCCAATAAAAGTGTGATTGAAGGAAAACTAGTTGACATCCTATGTATTTACCTAGCTTGTATCTCTTGTATTTATAGTCTGAGAGGGGAACCCATCACACTCAGAAGGTACAAGTGCTGTTTGGGCAGAGAATAGTTTGCTGTGAGTTGGGTAAAACGTTGAGACAGAAGTCTAAGACTGATGTTTGCCATCAAAAACGATCTCAGATGGCAATGCTTGGTGATGGACTACAGACACATGACCAGCAGATGGTGAAGAAAAAACTATCCCATTACCAAACTACAGACTTCTGGCAGACAAGGAGGATTACATTAAGTTCAGATGTCTCTTTACCATTAATTATAGCATGGTGCATGCCTCTTTCCATTTAGCTATGTAGCTGTGGATGTAAAGCACCAAAGCTGCATGGCACAATCAAGGTACAGTGGAAAGGATGAGCCTCAAATCCAAAGTAGCTTCAAACGCAAATCACCCAAAAATTATAACTGGGCAGGTCAGGTTTCTGTTTATCCCAAGTCCATCTCAAATGGGATTGATGGACTGCTACTGAAGATGCCATCCAGGGATTCAGAAAGTCTGACTAACACCAGTTATTCAAAATGGGGGTAAGGAATCAATCGTGCCTCTTAAAAAGTTTATTCAGGTAGAAGAAAAGGCAGTCACAGCACAGTTCTCCCTGTAATCCTGACAAGTAACCATCAGAGATTGTCTGTCATGAGTTCTGAAAAAATCCTGATGATATATAGGCCATACTGCAAACTACAAAATGACTTCTCAAAAAAATACCAGGAGCAAAAATTATTTCATTGTACATGTTAAAGTAAGAACTAGAGTATAATAAGCATGCTGGATAGGTGCTAAAAAACATATTTTCTACACGTGTGTAGTAATAATAGCAGAAGCTCTGAAAATTTGATGGACTCACTTGCAAGTACTGATGAGTTTTAACACCATTTAATTCGGATCCAGTCCAGAATATATATATGTATCAAAGAAATACTTGTTAGCAGAGCACTTGTATGTTTTTTTCTATGTAAAGCTGAGTGATGCTGGTAAATCTACAAAACCGTAAATAATACAGTTCTGGGAATTTACCTTTCCCAGAGATTTTTTTAGTGTAAGGTTTTTTCATCTCAAAGAGAGCACAGATGTAAATACACACTATCACATGCATTATTGTAGCCGATCAGTAAGTGTTCAGAAAAGAACACTGGGGTGGCCTCCACGGCTCAGATGTGGACATCTCTGCTATCTAAATTCAGGAGAGGTGAATCACAGAAGTTTTCCAAGTAAGTTTTTAAGGTAAAGTTAACCCACTTAAAGATATGAGAATCCAGACTGCAAGCCCATAACCAATCTGACATAGCGTGGAAATCCAGTAACACAGAAACAACGTGTTGTAATGACCTATTTACTTAGAGTTCATTATTCAGCTGCCAGACCTCCCTGCACTGCCTTGATAGAGCTCCAGATGGAATGTGTATCCCAGCCAAGAGACAAACTGAGCTGTGACTTCAGCTGTTAATGGGACGGTTTTGTTTGTGGAGGAATTGTTTTTCTCTGTCATTAAAAGGCACCTAAACAAGAGGCTGTGATTCCGTAAGTGGTGATGTAATGTGGTGTGAGAAATACTTCTCTGTCATAGTGTCTTTTCTGATGGTTATCTTTAATTGCTACTTCACCATCTTTTGTCTTCAACTCACCTACAGCTGCACTGCAAAGAAATTTAAAAACACTTTTTTTTTTTTTTTAACACGTTCAGAAAACAAAGATGTAATAATGAAAAACCCTTTGTGTATACCAGGAGCAAAACAGATGATGGCTTTGTGCTAGTTACCAATCACAGAAAAATTACTTTATGGTAAAGAAATTAGATCATTGTGCAGTGATATATTTTATGCATGGAATGGCTACTTCTTGTCAGTGTGGTCTGATATCAGTACGTTCCATAACAGTTGAGGCAAATTCAAGCCCTGTCATCATTCTAGGATGAGTATAAAAGAGCACTCTGAAGTTACAATTGCTGAGCCACAGAATGCCCATTCAAATTCTACCTGAACACACAGAAAACAGCTGAGGTAACACAACACTCAAACACAACTAAAAACCAAATGAACAATGAAGAGTTTGCAACAACATTTGAGAGAATCATTAAAAAATTACAACCCACGGAAGGAAGAAACAGAACAAACTGATGGAGACACCAGAACAAAGTAACAGGTGTGAATCCGTGGGTGAGTGTCTCATGACCAAACACAGATAGATGGCTTTTACAATGAGAAAATAAACCTCCTTCTCCAGCATATCTATTCCCTTAGTGTATCTGAAAATATATCTGCCTCCCATTTCTTTCTTTTGCAACACATTTCTAAACAAGGAACATGGGTCATCCCTCTGCCTCTGTCCTTAAAGGAGGCAGTATACACAAGTGCACTATGATTAACTGATATTCCTAGGCCATGAGACGTAAACACCAAAGCAGCTGAAGAACTATTTAAACTGAATACCAGCCGAAGAAATTAGACAGCTCATTTAGTCTGGAAATTAAAAGACAGGCTCTACGTGTCAGAAGAGGATCTGGACTAGCCTTGCAATACAGACAGCATTTGCAGTAAAAACTTCACTTTTTAAGATGTTTAACCAATTCAGGACTGGGATTTTTACAGTTAGCTAGAATAGAGGGGACTGGATGCTTGATGTCCATGCCAGTCTTCTATTATGCAGGTCTATGTTCCTAATTCTTCTCGGCCTTGAAATTGCTTTCCTCTTAAGGATGGAAATATCCAGCAGAACTCCCATAACATTTAGAATGAGCTGCTATGTATCAAAAGGCCTGGAAATCCTAAACAGACCTAAATTGGAAAGCTAATTTGAAATAAAATGCAGCTCAACTTTATTACCCAAGATATTAATTTTCTCATTTTAAGTATGTATGATTCTCAACAAAGTGAAGTCTGGGCATCTCTCTTTTGAAAGTCAGAAAAAGGTTACATGATCTCTTCAGAGTTCTCCCTTATTAACATGCATGTCTTGACATTGAGGAAAACCATGCACTCTATGTATTTGTGTTCTTTATTTATCTATTTAGACTTTTTTCCCTACTGGTGCCTTTCAGATTCTCTAGGCATATTAAACCCATTAAGAGTACACATTTTAAACAAAATACATCAAAAGGATCATAAAAAAGACAGGCTTCTTAAAAAATCTCCTAAAATACATGAGACATTGTAAAAAGTGTGCAAGAAAATCATGTGAGGCCAGGAAAAATATTTTATTTCACTGGGAAAGTGAAATCTTAGATTACCTGTTGCTTACGTTGCTGAAGCACTGAACACTACTCTGAATTTTAATTATTATAATTAAGGTTATTATGCACCCACATTGATCTTAACTCCCCCTTTCCAGGGGTCTAATACTACTGATTATGCTTATGGCAAATTTCCAGGTGACTTCAGTAGGACCAGGATTAAGAACCCGTGGTCACTGCTGCCTCCTTGGTTTTTACATGAACATCCAGAAGACTGTAATTTTCTGATGTGAGCCTGACATGGAAGTGTACAACCCCACATCTAATAATCAAATTCAGTAGTTTGGTGTCATGAGTAGGATTAGAAGTGTGTGTGTGTGTGTGTGTGTTTGCAGAGGATGGGGGAGCACTTAAGTATCGTAATTCTTGATGCAAATTAAACCAGCTGAATTTAAACCCGGATGTTTCAGCCAGGTCCCTCATGTCCAACAATACCTTTTTGACAAGTTGATATTAGTAGAAATACAGGGAAGAATTAGTTCCAACAAGCTAAAAACAGAGTACAAAACACACAAGAGAAGTTTGTTAAGTAAAGCCCAAGTGGAAAATGAGCCTGGACTTTACAGCCACAAATGGGAAGACATACCAAATATAATATGAAAGTCATATTTAAATATCATGTTTAAAAATCCCAGACTGGACTGTCTTTCAGTTACCAACCCTGTAGGGAAATATACAGTTACATTTCATTACAATGCTAGTCAGTAGGGCTATGTCTCCAAAAAAAAAGAATTAAGTCCTCTCTCTTTCTCACACACACAGATTCGTGGCTGATGATCAGAGAAAATGAGACATTACAAGATCTTGCTCTTATTCTGAGAAACATACTGCAGTGGCCTGGTTACCTCAAGACCTTCCTGTTTTTTTCTGTTCATGGTAATGGGGGAAATTCTTAACCCGATAAAGAGTACAGAATTTTCTTCTTCGTTGAGGCCATGTTTCACCCACAGATACTGATACTTGCCATGTTTTCACATATAGCTCTGACCATCCCATTTCTTTCCCCAAGGCAAAATAAGTCCAGACTTCACCAGCTTAAGAGTAAAATGTAAAACATTCCTCTTTACAAAAACCTTCCTTCTAAGGAATATTCCCAGAAGAAAAAGAAAAGGACTTCTGAAGATTTTGTTGTGGAAACCACCAAAGCGAGGAAACTAGTAATGTGAAAACTGCAGTCACACTAACGTTTATGCTTGGAAGAAATACCATGCAATGAGCAAAAAAGTCACTCAGAATAGTATACACTTGAACAAACACCCATATCATTAGAAGTAGAAGGAGCTACAGGTTCTGCAATTAACATTTGATTTTAAAGTACATAAATTAAGATAGACGCTCCAGCCTATAGTTTAAAAATAGTTCAAATAAAATTCTTCAGAGCAAATCAGTGTCTGACAAACAAACTCTGAAAAATCATGCCTGTTCTTCCTCACTGTCCTTGTTGGTTTTCCTTGCACTTTACAGCATCTAAGATCTTTAAGACTGAACTAAAGCAAAATCCTTCCACTAGATGCAATGACTGTGCAGCTACTGCATAATTAAATCTTTCGCCTTCCCCCTTTGATGCTCTGATTTCCTTGTAAATGATAGTCTGCTTTTCTTACTCAAGCAATAAAGGAATTCTGCATACTTAATGCATTCTGCGAAACCTCCCATGTGGATCTGTGTTCTTGTGGGTATATGATGAAAAGGTAGCCCGGAATGTATTATGAATTTATCAGAAACCCAGAGGGGTAGTAGGAAAACAAAAGGGAAGAATCCAGGGCAAGTGCAAATGCAATGAATGCTGGCTTGCTTCTGATATCATTACTTTGTTTAAATATACAAAACTTGGAAAGGAGTCAAACAAAATTGGGAGATGTATCAAGGAAATATGAAAATAGTCTTTCCTTCAGTTTGCTTTTTGATCATCAGCAAGAAATGAGGTCTTCTTACTTTGCCTTCATTTGTAATGATCTTTTCTTAAAACCAAACCCAGTGACTCTCCAGAACATATTGTACCCGTTATAAAACCATGGACAACTACAAATATTTCTGTAAAACAAATTAGCACTGAACTGGACTATTGGCAATAGGCACTCAGCTGAGAGAGCGAATAAACACTTTTAGTCCATCATTTGACCTTGAGCTGTGATTCTGGTTGTGATCAGAAGGGCAAATGCTGCATTTCTAGTGGTGGGGGATGACTTAGGAGAGACTGGTTGAATGTAAATCAGCCACATCTTATTGCCTGAACAGAACAAACCCATTGCACAAGATAAACTTGCTTATTGCCCAATCTCCAAAAAGCCATTTCGCTCCAAGTTTGTCCTGTCTGCTCCTGGTCATGCCTGTCCTTTCTCAGGTACATTGAAGGGGTGTTCAGCACACTAATAAACAGGAGGCAGACTGATTGCAAATTTCCTTGCTTGTCAGGAGTGCTTACATGTCAGAAGAGCCTAACAATAACACGTAGACAGGTACAAAGCAAAACCATCTACAGGGCCATTTGCTGTCACTGTAGCATTGTCCACGTAGGATAGGATTGCTAGGTAAAACCCAAATACAGTTTGTGTCATTACGAACTAATTTGTATAGTTTTCTACCACACCTAGACCACAACGAGAAATTGTACAGTTAAATTACAGAAAATACCTTATTTAAATTGCTCCCCTATTTATTTTGAACTTAACATAGGAAACTGTTGTATGATAGAGTCTATTTCTTGTACTGTAAGAGCACCCTGGTGGTATTCTCAATTGACACTGTCTTTGTCAGCAATCATTTACCATCTTTCCTTCAGTCATCTCTTTTCTAGGCTGAGTTTACCTAATTATTCTTCACGTGGAAGCTGTTCCTTATTTTTTGTCATCCTTGTTGTCATTCCCACTATCTTTGGCATTTTTTCTACACCCTCATTGAGAAGGGGAGACCAGGGATGCACAAGGACAAAAAGAGAGTTCTTTGCTTCTCTACCTTTTTCTTACTAATGCCTCATATTTCATTTACTCTTCCTACTACTACTGACTAAGGAGCTGATTTTTCATACACTTATGTATCTTTTTCTGCTTTTCAACACTTAGTTCAAATTCTTCCATTATGAAAGCAGAATGGAGGTTGTTTCCTCACATGAAACTCTTCGCATTTGTCAGTGTCACATTTCCTTTCTGAGTTTATTACAATAGTACTCAGTATCAAGAGAGCTTCTCTCACCCCAAGGTCAACTTTTGTTTTTACTTTGTACTTTTAGCTCCATTGGCAAACTTTGCCATAGTCCTGCTCAAACTCTGTTCACTAGCTTTTTAACTCACCCTTAAATCTAAAGATGATGGTGGAATCTCTGTTTCAGCCGTAAATCCTCAAAATATAGCCATATCCTGAGGGAAAGGAAAACTGAAGAGGAAGACCCTAAAAAACATCACGGATAAGAGAGAAAGAATTTAATATATCAAGGCTGGGAAAGGAAGGAGATGGGAGTCAGCCAAAGCATTTGGGAAAGAGTAACACCTGGTCACTGACAGTAACTAGGAACTAACAAGCTGCTAAATGCCACAACATTTTAACTTCAGGATTCTTTGTATAAAAAACCCAAACGATTTATAAATGGAGCAACTGATCCTCAGAGGAATTCTCCTTTCAGCTATCAAATAGTGACAATTTCTTTTTAGATTTACAATTGCCTTAAAATTCTTCTCTTACAGAACTGATTTTGTTACTATTAAAAATGTAGCACTGAAGTTTTAATTGCTTTTCTTATGCAAACAGCTTTTGAAATAGAGACAGAGATGTAAAACTTAAATGCTTTCTTATAAAAGTGTTGAAATGCATTTTAAATTTGCCTTCTGATACTACATTAATGTAAGCGTTATGAAGAAAAAACCAGACTGTTACTTTGGAAACCGACATAGACTTATCACTGGGTGTTCAATTCAATACTTATTAATGCTTATACATATGGTATTAATTCTGCATTAATTCTGTCAAAAGTGATATCATACTCTGAACGTCCAAATTATGACATCACTAAAACAACTTTGCTCTTCGTGGGTTTGGAGCATGACTGTGCCAGAGCTGACTAGAATTTATTCATGCAGTTGATTCTGACAGGTTCGGTTTAATTAGTTCATGCCCTCATAATGAACAAGAGACTGTGTTTTTGAAGATTTGCCAGAATAGTTTCTATTCTCTTCGACTTAAGTGCCAAATGCATGCACTTCTTTATACTATTTATACCTTTGCCTATAATTACTGTTCCCTAAGGTGTGATTGTCCTATTTCATAAGAGTTTGTGCAGCTGCCAACATGAAGATGTAAATAAATTGTAATACCGTTGCTATGAGGTGTAAAAATCCCACAGCTCATATCCAGACCCTTGTATAATAAACTCAAGTAAACATTCCATTTCCTGTAAGCGATTGTGGTTTGTGACTAGATTTAAAAAAGCAGAGCAGTAAGTCATCACTTTTTTAATGATTTGCTGAAAACAAAGCCATGTAAGCACAAGACAAAAAATTGCTATGTATAAACATTTGTTTTATGAAGGAGAAATATCTGTATGCAAAGTTGTGTGGCTCTCTGTTATTTGATAGTTTTGAAACTGGTCTTGTTTCCATTTGTTGAGGAAAATCTTGAGATGCAGCTGATATTCCAAAAGCAGAGACCAAAGATGACTTCTGCATAAAGGTGGTCTGGAGGTCACCTCTGCACTATTTTGAACTTATTGCAACCTTTGCAGAGATGCTCCCAATTCCCTATACTTTTTAAAATGCTTTGTGAATTCCAGGTTTGACACCATGGCCAGAGGTGAACATGGCAAATATTCATTCAGATCTGTCTTTCCAAAGCAGTGAAAGGGTGGAGAGCAAGAGGACTTTCTTGCAGTACTAATCACTCCTACCACGCATAGAGGATCCCGTCAACCTGTTGTCTCCCTTGCTCTTAGGAGAAAAACACGCATGATTTACTGAAAAATACAATTTTTTAGTTTTTCATCAACTGACAGTAGATAAACGATCATTTTACTCCTCTTCTTGCCGTGGGACATACTCTGTTCTCTGCCCTCTCAGCCAAGTTGCACCTACAGAACAGACATGTCACTTGGTATGAGAAGGGTTTAAATCAAAAGCAGGCACATTTCAGTAGGAGGCACTAGTTCAGTGCTGGTGACAGGCACACTGTGAAGGTTAACTGCAAAAACTTATCAGCACTCACGCTTTTTCAATAGAGAGGCTTTGTGTATGTTAACAGAGTAGATAAATGAAGTGTTGGGTGCCGGTGGGAATAAGATGAGCACACGAGTCATGTGCGTCTGACTTCATGAGTTAAGCTGACCATGGAGCAGCAATAAAATCTTCAAGGCTGCTTTACATCGGCAGGTGTTTTACATCATGACACAAATAAGCTAGTTTACACATGTTGGAGGATTTTTAAGCTCTTTGCTGGAGTCCCTTTTCTCAGGGCCTATTAAGCCTAAAGACCGCAAATTCGCATACCTCAGCTTCAACTGGAAAATTAAAAGTTGAAACTAATAATTTTAGTTGGGGTGCTGGTACTTTCACGAGGTTGGGGCAGTAGATCAGGGACAGAAACACAGCATTTAACTGCAGTTCGGCACTAACTGTGTTTCTGCAGGATTACAGTTAATCTATTTCACCGACTCATCCTCCCTTCTCCTATTTCCATCTTTTGACAGTACAGAGTAGGTGGTGAGGGGTGTCTGTGACCATGTATTTCTGCAGCAGCTTATGGCTGGAGCCTCAGTTGCAGCTGTAGGCAGCAGCCTAATACAAAATATTTTAAATCATCACCTACATAGGTTTGACTTTTAAACTCTGATATTTTATAGCCTACCAAACCTAGCAGAAGAAAAAAAGGCCATATCCTGTTGGAAAAGAGGGAATCCCATCTCTACCGTGGTATAATCTATTTCTGGTCCTAACGAACTGTGGGTTATTGAAACTTAAACCAGCCATTAGCCCAGGACTGAACATTACATGGCCTGGGAATCAGTCCAATGTAATTTGGGGGTGGGAGGGTGGCTCAGAATTCCACGTTTGTGAGGAAAGCAAGAAATATTTTCCTGGCAGGTTTGTTTAAAAAAAAATGGCAGCTGTTTTTAACTGCTAGGAGGGTCAGATTGTTAAAACCAGTCCCAGTGGGAATGGATTAGTGCATGGGAGGACGTCAAGGTGCAAGATAAATGAAATTTAGTCCCAAGTCTGACGGTTTGTTATCTGGAAAGGAGCTCCAAGAACAGCATGTATGTACATGCAAAACGCCCAACATTATGAATTGGTGCAAAGGCGTTATTGTTGACATGACTTTGGAATGACAGCATTATTCATGAAAAGCAAAGATGTAAGTGAGCGAGTTACGCAAGTTACATAAACTGAGTGCGAGTAAGCCCTTTCCATCAACACCACAGACTGCGTGTTTCGTTTAGGACATTAGATTTTTCAGGAAAATGTTTCTAGAAATGTGTAAGTCATTTAAAATGGCCATGTGCTTTCCCCCTGGTTTTTGTTCCTCTCTGTAAAGTCAGATTGTCTCTCAAAGTGCAACATGAACCTATAGCCTTCAGAAGGGAGAATGAAATAAGACCCATTCTGGTGGATATTTGCCTCTTAAAAATCAGTTTACAAAATATAGGCCTTGATTTTTATTCATACTGGAACATTGTTGTATGCTTCCAACAAACACTCTTCGATTACTGTTTTTTTCGTTATCATCAGGCTAGTTTAACAAGATCTTGGTGTAAATCACATCCAAGCCTTTAACTGTGAACTCAGATCCCAGTATCCATTCTGGATCCATTGAAATAGGTCAGGGTACTGCGCTGCAAAAGCTTGAGTGAGAGGCAGGGCTGTATTTGTTTAGAAACAGCAACATTATTTACATGATATAATCAAGGCCTTGGCGTAAAATAACATGAGAAAATACCACAACACCACTCACTTTTTGTTTCGGTTTATGCATGAGGAGCGTAATCGGAGGAGGCGTCTCTGTCAGACACAGATAGTTCTGTTTAAATGGGGAATGCTACCAGGAGGTGAACAGATGTGACCAGTGTAATGTCTGGGTTTGGAGCCAAAACCAGAGCCTTCAGGTAGGATCCTGCTGCATTCAAGTCAACACTAAATCACTCACCGACTTAGCTAAGAGTGAGGGGAAAGGGCGAATCTTCAGCCTGAAGCTGTGACACCCATTCTTCATCCATCACCAGGTACAAGCTCCTGCCTCTTTGCCACTTTCTGCTTCATTTCTTCCCCATGTCCATGCCAGGCCAGTCCTTTGCCAAGGGTTTCTTCCTTTCCCCAGCAGCCCCTCATGAGCGGGTTGTTTCAGCTTCTAGGAAAGCAAAAAATTACTTAACCCACTTTCTTTTATCATTTTTCCTACTGATTATTCTAATGAATTATTCTGCTCACAGTCACCTGTAACTCTTGAAGTTACTCACATACTTTTTAAACATTTGCTGATGTTCCGTGTTTCAGCTTAGAATCACAGTTCACATGAAACTGTACTTTTCAACTAACAGTTCATCCACCTCCTTTTTCTGTGAGTTCTCAGAAGGTCTTGTGAACCGGTGCTCTCCAGTTTATCAGTTTATTGTGTCGACAGTGAATTCCTTTGATTAAAATCTTTCTACAGATATCTCAGCCACATCTGAAAATTGTCCTAATACATCACTTAATTTTTTTTTCTCTAGTAAATAAATAATCCAGAACTTCTCAAGGATGAAAAAATGAATTAGCCTATTTTCTCACACAATCCCCTATTGAGATACATACAAATATATTGTAAGCATTTGGGGGTTTGTCTATGACAGCTCCTCACCTTATATCTTACTTTTTACCTCTATAATTCTCATATTCCATAATATCTGTGCATTTCCTTCACTTGGACTAGATTGTTATTTTCTGAAGGCTATCATTTTGTCTTAAATAACGTCTTGAACCTCACAATCTAGCTATACCAGCTTTTAATTGCCTTTCTGTTTTCTTTTTTTGTTAAGGTGCATTCATTCCTCTGTGACTCCTGGGATGCCTAAGAAGCCTCCATGCTGAGTGTAAGGATTTTAATTTCCTTACTTTTGACTTTAGGGCTTTCTAACAAACTTCCCCCTTGAAAAAATTTCATTATCAAAAGTTTAGTGTCACAGTCCCACATTTGATTCAATCACTCCCTTGAGAATGTTGAACTTAATTATGCTGTGGTCACCAATAATTAGTGGCTCGGCAATAGCTACTTCTTGAACCAACACTCATATATTACATAGGACAAGGTAACTTTTCCTCATGTGTGCTGTAGAACCAACTGCCATAAAAAATATACTCTGAGAGGTCAAGAAGTTCTTTTTCTAAATTCTCCATTGCAAAGGATGAATTTCTATGCAGATAGTTGAAACACCCCATTACAACCATTTATTAGTCTTGGTTGCCCTATTTGTTCTTGCTGACACTTCATACTTTATTAATAGTATGTTTTTGCATGATAGGAAATTCTGTCATAGATTACTAAAACTGTAGCATGTGCTTTCATACTGGATTTAGTTCCAATTAAAAAAAAAAAAAAGTCTTTGCAGGGCAAAAGGTTTGAAAATGTTGGAAAAATATAATGTTCTTGTAAAGTTCTCAAACAACATTTCACAATATTATTTTAGTGATTTTATGGTCAGAAACTTGTGAGCTACGCTAATATACTTATAAACAGGAATAGCTTCCTGCATATATTCCAGTCATTCTCCTGTGTTGACTTCTATATTCACTGAATTCCTCTGCATTATTATGATATAGTATTATTTCTTCGTAGTAATAAGATATTATACTCCCTGCAGTTAACAACTATCCTAGTACTTTGTAACTTCTTGTCATACTAATATGGAAAGAAACGTCATACACAGATGTTCAAACACAGACATTTTATACTAAGGTGTCCAGATAGTCTTTTTAATTTCACATTCTATTTATTTAAAACACATCTACTTTTTCTAATTTCTATCTCACATTAATGTGTTGGCAAGCAAAAGAATCCAAACCTCTTAGTTTTTTACTGTACACTTGGAAATTAACTATTATTACATATTTAGTTGCTTTCCTGGCCTTAAAGACATTGAATTATTTAGAATTATTTCTGCACTGAAGTATTTCTGAATTGAAGATTTCTGTATCCTGAAGCATTGGATTTCAGTGGGATTAAACACTTGCTTATCTTTGAGATTCTGGCCTTGGTCCCACTAGAGAGCACAAGGATGCCCACAAACAGCAAAGATACCATTTTCAAAAGAGACAGATGAAAGATCGAACGCTTAGAGGAACCAGACTTCAACCAGACATATTCAACGTTCTGATATGATATCATTCACAATTTGCAAGTCTCCCATCAGTTCTGGTGGTCAGTGACTTTCCTGTAGAATTCAGCTCTGTGACTTCACATGGCCCAGAAGATGTGTCATATCTGGGTATTTCACCCTTCGGATACAATTAACATATTATACTGCAATCTGTTGAAATACAATAAATGAGAGCAATGTGAAGACAATGGCTCCAATGATGTCAGGAGAGCCAGAATGGCTTGGATGCTTATATATAATGGTCTATACTGCTCTGTGAAGTCTGTTTTCCTACTTTCTCTAAAATTCTTCTTGTTTGACAAATAGCATGTGTTAAAAACTAGCCTAAAGCCTTATAGTGAGACTAAAATGCAGGAATTTGTGTCTTTATGGCTACTGCTAGATGCTTAGTCAGTGAGAAAGTACAGCTCTGCATTCTAGATTCTGATAATAAATGCCTTGCTTTGGAAATGTTTATATCTAAAAGGCTCATTCAGCCCAGGATATAGATAGGTATGATTTAAATTTCAGACTGTGAAATTCCTCCCTGGACTGAAATATACACACACCCCAACAAGAACAAGAAAATTAAGAGAAAAGAAAAAAAAATAACAGAGGGTTGGATATTAATTTTTGATTTTTACAAGATAGTTTCCAAAGACAGAAAAGGGAAATAAGCCCAGTGATGGTGGAAATTCCAATGTCTCAGGTGAAAAAATGCTAGTACAGCTTTTGGATACAGTTTTAATCTTTGCCAAGGAGGAAATGGAAAATTAAGAGGTTCTTGGAAAATGAAGAGGTTTTGACTGAAGATCAAGACACTGACTCAAGAGAGCCTGAAATTCTACAAAGGCTATTGCCAGCTTGCGTCAGTGAGAACAAGTGGAAACAAACCAAAGAAATTTATCAAGTTACATTGGCAGCTGAACCTAAAAGAGAAAGAAAAATGTGTTTATTCTTAAATTTTGTAATTACGCCTCTGCAGCTCGTCTCCCTCACTGTGGCTCTGACTCTCAGTTCCCTTAAAATATTTTTATTCGCTTTCTATTTTCTTTCCCGTAGTTTTTGCGTGTTCCAAAAATCTCTTTGTTTTATTTTATGTAACAAAGGGGTTAATATTCCTGATGTTTTCTCTGCTGGGATGCCAAACAGGGTCACCAGATGTGATTCATAAGTTGTTCTTGCATGCTGCTTAGCAAAAGCACAGCTGTGGTTACACACTGGGGGTGGAGGGAAAGGGGAAGAGATCCTGACCCCGTTGGAGTCAACGGGAGTTTTACTATTTACTTCCACGAGGCCAGAATTTCACCCCAAGTATCTACGTGGCTCTTGTTGTTTGTTTTCCTTTGTTCAAGAGGATCCTTACTGTCACCATTGCTAGATTTCATAGAGATTAGATATGAATCACTAATGTATTTAGTTACTATTATGACCACCAATCTACAATATTGGATGACAAGTAAAACATGACTAAAAGCTTTAACTCATGATGAAACCTTATTTTGTTAGTTAATATAAAGTTTTCATCCTTTTTTTTTTTTTCAAAGTATTTGCTTTTCTGAAAAAAATATTGACATCTGAATGTCAGCATTTGGAAATAAATATTGTATTCTAGTTTAAGCCTGCACTCCCTCAACCACACCATTTGCTGCTTCACGATTTTACAATGTTTTGAAAAAATAATCTAACTTTTTGATAGGCAGAAGCAAAGACTTTATTTCCTCCAGCACTTTCTGCAGAACCTTCACTGAACTTTGTTCTCAGAACCATTTCTGTTTCTGAAATACGAAAAACTGTAACACAGTCACAGATTTAACAGAGTCTTCTGTTTTAGCAGTGCATTCCCTCTAAATTGATTGTAAGTACAGCCTTATTAGTTCAGCAAGCACAAACTGAATTTAACTAGAACTATGGCTAAAGTAGCTGCAGGAAATGTTGCTATAACTATATGGGTGTAAGAAGAACATAACTTCAGATGAGGAAATCATAGCTCAGGCTATGTTAAGAAGGATCTTACATTTTGCTCAGAAAGGGATCTTTCTTACATGATTTTTCACCATTTTCCACTTACATGAAAACATCTACGATAATCATTTTCAGGGGTCTTACCTCCTCTTACTCTTCTGTCTACAACAGGTGAGGCTTTGGTACAAGATCATGTAACTCCTCTGTGGAAATGTATGCTCCATGATCTCTGTAAGAATTAGACAGGCACACACATGAGAGTAGAAATGTAATCGCATAGAGACACACTTATTTGGGCCTACTAATATTCTTTTTGTACTTGAATTCAGCTACGAGATGGTTGACTGTAAAGCAACCTCTTGGAATACTTTCATAAAACACGTTAGTACATGTCAATATCTCAATTATATTTACTAATTTACCTCGGAACTTGGGATAGTCTTTTATGGAGAACAAGTCATGTGAAGAGAGGCTGAGGGAACTGGGCATGTTTAGTTTGGAGAAGAGGAGGCTGAGGGGAGACCTCATTGCCCTCTACAGCTAGCTGAAAGGAGGTTGCAAAGAAGTGGGCATTGGCCTCTTCTCCCAAGTGAATAATGACACGACCAGAGGAAATGGTCTGAAATTGTGGCAGGGGAGGTTTAGATTAGATATTTGGAAGAATTACTTGACTGGGAGGGTGGTCAGGCACTGGAACGGCCTGCCCAGGGAGGTGGTAGAATCACCATCCCTGGAGGTATTTAAGAAACATGTAGATGTGGCATTTCAGGGCATGCTCTAATGCCTAAGATTGTTGGGTTGGGTGATTTGTTTTGTGGGGTTAGGGGTTCTTTTTTGTTTATTTTTTTCATTTTTTTTTCTCTGCTGTGTGTGTGGTTGAATACAATGATCTCAGAGGTCCCTTCCAACCATGAAGATTCTGTGATTCTTTCAGACACAAAAATACTATCAACCAATAAGTACTGAAGTATGGTCAGACACATTCTGTTTCCCAGTCATATCCCAGGTAATGGCAATAACCTGAAGGCAGGTACTGGTTGGCTCATCAGAGCATGAATATTGCAATACTTGCTTCCAAAGTTTGGTTTGCAAACAGCATCGAAGAAATATCCATGATTTATAGGGCTTATGTTTACACTATTATATTAAACATGCATGTAGCTGTTCTAAGTTCATACTACTAAACTTTCTAGAAGTGACCAAATGCACCCTCTCTGTTATTCATGGACTTTTGCTGAATTCCAGGTAAATGCAGGAACTGTTTAGGAAAGTGCTTGCTGATCAAGGCCAAAACCATCCAGGGACTGTTCTAGCAATTTAGCAGTATAGATGTCTGAGTTCTGATATCCAGGAAGTTGCTTGGCTCTGTTTAATTTTTTTTTATAGAGGCGTAACTGGCATTTTCTTATGTATGCACACCTTTTCTGTGACATAATAGTGTACCACTTTCAATATTTCAGTAATATTCTGAGGCGTACTGAACACAAATCCAAACAGCTCTTCTCCCCAAACTGCATAAAAATTACACCATGATGACCCAAAATCAAGCCACTACTTAATCAGACAAGGCATTTTCTGTGTGCTGAAATTCAGTGAATAAAATAATTTTTTGGCACTTACCTAGGACCACTCATCCAAGCATTTCAAGGAACTTTGGAGGCACTAAACAAGGAAAAAGTTTCCTTTGGGAGCAGCTGGAAGACCGTAAAAAGAAAGCAGCTCGAATCACTATAAAAGTTATTAACAACAAGAACAAAATCTGCTTCCAACAGAACTGTTAGGCTTTGATGTGCATTGTTCTTGTTACTGCACCTCTTTTGCTTGGAAATAACAATTTGTGCATCCTTCCTTGTACGTGTGTTTTGTCACCATACAGGGCAATGTAATACCTTAGTTGTTACTTGCACTCTGAAAACTTATTGAACAATTAGGAGGGGTCAGCATAAAAGACTTTGAGACACTGTCCATCAGTCTGGTATCTGAGCTCACCATGGAGACTTGGAGTGCAGAAGGAGGAAATACTTCACCGGCCGCTCATCTGGGGTAGATGAATCTGTTACAGTGCCCAGAGGAGGGATTTTGAATGGTATTTATATATGTTCTGATGGAAGATTTTATTGCTAAAACACATTATTCTAGCTCTGGATACCGTCTGCTTCCAGTTCAGTCTGATTTTTTGTGGCCAGAAGGACCACAAGATTAAGGTCCTGTCCAGGAAGGCTGAGTTTCCAATGGCTGGTCATTGGCATGGGGGACCACCAAGATGCGTCATCCCTGCGGGCGTTACCGCCTGGGGTGTGGTGGGGGAGCAGGTAATCTCTGAGGATGGGAGGGAAGGCAGCAAGTAAACAGAAGCGATGCATTGCATCGACCCAGGAAGATTTTCAGCTCCGCTCCCAGTGAGGTCATGCCAGCGGATAAGCAGAAAGAGCCTCAGCCCAGGCAGCAGAAGCCAGATTTTATTTTCCATTGAAGCTTTTACCTCACAAATCCGTAGCAAATCATCTCCTCATCAGAAGGTTTTCCCGAGGAGATGACCAGAGGGCTGGTTCTTAGTTTAACAAGTGCATGCGTATGGACAAATCCAGGCAGACTTATTCCTGTTTGAGTGGTTTATTTTTGACTTTTTCCCTTCTTGCTGTGCTGTAGCGATGTCACTGTTACTGGCCGCTTGTGGGCACATGCATGTATTACTTATAACATCTCTGTTTTGTAGGTAGTGTCCACCTTTTTAGCAGCTGCCCAAAGCCAGAAGCACATAGGCAGTCACTGCCAATCCAGAGTTATCTATACAGCACACCAGGATACTCCTTCCCATGCGCTGGAAGAAGCATATATGTTCTGGCCTGACAGTCAGACAGAAAACTTAAATAAATTCCAAATAGGCAATCACATAAAACCTAGCTAAAATTCATGCAGTTATTTCATTTCAAGGAATTATGTTTTACTGGCTTCCAACATTTTCTCTTTCCATTTTGAATGGCTACGTAATGCTCCTTAATGCTGTTCATAAGGCAGCTGGTTTCTACCTTTCAACTGGCAGAATTCAATAAGGTAAATGTAGTCTATGACTTGAAGTTTCATTTGGTTTTTACCAAAAAACATATTCCCTGTTCTGATCCTCGTTTTGTCCTACTTTTTTCATCTATTATTCCCTTAAATATATGGCATTGTTAATAAGTGTTAGTAAAGGTTACAGAATTGTTTCCATTTTGATCTCCTGGTTTTATTTGTTTGTACAATTCTAGAAACTACTTATTGCAATGTGAGTTTCCCACGCTTGTTTTGTGCCCAAATTTTATAATAATTTTAGCAGTGACTGTCCAGCCATTTTTTAAAAGAACAAGATGCAGCTGGACTAGATGATCATTGCAAGTCTCTTCCAACTGAATTATTCTGTTCTATTCTATTGTACTCTGTTTGATTCTATTCTAACAAAGGTTGAAATTATCATGATAACTGCAATAAGCAAATTAAAGCACTGAAACCAACTTGTTTGGTATCAGGTTTCACACGGCAAAGAACTAAACAGTGGAAGTTTTGAACACAGGGCACTGTGAAGACCAAAAACTAAAAAGGAGACAAAGGACTAAGACAATCTCCATTCTAAGACAAGACCCATTCCCCAGGCAATCAACAGCTGACAGGATCTAGACTGGATCAACTCATATTCACTTCTTCTCCTATGGGTTTCAAGCAGCTACTGTCAAATTTTGATTTAAAGGATTCATTGGGGACTGCAGTGTTAAAGTTGGCATAAAAATAGCTATCATTTGGTAATATGCTTATGTAAGATAACTTCCACAGCTAAAAATAGAGGCTCTTGAGAGAGCAATTACAAACTATGATGAATAAGGGCAGGGTAATGGAAGATATAAATTCTAGAATAGACTTCAAATGCCGTAAGTGAAGGATAAGGTTTAACAGGATAAAGTTTTAAAGCAACTAACAAGCCTTTAAATACTCTAAATACTTATGAATCACTTAAAGTAGATGCAGCCAAGCACAAGGGTTCATTTTTAGGCTCTGAAACATCCCTGCCAGTAATTTTCTATGAAATTTCCTAATCTATAATCACACTTGCTGAGTTCAACATGTATGTGCTCAGTGCTGTGGTTTTTCCATTACAGACTTCAGGAAGCCCTGTCTCTATCAATCCAGATGGCTAACAAACTAACCTGGCACGCTCAGATGAAAAAGAGAACGCAGCATGAGGCCCATTAAGATGACCAAGTATTCATCTTTGATTCTCTGTGACCGTGTGTGGGGTTTGCCCCATAGGACTCCACCATGGTGGCAGGGGACGGTAATGTCCCCTGGGTGAGAAAGACGTGTCTCACAAAAGTGCTGTGATTGGAGAGGACAGGTGTTTGTACTGCTACACCTCATTTTCCAGCCTATCCCACCAGTTTATTCAACCTGAGTATCCTCACCAAAAGTTTTCCAACTCTAGGCTGGGACAGTCCCTGTCTAAAATCCATCTCTGCTTTCTTAAGAAATCCTGTCACCTTTACAGATCCTTTTATTGGGAAAGATGCAAAAAGGACTGCAGGTTTCTATAAAATACCAAGGTCAGCCTCAAATGAGTGTACTGACTGAGGAAAATCTAGAACTTCAACTAGAAGATAAGAAGAATAACACCTGCCAAGGACTGGCAAGAGACAATGAGCGCCTTCCATGTCATGCTTTACTGCTTGTGGTGTTGGAAGCCAGGTATTCATTCCGGTTCAGCGCAGAGGTAGAAGGTTAGGCGTGATAAATCAATTCCAAATAGGTGATCGCACAGAACATACCCAAAATAGACCCAGTTATCACTGTCAGCTATTGCTCTCTGTTAGCTCGTGGAGGAGCAGAATAGCCTTAGATTTCATTATTCTCTTTTTATTTCGTTTATCTAGAAATCATTTGCTGTGTTTTCTCCTCTTGTGGAAACTTTAGTTCTTGTTAGACCTATGAATCATAAAAGTGATACAAAAGTGGATCGACATATAACTACTTGACTTATGTGAAAGAGCACTGCAGATTAGGGGTAAAAATGTTCATCTTCATTCACTCAGAGTTACATGATCAATACATAACCTCTGTCAGAAGCAATACACATAGGAACTGGTTATTGTATAGATATATAGTTTAAATCTGAATGAAAAACTATCCTTGACCTCAAAAACCTTTGAAGAACTGAAAAAAATGTTCCCATACTACCTTAAAAATATTGTTAAAATTTTGATTATATTTTTTTTCCTCTGAAAGCATAAAAAGATCTGTCTAATCATATAGCAATATCATTTAACTTCAGGCAGATATGTGAACTTAAGTATCCTTGAAAGTAAAAGTTTTGCATCCGAGTGACCACTTTTAGCTGGTTTTTGGTGGGTTGCTCTCAGTGGCTCTTGCTGGAGCTATTGCCACTTAAAAGAAAACCAAATAACCCCTGCATCGGGGAACTGAACCTTGCTTTGTACCTTCCTATGTGAGTACAAATTGGTTATTTTTCTGCAGCTGGTGAGTCTCTGTCTGATCTTGACACAAACATAATCAAAACTGAAAATATTTCACAGTTTGTTTGGTTTGCCTCTCTACATTTTTTTCTGAAAGAGAAAAAAAATTATTTAGAGAGTATTTTTAAAACAGTCCCAGCAAATTCTAACCAACATAGCTCTCAAAATGAATGAATGTACTTTAGTGGAGCTGAACCACAGTCGGTGATGGAAAAGGCAATGTCAATCCATTAATTGCTCCTGCAAATAATACAATTGTTACAGTAAATAATCTTCCAAGAATCCTAGGCAAGATGGAAAAAAATACAAAGAAGTAAGAAACAGTAAGTAGTAGGAGGAGAGAATGGTGACCTACACGAAACTGAGGAAATATTTGCTATGCTGTATGAAATAAGGTGAGAAAAAAAGTAGTGAGTTTCCTACTTAGGTCTTAAGTGAATGCAATAATACAGTATTGCAACTCTGAGGCTAAGAACTTCATTTTCACTTCAGGTATAGAGGAGAGTTACTTTAGAGTGTTATTATTCCCAAATCTCTCAGGAGGACTGTGGCAGACATGACTGGTCCCACAATCTTGAATGCCATTATTTGAATCTGTCTTTTCTGTGTCACACTAGTTTGAGCGTATATAGTATATTACCTTTAATTAATTGAGTGTTTATGTGTTAGAAAGTTATTCACTTGTGCACAGAGTGATTTGCCGGGATTTATGATGGGAACATTTTATAACAGCAGCATGTGTTTCCCTACAATTTGTATAGGTTCATTCATTATAATTTTTCCTGATGTTTTGCCTACCATATTATTAACTTCCCCAAAGCAATGAAATAGCAGCTTGTCTTCTCACAGCAGAGAAACGAGAGGAATAATTATGAATGTGGAAATCCCAGTGAAAACATGGTTCTATTGAAAGGGCCTAGTGGTCCAAATAGAAGCCTGCTGGATTTATGAAGTCTATAAAAAAAGCAAACATACAGAAAAACAGATGCTTTTTTTCTTCCAAAAATCTTGGAAGTCCTACACTTAGGAAAAAAGGAGGGGCGTGGGGGGAGGAGGAGAGAATGTTACATTTATGCCACTATTAACAAAAATTTATATTTTACTATAGGTTATGGAGCTTGAATAAATCATCAAAGTTTCAAGGCCTTGCTGCGCATAACTATTTAATCATTTGGAAGTGTTCTTTTCAAAATGTAAGGGTTTGTGAGCATAGTGTTTGATTTGTTACTCCTTCAGTAGCAAAATCACCTTTGCTTCAAAGGGATAGCTCTTTAGGACTCTTTGCCTGTAAGAATTTACAATAATGGGGAAATGAATAGCATTCACCGATGGTGGTAGAGGAGAGTTTTTTTCCAGCCTGTTAGTGAGGAGGTAGGGAGAAAGCCTGTGAAATCAATTCCAGAAAGTGTTGTGGATCACTGGTTATTTTACAAAGATCCAAAGCTGACAGGACCACCACAGTCATTTGTGTTTATTGTTCAAGAGGGTGCTCTTTGGACCATCCCTAGCAAAACCAACCTCGTTTAAGGAAAAAGAGAAGGGGGAGGGAGGGGGTGTCAGGGAAACCTAAAAGGAAGCAGGAGGCAGAGTAAGCAATGAGTTTGCTCCACACTCTGCTCTAGGACAGCCTTCCCCACCACTGCCCTGGTCCGTCCCCTCTCTTAGGCACTTTGTATTATTACATGTGCACTCTTCATTGTTATTTCTCACAACAACCCAGTCTGCTCCTGCACTCTGTCGTCCGGGTGGCCACTCATAAAAAATGTGATTTACATTCTTGTTTCACTCTCACCACCTTCTCACTTCCTGTTGCTTCTGCAGCCCATGCTTTGCTTGCCTTCTCTGTTCTTTTAATTTGAAAACTGGATTTATATATACTTTATATTTATTATTATTACATGTTTATGCATGCAGCAGAGGAAGAAATAAACCACTGTCATCAGAATTGTCCCAGATTTATTTTTAAATGAATGTATATGTAATAAATTTTTCAAAAAATATTATTTAAAAAAAATCTGAATTTGCTGGAAGTGGCTAAGTAATTCCAAAATACAGGCAAATAATTTTGCCTCAGTGGCTTCTCACTGCATCCCAAAATTTTTTACACCAAAAAAAAGTTACAACAAAAATATTATTACAATCAGGCTGCACCAGCATCCATTAGAATGGGATGGAATTCCTTTCAGTGTCATTGAAAAGCTGAGTGAAACAACTCAAGAAAACTAAAGATTGGAGGGGCCACATGGTGATGGTGGCTTTCATAGATGAAGTTACGGAGCCCAAAAGCATGTGCTCACCTTTTGCCAGGATCAAACCTCAAAGGACCATACTCAAGTCCTTTGAAAGAGTTAAGACAATTTACCCCTACTGAGGAGGTGTCCCTGTGAACATAAATCTAAGCTACAGCAGAATAAAAGGGTCATTTTGTGCTAATTCAGTTCCACTCAGCAGCAAAGGCTGAGCAGAAAGATCTGTCATCAAGTAGAAGCCCTCTGACGGGCTATACATTTTTTTGCTGTAAATCTCGTGGATTCTCATAAAAGGAGGCCCATCATGAGTTCTCGTTGGAGACTAGAAGTAGCCCTTAGCTTTTGTAGAAACAGCCAGCAGCTATGGGTGTTTGTTCTTTATTCCCCTGCCTGCCTTAAATTCAGATCATGTTTTCTCTATTAAGGGTAAGGAAAGAAAAGTGATTAACCGGAAGAAATAGGAACAAGTGAATAGATTCAAAGCTCAAGAATGCACCCAACATTCGGCTGCTCCCCTAAAATTTATCTAAATTTATCTGATTTGCTTCCAGATCCAAAGAATGATACATCACGCCCATAATCTTCCAACAGGTAAAGTGATCCTCCTGTTCCCCACTCCCCAGCGGCAGTCTGCTCTCTTACCTTAACACTTCTTTTTAAGGGATAAACAGGCCCAACAGCATCGTTCTTCCAACCACACACCTTTTAACTGCACTGTGCTTTTCACCTGATCTCAGGACCTGCAGAAAGGGAGCAGAGTTCCTGCAGCCCTGGGAACTGCTCTACGTGTACCATACAAATGTCTCAGTATTCTCACCTCACCATTACTTCTCTGCAAGGTGATGAAGGAGTATACTCCTGTTTCAGTAGACAAGGTCTACTAACTTCACCATAGAAGCCATGCCATGAGCTCAGGGCCTGCAGCCAGGAACTTCTGGCTTCTCATCCCAGCTCTGCCACTGATGTACAGAATGAGACTCAAGTAGTAAATTAAACTTTCTCTGCCTCATTTTCTCCAGTGCAAGATAGAGGTCTTTATTTCTCTTAATGGTTTTGAGAATTAGCTACTTCTGTGGAATTACAGAGGTGATAACAGTTATTCCTTTCGAATAGGAAGAAATGAAGAAAAGTGCTATAAGTCCAGGAAGAGCAAAATTTAAATATTTTTAGTGCATCAATAACAATAATAGCATTTCCATATCTTAAAAAACATCATGGCAGTTAAAAGACATTTTTTAATCTGGTCTCATACTTACTGTGTAAAGTACTGGTTGTAAGCCTCTTGCTTAAACCTATATCGTAAATTGTTAGAATGAAGTAATTAAATTCACCCCCAGGCAGCATGGCTAATATAATGACTATGTTCATTTGCACTATATCAAACGATTTGGTGGACATTATCTTTTAATTTATCTGAATATATAGAAATGGAGGTGAAAAAAAGAATCAGCATTCTAACAGTCTCTCTGTGGAAACTAAGGGAAGGGAACACAAAGAGATTTAAATGTCCTTGGACAGAGTACATGACAGTTTGAAATCAAGCTCAAGTTTCCCTTCCTCCTGCCCCTCCAGGAAAACCTTGGTACAAAATGTTGGTACTGCTAAGCTACTAGGTTTACACTTTAACTAGTTATGTTACACTTCTGGAAAACAGTGAATGTCATTTAAAGGAGACTCTGCAAGTCAAGGCAGAGCAAGCACATGTGCTTCACATTCATTTACCCGGGAACAAGGGTTCCCACTCATGGTTAATGGCTGTAGTCATTGGGCTGCAAGGCAGAGAAAAGTAAGGGAAGTCTTCACAAAGATACTAAGAGATTTATAAAATCATGTAGGAAAGAAAGAAATAACATTCAGAATCTCTCCATGGAGGAAAAGAAAAAAGAAAAATAAGCAGAAGCAGCAAGTTCGGTGGTTATCAGGACTAAAATGAACTTTCTCTTCTGTGCTTTGAAAAACCTTCAAATACAACAAATATTCCTCAGACTGAAACCTCTTTGATTTTAAATGTTTCCCCGTGTCTTTCTTAAGTGTTTTGTTTTAAATGATGAAGTCTTAATAAATAGTGGACACATAATAAGCTTCTGTGGGATTTGGACTTTATCCCGCAAGTGAGAGGAAGACCTCATAACTCAAAGAGTGATGAAGCCGCAAGAGACTTATGAAGGTTTTTCCGCACTAGTGGGATTAATTCCATATTCCACAGATGCCCATTATATAGAGGTTCTCTGTTTATACTGCAAGGAGGTAAAAAGCTTTTTTTTTTTTTTTATTAGATTAAAATGTCAGAGTTGAATATAAATGTCTTAGTCAGAAGAGTAAAGAACAGCTGCTTTGTGGTGTCACAAAACATCCTGAAAACAGTGGTTGAATTAGTGGATTGACATGAAACTATTTTGTGTAGCAAGTAAGCATCGCTACTGATCGCTTGCTCCCTGACACATTATTCTCACCTTCTGAAATAGGGAAAGAAACCCTTATCTTTTGATAAGCATCTATGAATTGGTTTTCTTCATCATTTTCAGCATTCCAGACATACAACGGGCCCTATTTCTGCTGATCTCAGGCTTTGCTGTTTTGTAACATTAAGTTACGTCTCCCCAACACACCAAGGCCGTTAACAAAGGAAAAGGTAAACTTCTGACAAAATATGCTGTCCCAATTGGAATGAAAACGAACTTCCACTCCAACACTGGCCACTGAAACTCAGCCAGCCATTCCCCAGCAATAAGGAGTGTATTTCCATATAAACCAGGGCTACATTTACTCAGCAAAATACCCAGACACTGCCCGCTCTTATGTTAGACTCCAGCCTTGCTGTTATTTGCCATTATTTACGTCTGGCAGTACTCCTTTCTGTCCCCACACCTCTTAAGACTGAATGTAACCCTCAAAGTAAGACAAAAACAAGCTCACATATTTACATTCACTGCATTCATGCAGCTATTTGCCTTTTTACTGAAACACTTTTAATCTTCAGAACAGAAGGGGTCCAAAATACAAGTTACAAAAATAGATCTGAGCTGTTATCTTAAGACCATAAACTTTTCTTAAAAGATCAAAATCTTGGCAAATTAAAATCCAAATTGTACACTCTTGAATTGAAGAGTCCTTTGTATTTATCATGATACTAGACAGGACATTTTGGTTTCTGTAAGGCATAAGAATTCAAAGTATTTTCCGGCCATATATATATTTACAGATGTACATTGCAAAGTGTAAGCCCTGTGGCAACAGATCTCTGAGTTTCATTCATGGTGGAGCAAGCCGCCTGCAAACACTGAATTATTCTGCTCAGCTGTTAAATACCTGGGAAAATCTTTCCTCATTTCTTAAAACCCGTTGCTGCTTATGAGTTCAACTGAAACTTGCAGCTTGAAATATCCAAATAAGTGGGCCTTGCCTGCATTTCAAAAACCAAGCAGCTATTTCAGGATGAAGTCCTGCCATAACCACAGAGCACAGACCTGCAATGAAGACCAGAAAACGGGGCCATCTGGCACGGGGCAGAAGAAATCCAGATTATCCTGCTTGCTGGTGTTGATACTGATGGGCAGCTGAGAGAACACACCCGTCTTTAATATTGCATCTGATGCTCCTTTCAGAGGAGCAAGGACCTCCATCTGCTGAGGCATCCAACCTGTGGTTTGGTTCCTGCCACTCCATAGAGAGCCGGTGAGCCACATGAGGCTGGCTCCTTCCCTNAAAAAAAAAAAAAAGACACAGAAGAACTGAAAGAGAGTAAATAAAATCAGAAGAACAAGCTGATGGTAGAATTAGTCTTTTTCAAATGGGGAACATGCTTCTGTGCAGGAAAAATTGCACCTATTTTGCTAACATTGTGCAAAAATACAGTTCGGGCCACAGCCACGAGATGTGTAAGAGGTGGTGTTCACAACAGCATCTCCTCTGCACTGGCTGTGACCCAGAAGATCCCCTTTGTGAACTATACTATCTCATTCAGAACAGATCAGAAACTCCCATGCTATTCCGAGACCTACATCACCATTGCCAAGGGGACAAGAAACTCGAAAAATATCTGACCCTGTCTCTGATGTCAACTGAGATGGCAGCTCAGTCTAGATCTGCCTTAACCACAAGTCTGTAAATCTGAGGCTCTGCTCTGGGTGGAATACAAGGAGAAGATCCTTTTAAAGGTCTTTTTACCCTCCGCTTCTAGTGGATCGGTATTTTGAGGTCAAGTATTTTTAAATATTTATTTTTAGTGTTCTAACGTATCTGTTTCCCTACTTAAAATAGCTTAAGAAATATGCTGGGCACAAAAACACAACACTCACATCTTTAATGAAGCTCTGGAGTTACCTCCCCATCAATCGTAGCAGTGTGGAGAGGTGCTACAAGCAGAGTTTAGCTGTAGGTTTCTTACAATGTCCTGATATTCTCCACATCTGAGAGAAAAAAGGAAATATTAGCAGAAATTGAAGGTTAGAAAAAGAAAGGAAGACAACTGATATGATGGTTCATGGACTATTGCGTTAGCAAATTTTTTCTATTTATCTGTAAAAATGTTACCTTTACTTTTAGGACTAAGTTTTACTGCTCTGTCTCAAGAAAGCTAACAGCTAACACTGAGGTTAGTCTGAGAGACCATCCTTATCAGATACAGCAGAAGTGCAGTGAGGTGGAGAAAACGTTTTGAGGAGGTGGGACGAGGAGAAAAAAAAATAAACCAACCCCAATTTGGAAAATAGTAAATGTATCGTGTTCTATCAATTGTATTTTATAAAACGCCTTCTACAATTTGGAACGAGTCTCTTCTGTCATGCATTTTTAACATGAGGGTAATTCCACAGACTTCCTTATGGAGTTGTTTTGTATTTATACTAACTCTCTGAAAGCCTCTACTAATGTTTCTGTATGTTTTCCTACTTGAAGGAGACAGGGAGCGGAAAATTAGGTGCAAAAGATAAACCGCAATGAAATCATCCCTTCCCAATATGGAAAGATTTCTACACCAACTCATATGGATCCCATCCATTTTATCTCACACAGAATCACACTATTTGCTGTATACCTTGGGAGCAGCTGGCAGTCGGGATAAATATGGATGGTTCATCAGATTACCCATGCTGGGCACAAGGACTTGAGAAGAACCAGCAGTGATCAGCAGCAACATTCTAACAGTGTGTCCTAGGGGGAGACGGAACAAAAATTATGAAAGCATGTCACCTTTTCTTAAATAATTCAGGAAATATCTCCTGCTTTCCAACAAGATGATTCACGGAGGGTGCAGTGTGATTCTTTTGCCATCTAAAACACTTCTGTCAGTGCTGGAAAAAAAACAAAATGTTGTACCCCTTCTTTAAAATCTCCTTCATTTGGATGGCAATTTTCCACCACGAGGAAGTGGGGAGGATGCTGCAGGAAGATGACATCCTGTGGGCTGGAGTATCCTCCCCTTGATCGATGTATGTGATCCACAGGGGGTATGACTTCAATTCTTTCCTTGGAACATGAATCAAATGAGGCCACAAGCAAATATATTTCCCTGTCAAACATTTAACTTCCTGGAGACAGTTAAGAACTAATGTGACATACTGTGCATGGTTTATTTTTGCTCTTGGGCCAGCGAACTGCTATACTGTTTTCCAGGCCCTTAAACTTGGTTTGTGTTTGCTGAAAGAAGCATTGCAGGCACATTGGCTGTGAGTCCAGCAGGATTTCTAGCTCACTGGCTGATCCTAAGCTTTCAGATGTGGTACTGAAAGATCAGTAAACCAAATTCAGGCCAGAGGTGTGTGTGTTCTTCTTTGCTTAAGACCTCAAAAGAGCAGACCGTGGATTTTCTCTCATGCCAGTGTACATCATCCAGCCTGCCTTTTAACAGAACTGACATCTGATGTAATTGACAGCTTGTGCATACAGAAAATTAAGACCCAGAGAGCATGCATGTTCTACCTCTACAGTCAAAAAAAAAAAAAAAAAAATCAAAACCTGTGGAAGTGCAGGACTCACAATAATTCCCTGTTGTCTTAACAGTTGAGGTGAGAAAACTGAGGCACCTAGCAGTATGTCTGGCTCCTGATGACAGTGGAAGCAAATAGCAGAGACAGGAGTAGGCCATGCTCTACAGACAACTATTCTTTTATTGAACTAAATGAAATCCAAATTTCATTGAATTAATTTAATTCTAAGTCTCCTTGTGGTATAGAAGGGGGGAAATAGATGTTGTAGGGCCACCAGTGATGTCCCTGTCTTTTGGAACAACTCAGAAATCATCACCCTCCTGGTAACAGTTCAGAGCAGCTTTGCTTTTACCAGAAGGCTTTAACCATCCATAGAATCAACACAGTGGAGCAGCCTGGCCGAATAACCATGACAAAGCTGTTGAGTGACTGCTGGACCTGAATTTTGCAAAGAGCAAAAGGAGGTCCTCATTCTAGAAGAGAAAGCTGGGCTTGTCAGCAGTTGCAGGCAATTGTCTCTGGAAAACGTCACTCCAGGATGGTATCTGAGTGCTGTTCTGCTCCTTCAGGGTTAATGAGAACTGGGCATCACTATGTACCTTTGGGAAGCACCTTGGATACCCTACTAATAATAAGACAATGCTTTGCATTTCTGCAGTGTTGCTCATGTTACAAGCCTTGATTAGTTAAACATCAGTAAGTTACAGTGTTTCAGAAACCAGGAAAAGCTTGTAGGTAAGCCCTTTCCTCTTTGCCTCACCTGCACTCATATAAGCAACACTTCATGAAGAAGAAGCCACAGAAATGGGCAATTCAGATAATTCAAGTAGTCTCCAATGTTGCATGAAGCAGCCTCCTGTCTGAAGAAGTCTAGGATCATTGTAGACTATACTACTAGTATGACAGCATTAGAAAAGTGCCAAGATGTTTATAATAATGTGACATTAAATATTCTTTTCTTTAATAGATGCTGCCTCATCTTTTGATTTTGGTGGTACTAATGCATATCAAAATTAGCAAAACACACAATTTTGCAGTGTAGAGGTATTACAGCACCACAACGGAGGACACAATATAGAGTTCAGGGGCAAAGTAAAAATTGGGTATTCCACTTTACTGTGACATCCACACTATGACAGCAAAGACCCATAGAAGGCAGTCTGCCTAAGAACCATTTGGTCTGGCCTTAGTTCTTGAGCAGCATCTCCAGCTCAGCAATACTGGTTAAGCACGTTCCCTTGCACATGCAGATATATATGTATAATTTTTGTCTTTAGTTACTTTTTAGTAAAAAAGGTCATACATAAAAACAAGTAATTCAGAAGAAACAGGCCTAAAGAACAAATCTCCATAGAAGGCACTGAAAATATTACTTCTCATACCAGCGCTGAGGTAGTTCAGCACCATCAAAGATCTTCAAGAGCTCTGCAAACAGCTACTCTCTCCGTCAGTCAACAGTTTGAATGCATAACTAGGTCAGATCCACTGTAGCGAGGGAAATCTCTTCTTGGTATTGGTAATGCCAATACAAATTTTCCAAGACAGGGATACCAACATGCTTCAGACTTTACCTGGGGAGGAGAAGAGGAAATAATTTGGTCTCTACAGTCGCGCAGCACTCTGTATATTTGCAAAGACTACCTGCCGTGCCAGATGTGGCAGGGGTGGTCTTTGCGATGTGGAAACTGCTTGCCACAAAAAACTATCACACTCCTGGCCTTTCCCCCTCTCTATCTTCCTGAAGTGCAGAGGAGAAATCTCAGAGGCATTTTGGGATAAGAAGCTGTTTGGCTACCTCGCTTCTTTATGTTTGACTATTTTTTATCCTCATTCCACTCAGTGTTTCTTTCCTCTCAGAAGTGTTGTTTTAACACAGATGTCCCCAGGTGTTCAGCTGCCTTCAGCTGGTAGCTCTCTAGTTGGAGGAAAAAAGAAACTAACATAAACTTTTCTGAATCAATGCTGTAACTACCACACCACTAATGTTGACTTCCTCTTGGTTTTGGTGGTAGTACCATAGCCTGTGTTAGTACCATAGAATCTCTTTATTGCCTGAAAACACATAGCTTTGTCCCCTCAAAGTGCTCCTTAAAATTTATCCTCACATCAGATTCCTCACTTGAGTTCCAAATCTTTGACTGTTTCCCTCTCTTCCCAGGACCATGAACATTATCAGATTTTACTCCATTTATGATCTAGCAGCGACAAAGAAACGTCACTCGCCACTGAGCCCACATTTTGCTAGATACATTAAAGATGCATAGATGCTGTACCTAAAGGACATTGTAAACTAAAGCATCCAGAGGGAATTTGTATACATCTCTGCACAAACCACAAATTTTCCTTACTGAATTAGCCCTCTTCAAAAAGTACAACTCAAAAGCTGAAACAAATAGCGGTACAATCACAGGAAGAGGTCTTTTTCACATTTACAGGTGTTCTTACATGATTATATAAATTTTTGGAACAAATGAGAGAAACATTTTGTGCAATGTATCTAGACAAATTACAGCTAGAATTATTTTAAAGTATTTCCTCTTTTCCCCGGGGTCCAAAGATAATTATTGATCTTAAATATTTCCTTCAGCTGATACAGGTATCAGATTCTATATTTTAAAATTCTTCACCAGTCAGGACAACATCACTGCTTACTCAGCAGAAGTGCATGTATCTTCAGGTCTAACATACAAATAACATCTTTGGATGGTTTGTATGAATATAGTATATTGATAGACACACGTAAAAATGTTTAATGTCTTCAGATAAGACTGTTAAATAACAATCTAATTTTTTAATCCTAGAAACTCCAGCCTTCAGGTGAATGGCGTTTTGGCATTCCTTAATTACGATTTAGTAACTACTGATGTAAAAGAAGTGATGGGAAGTTCAGAAAGCCTACAAGGTATAAACTGTGCCAGTAACAGAACAGTACTCCAGACATCTCCACGATAAAATGGGGAAGTACACATAAAACCAACGTCTTAGTATTTTCGTGAGCAAAAAAGGATTTAATTAGGGAAGTCAAGATTCCCTTCCAATTCCTTCTTCTAATAAATACGTTTAGACTTTGATCTCTGACCTTCATTCGTAAAATTAATTCTACATCATATTTCTGCATATAGCTCTCTAAGGAGAATCAAGTTTACACTTCCCTCCCAATCCAAACCATAACAGTGCTTAATTAGGTGATAATTTATGTAGTACTTAGCATGAACTTTTGACACTTGCTGAAGTCAGCAGCATGAGTGTACATATGTTATCACCAGACTACATCAAGCAACAGTGCCTAGGCACCGGTCAGGTGTCTTGGGCTTTAAAAGGTATCAAGTAACATTTATAACCCTGTTGTACCTAAATTTCTGATAGGTTGTACTTGCCTCCAGTGTACACTAATATATATGGCTGTGTATACTTGAAGCACGGATTGTAAGAACTTCAAAACAAGGAGTAAATAAGGGAAACAGATGTCAAGACAACCCGTAAGGAGGCTGTCCAAAACTTCATCATTCAGCTTGGTTTTAAGGAAAGTACATAGCTGACAAACCTTCACCCTTAAATATTTCTACCCGATGTGACTAAAAATGTGGAATTGAGCTCTTTTTCTACCAAAGTTAAACCTTGAGTAATTATAACCACACTAATCTGATCACCAGGAGAAGCATCTCTTGACCATCAGAAAAATAGGACATGTAGGCATGCAAGCCATCTCAAAAAACACATTTATTTCTAAAATCTCTTTTCTCTTTATATTCTTAACTTCCCTCTACCTTGCTGCAACTAGTAATAGTTCACCCAGTGCTGTGAAAAAAAAAATCAGATCTTAGAGAACCTGTTCAGCATATTATGCAAGAATGGTTCATAAGGAGTTAAAATTAAATGAACAAATGCTGAATAAATGTATTCTACTTTGCTTTATATTTATTTACTAAGTTTCTTACATCAATTTCGATATTCTAATTTATATTTACTAATAGTCTCAATACTGTTTATAAGGAAAGTAGAGATATAGTAATCCTTCGCCCTGTTCATTATGAATTCCACACATTTCCTTACAATAGCAAGGCAATAAAATATCCACTCTGCTTCCTCTGTTCTGCTGAATTGTACCAGAATGGCCACAGTCTGGCTGACATTTTGTTGATTCACAAGAAATTGTTTGTTTCACGGTCATCCTCTATTAAGCTATTGCCATCATGACAAATCTGAAATATAGTGACAAAATAAAATCAAGATATTTAGAGAGTCCAATTAATGTGAAGACATCTTTTCTAAAATGGCTTTAAGTGTGGTTAAATCACTAGCACTCCTCCAGTAGTATATTAAATGTATAAAATGGCTATGAACTGATTTTAAGTAACTATCACTCAATTTTATAGTCAAAATTATTCATTTCAATGTACCTGAAAATTTTTCAATAGTCTTTGGCCCTCTATTTACAGCTAACTGCTACTTCTCCCTGTAGTGTTTCAAAGCATATCATCAATTGTAATTTTTACTCACTCAATTGTAATTTTGGTAGCTTAAACCAAAATTGAGTCTAAATGTAAATTAAATTGGGTTAGTGTAAATTGGAATGCTGCACAAGTATTTTTCATTAATCATAGAATGGTTTGGGTTTTGAGGAACCCTAAAGTTCATCAAGTTCCAACCCCCCTGCCATGGGCAGGGACACCTCCCACTAGAGTAGGTTGCTCAAAGACCCATCTAACCTGGCCTTAAACACTTCCAGGGTTGGGGCATCACCAACTTCTCTGGGCAACCCATTCCAGTGTCTCACCACCCTTACAGTAAAGAATCTTTTTCAAAAAAATTCCTTCTTCCAAATCTACCCTGCTTCAGTTTAAAACCATTGCCCCTCGTCCTATCAACTCCCTGATTAGAGGCCCTCCCCATCTCTCCTGTAGGTCCTCTTTAGGTATTGGAAGGCTGCTATAAGGTCTCCCAAAAATCTTCTCTTCTCCAGGCTGAACAATCCCCACTCTCTCAGCCTGCCCTGATAGGAGACGTGCTCCAGCCCCCTGATCATCTTCATGGCACTCCTCTGGACCTGTTCCAACAGGTCCATGTCCTTCATATGTTGGGCGCCCCAGAGCTCACAGTACCGGTGAGTAGGAGAAGACCTTTTTCATCCAGAGTTGTCAGCATCTTTTCCCCATACAGGCAAAACAATCTGGGCTTTTTCCTGGGTCTAGACATAGAGTCTGAACCTTAGACTGGATCCTGTCATTAAAAAAAAGAACAGCCACTGTGAAGAGCAGTGAGAAGCAATGGTTAGTTTGTATTCTGTCTACAGTTTAGCATAGGACCACAAAGCATATCATTCCAGGGGACTCAATTCAAAGCAAAATGTTTGAGCTTCTGCACTGCAGAGCTGGATGCATGGCCAGGGAAAACAGAGAACAACAACTTTCCACAGTGTTTAGCTGCTTTGCTTGTGCTTCCATGATACAGAGGCCAAACATACGGCAATTTTAACTGAATCAAGTCCAAGACTTGTCTAAGTGTATCCACTGAAAATGAAACCGACCTTGGGGAGAAAGAAGAAATGGCAGGGCAGTGAAAACATCTTATGCCTTAAGGAAAAGCATAGGGAAAGTAGCAGCAACTCATGCCTGCTCTCAAAATAATAACTAGGGCTATTATTTACCAGACAGAAAAGACCTTTCTCCTTGCACAGTAACTCTTTGGTGCCAGCAAAGGCAGACAGGGTAAATGAATAAGTATTCTGAGGGAAAACAGGAATGAGTATTCAAGAGGATGCTGGTAGGACAGGAAGCAAGAACAAGATTCTCTTGCTCCTCCTGTAATGGAAAGGTTGAATATAGCACAGGTAACTAAGGGAGAAAAACAGTGCATGGCAGCAGAGAACAAACTGCAAAACTTCTGGCAATAGGAGGAATATGGGATCAATAATGATAGTAATGGCTTTATTTCAGCTTCTAAAATTATCCTTGTTGTCCTACAAATATCATCTATAGAAAAATCATTAAATGATATTATCGATCTATGGTCAAAATTTCCCTCGAACCTGCTTATCCCTTCACAAACTTAAAAAAAAATAGCTACAAGGCAACATGTGGAGCACACTTATTTTCCAACATTTGTCTAACAAATGGACAGACTATATTACTCACCCAAAGTGTTACCTCCCATGAATTATGTATACTTCCATTTAACTTTTTTTTTCTTTTTTATTTTTAGGAAGGGTTAAGATTGCCAGTCATTTTCTTCATTTCCTCTCCTTTCCAGCCCCTCTTGCTCTTTGTGACCTTCCCTTGCAGGAGATTCACACTGCTTTCTGTTCACCCCTTCTGTCTCGTCTAGGTTACCCATATTTGAAAGGGGAAAAAGAGATAAAAAACTTCCTTTACTACCTCTTTTCCTAGATCTGCTGACTTGGCTAGTAAAAGGACCAGGAGCATGTGCCTTGAGCTACTGTACTGTTCAGACACCCAGATGCTCATGCGGACGGAAGCGTGCAGTCCCACCACACTGTGCTGCAGCCATTGAGAAAGGTTCTGATCTGCTGCAAAATTCTGAATATCTGAACAAATGCAAGTATGCCTCATTTATGCAGGTTTTGCTTTAGTGATTAAATTTTCCCTATGCATTTTCTCCTAATTATATTATTTTCAAGCACACCAAATAGTAATTCTACATGACATTTTTATCACCTGCTTAATGTTTCAAATGAAACGTTTTATTGCGTTTGATGTTATTTAAACACTTACCACGTACTCTTCAGTCCTACAATTTTCAATATATTCGGGCTATATTAAACAAATATTTAGGAAACAGTTGGGGTATGTGCTGTTTTCTTCCATTAAAAATGTTTAATCTGTAATAAACATGCAGTATGCTGCAAATACATTTCATATATATGGCTCTTTGTGCTTTAAATGTTAAGAATATATTTTTGCATTGCCATAGTTGAGTTTGTCACATTTTCCATTACAAACTTAATTTCAGGCTTTATAACTTCTCCATAAAATGTGCCCTTTAGGAAGAAACTTGACATTTAATTCCCCAGCTGGAAAGAGGTGGAGTTTTTTCCTTTTAAAAAACAGATTAATAAAATAATTGTTTAGAAAACATTTCGAGCATCCAGAAAGAAAGTGACAAAGGAATTCTCGGTAGGTTTGATTCCTCCTCTTAGATTGCTAAGAAAAACAATTTGATGAATACTTAATGAAAAAAAAAAAAAAAGCCCAACCAACTCTGAACTGGAATCTAAACTTGACAGTTTTTAATTCTAACCAAAACTTAAAACTTTCAGATATCAACTACTGCTGATTAGAGTCTGAAGCAGTTTTTGACTCTACCACAAAGCAGATGATTAAATAATTCCTAATCCAGACCTCAAAATGGTATAACATAGTATGTATTTATTGTCTGTCTATATCATTACTAACTTCAGCAGTCAAACATACTATCCCAGACCAATAAAAGCTTTTTGATCTTACAAAATTAAAGCACACAATAATGGCATCGTAAACTGTATGATCTAAATTCTACTTCATGAATCTTTTTGATACTCTACGACTCATGACAAAAAAGTATTCTCCATTTTTTCGTCACCTCTAAAAATGTTATACTAAAAGCATACTTCTTGACACTGTTTGCCCAGGGAAGCTGTGGATGCCCCATCCCTGGAAGTGTTTAAGGCCAGGTTGGATGGGGCTTTGAGCGACCTGCTCTAGTGAGAGGTGTCCCTGCCCATGGCAGGGGGGTTGGAACTTGATGATCTTTAAGGTCCCTTCCAACTCTAACCGTTCTATGATTCTATGATTCTGTTCCTAAACCGGACACGAAGCTGTAGTATGAGACAAGTTATACAGGATAAAAACATAGATGAAATGAAAAGCTCAGCTGGTTTCTTGAAAATGTGTAAGTAAATAAACAAATGTTTATGAATAACAAATATATTTTTCATAAAACAGGAACCATTTGTGAATAAGTCAAATGTCAGAAGTCTAAGCTTATTTCAGCTTTCAGTTTCAACCCTATGCATGATTACTGCTATTTTTATAAAAATGAAACAGCCTTATTCTCAAATTCTCACATGCTGACTGCCAGTAGTTTTCCTCAACTACAGTACTTTCCAGATAAATTTATCTCTACATCACCAAATTTTATGACCTTTATTGCAAGTCACCCAACAAGTATTTTCTCAATATTCTTTTTTTTCCTGAGCAAAGACTCTCAGCTTTCATTCTTTCCAAACATAATATTATGGCTCACAACTTGGTTTAAAAAAAAAAAAAAAAAAAAAAAAAANAAAAAAAAAAGTGACTCAAAAATGCCCTGATTTTCAGCCTTTAAAAGACAAAACAAGTCCTATATTTATTATATCAAAAAATTCCCCAAACTCATGACATTCCAGACTTGACTGATGATTTGTAAATGCTTTCAGGTTAGCAATACTGTACTATGTGTTCCTTGGATTCCTGTCTGACCACTACATCCACAAGCTACTTGTTCTTTGATCTCTTTTCCACAAATTTCACCCAACATTTTCAGGTTTATAATCCAAATTAACTAGCTTTAATTTGACTCAAGGATTTGTTGTACCTATTTTCTAGCAAAACTTTACAATGGCTCCCAAGATGTATGGTTGCTCCACCTTGTCCTCTGGCACTAGTTATAGCTTCAAACAGAAAAAGACCATGTTCTTATAGCAGACACCCTTTTAATTGCTTTGTTTCATCCTTTGTGTCTGTAGTAGACCGCTATCTAGTTACAGAAAGATAGTTTTAAAAAAAAAAAAAATTCATTAAGACTATCTTTTCTTCCATACCCAATAGCTTTTGCATCCTCGCAGAATTATGCTGTTTCATTGATTCTATTTTCATTTTCACATTACAAAGAAACAGTATAGTGCAGAAACAGTAGAGAAAGAGCAGAGCTAGATCTGAGTTTTGCTCATATAGATGAATCCATTTTATTCTGGTTTGTCTGGATGATGTTTAGCTTTAGTTTCTCCCTGTGTGACACAGCTCACAACTCATAGTTTGTTTTCATTCATTTTTGCTTTCTCATAAATCTCCTTTTAGCCTCTAACACCAGATAATTACTTACTAATTTATTAAAAGTACAGGTTTTAAAACATGCACTGAGAAAATGAGCCAAGGAAAGTTCTAAGAAGCCAAGACTTGTCCATAATTTAATTTTATGCTGTTGCAGATAATCCTCATACGGGATGTTGAGACCTCGTGAGAGACCTGACACACGTGAAGGAGAACATCAGAATAGCTCCAGCTACCAATTGCAGATTAGAAGCCCCTAATTTCTGTATTTTCCAGAATATACTTTATCATAGGGCATGTTTTCATTTCTAACCAACCATAACAAGTGTATATCACTCTTCATTTAAGGCATAATTTCTGAGAGCTGCCAAAGTTGCAGTTCAAACTAGCTGTGCAGTCAATAAACAGTCTCTTATTTTAGCATTGTGAAAATTCTTCAGGGAAGCAATTGTGTAGAAGCAGACGCAATGTCATACACCAGAAATGCCTGGAGGAACACACCTGAGACATGGGCAGAAACACCAAAAGACACATCACAACATTGGCTGTAGACAGTCTCTGTCCTTAATAAATTCAGACCAACATCAGAATTAATACTTCTTATTTTGAACACCAAATTTAGACACCCAAGCAGTTATATATTACACTTTCTTTCACAGGACAATTACTTCGACTACTTCAAGTTAAATGACCAAGTTCCTTCTGTTGCAAATGGTAAATAGGCACCTCTAAGAGGTGGGCTTGAATCTAATTGTCACTTCTTTGGCTATACCTTACATATACAGCTATTAAAATAGGAAAAGTGGGAAATAGCAACATTTTTCCCCAGATTTCCTAAATGTTTGAAAGAGATACTTACGTGTGAGCAGTGGAAGAGGTCTAACACTTGACTCAGCCCATCTAAGCCATAACAGTCCTTATTGTACGTGTGAGTATCTGCAGAGACATCTACAAAAAAAAAAAAAAAAAAAAATCAGACATATTAAGTGTTTTTAGGAGATCGTTAATATTTGAGAGTAGCAAGTCCAAACTGCTTTCCCTGGTTACATCTCTGCTGACCAAAACATTGATGATAGAGTGTAGGCTCAGTGCTACCACCAATTTTGCCATCCGTTCTGATAGACTGTTCCTGGCATGGTGTCAGCATCTCCCAAACAGTACTCAAGAGCAGTTCAGGGAACAGCAGTGTCTAGAGGTTTTTTCCCAGTGAAGCAGTCTACCTTTCAAGGAAGGAAGAAGAAAGTTTAGCTCAAACCATTTTGTTAAACTCCTTCTCTCCCCACATACACACAAACTTTGAAACCAGGGGCATGACGTTAGTTCAGAATTTAGCTTTTCAGTTTCAAAATACCACATCTCAAATCAACACCTTGTGGAAAAACAAAAAAGAAATAACTTAATTAAAAAGAAAACAGAAATCAACAACAATGGAACCACATTGGTTTCCACCAAGTAAAGAAAAAGATCTGTGACATGATCTTACACAACCATGACGGGAAAACTTACTATTATTAAATTGCTTACTAAATTATACACTTACAAGAGGCATGAATTATTTAAAGCACAGTATGACCACATTTCTATGTCTTCAAGAGATTCATTTAACACAATCCAAACAGCTGAGTGTTAAGGTTGATCTATCACTAATTCTTTACACATCACAGATTTAGCTTTGAATATAAGAAAGCAATTTAGTTCCATTCCCTACACAAAAACAGTTATTTGGCTTTTAAAGACTAGTAATACAAGGAAATATTTTTTCTTCTTCTATCCATTTTTCTTTCTTCCCATAACTATCATCTATTGCAACTATGATGGATATAATTAAGGGAAGTCCAGATGAAATGAGAGGAAAGGTAGGACTCCTTGAAATAAAAGTATTTTTAAATTCACTGGGAAAAGAGTGAATCTAGGTTTTGATTCCTATGAAAAGCATTAAAAGAACTTGTGGACATACAGTAGGATGTGAACTGTAATAAATTACACTCTTAACTGTGCTATTTGTCTTCTTTAATTTTGCATTTAGTGAACAAATGATTCATTTTTCCCTTCAGAGAGCTACAAACTACAGAATTTACAGCTAGTTCAAAAAATAACATTAGAAAAAAAGAAATACCAGAGTTGTTCCACCTTCTCAAATAAAATTTTTATTCAAATATCATAACTATTTTCAGAAGGAAAAAAAAAAAAACCTGAATTGCTTTTGGGTCCCTCTGCAGTTTTTAGTCATGTAAATTCCCAGTGACTCAAGTGTAATTTAGCCTGTATGAGGACTGGAGGGAAACAGAGGGAGGACCTCTCCATTCAACTTCAGAAATGTTGGTCTTGCACATTCTTCTCCAAAAATGTAATGTGCAATACATTTATTTGTATTAGTAACCAAGAAACAATATTTATTTTGGAAGACACCGGGTTTCATTAGTGTGGGCAGAAATGTGGTCTTCACCCACAGCCCTGGGCTGGGCGCAGAGGGAAGGTAGTTTCAGGGTGTTCTGAACTGGTGCTTCCCCATGGAGTTGGCTGTGATGCCACAGCGTGGAAGAGATGCAGCAACCCCTCTGTGTAGACATTATCATCCTGTCAGGCAAGTTTTTCCCCATGACATCAGGCTGGAAATCTGGGTGCTGCTGCAGCAGTTACCTAAGAAAGAAATGATATTGAAGGGTCTTAGTTTGGAAGGGAACCCCTGTTTTTCTCTGTCCTTCCATACCTTGCAGCCTTGTAGCTTCTTGACCTACAAACTTCTAGACTGCAAAAGTTACATTTTTCTAAGGCTGAATTTTGATGCAAAACATATTAGTACAATACTGCCAATCCCAAGCATTCAAAAATCATGAGTCAGATCCCAAAAGTTATAAAACTGGCTTGCAATTCAGATTTTAAAAGAAAGTGTCTTTTGTTATGTTATTCTTAGTCTACAGTGTGGTCACATTTTTGAGCTTCTGTCTGCAACCATGAAAGCAGACACTCAACCAATAATTAATGCATTGTTTTATTTTTTTGAATACAACAACATTTTTATGTAATATTTGATTTTAGAAACTCAAGCATGAAGAAAACTAGATGTCACAAGACTAGCCATAAAGATCACCCCACTTGGCAATGTTATCATTTGTTAGTTATGCCATTATAGTCTGAACCTCTTGGCACCCATGAACTGACACTGATTTCAGAATGCACGCTGAGATTATATGAATCATAAAGATGTGATACTAGGCTTCTGTTTCTTGTTGACATAAAAAGAGTTAATAGCACCCTCCATCCCAGAAATGACAGCCAATCACACCTTTCACTCTTTGAAATAATCCAAAACCACATATCAAGTCAATATTCTTGCATATTTCTGAGTGGTTTCAACTGCAAGCCTTATGCCAAAAATACCCTTGTGATTTGGATTCTAGATTGAGTGAAAAATACTTCATTCAGATCCAAACAAAATCTCAGAAAAACGTTCCGCTCAGACTTGTAATCTTCTGATTTGTGAAGAATGCTGGGGTTTTGGGTCATAAACCCATAAAAGACAATTTTATAGATTTCTGTCCTATGAACAAAATCCTAAACTGAAATTCTTGACTAGATTTAGCCGCAAATCTGCAATACATAATTTTTATATTACATATATAAATTACTGCTCTTCCGCTGAAGCAATCACTAACAGAGAAATTATTTAGATCCATCTTGAGAGTTAGGACAACTGGATTTGCTCCCTTCCTACGTCTGAGAAGGCTCAAATTTCCAGTCCCAGGACATTCCTGTAAGGAAGTGGGAGACTGCCTAGATGTGAGCAGACTTGTTTTCAAAGCTGGGTAAGTGTTTGAGAATCTCAGACGCACAGGGATTTTTCTGTCTCTGGTGACAGGAGCAACATGGACTGTAGGACTTCATCATCATAAACAACATGATTCAAACTGACTTTACTGTTGTGTGTGGACCCAAGCTCCACTCACATTGGGTTGGTTGCAAAACTAGAGTCCATTACACACTGCCATTAAAAAAATTCTGAGGAGTTTTGCCACAAAAGCGGGAAGTTATCACACAAAGTAAATCTGACATCTGTAACCATTCCCATGGGACATCTATGGCCTAGCTCACAGCTCTGAGAGAAACCCCCATAGAGCCAAAGAAGCAGATCTGGTAACAGCTGAATCTCATATGCTCTCTAGGTGATAGGGCAAGAGGAAATGGCATCAAACCGGGGGAGGTTTAGATTGGATATTAGGAAAAATTTTACACTGAAATGTTTATTACGCCTTGGAATGGGCTGCCTGGGGAAGTGGTTGAGTCACCATCCCTGGAGGTATTTAAAAGATGGGTAGACATGGTGCTTAGAGACATTGTTTAAGTGATGTTTTTTGTGAGTGTTGATGGTTGGACTAGATGATCTGAACGGTCGCTTCCAACCCAGGCAATTCTATGATTCTATGATGTCATGCTATTACCACCTCGGGAAAAAAGTGTCATTTCTACTGATTAGAATATACTGTACAGAATTACTATATAGATAATGCAAATTTACTTAGGACTGTAAATTTCATTTAACCATATTTCTATCAGCTTACAAACACTTAAGTCGACAGTAAATCAGGCATTAACCAAAAGAGGTTGTGGTTAAGACTCTTAATTGTTCTTTGGTCTTTTCTTCTGATTCTTTTTCTTTTGATTCTTTTTCTTTTCTTTTTTTTTTTTTTTTTTAAGGAAACCAAAACCAGGAAATGTCATCCTATGCAACTGAGTCTGTTGCCACTTTGTACATAACTAAAGCTGAACTTCACCCTTCAAATCTCTGTCACTTGAGTGCACAGAGGAATTAGCAGCAATATCTACCAGTTTAATAGGGAAAATACACTGCCAGTAGTTTCACGGATGATAATGAGGCTTAAGGTCCACCAAAGGGTCTGAAATGCGCAAAGAATTGTGTTCTAGTTTGCACAATTTTTCACAGCTCCTACTCTCTCCCCTTCAGGATGTCATCATCTATTTCTCTGTCTATCATCACTGTTCACTGGTTCCTGGCATTGTTTTTCCTCCTGCTTCCAGCCTCTCTTGCAGTTTTACAGACCCAGTGATGAGCTTTCCCATTACAGTCCAGTGCTCTCCCTCTTCCTCCTGCAGAGATGTCTGACCTTTCAGTTAATTAAAAAACTCTTCTCAAGACATCATCATCCTTTAGGTCAGACAGACAAACAGATAAGATGTATGCTTTATCTGTGTGTTTTGAGCCTCTCCCTACCTCATCTCATCCCTTATGTCACTGACGATGCCCTTCCTCACTCTCCCTTTTGCTCTTGTTCTCAGTGCAGTTACAGAGTCAGAGAGTCACAGAATGATATGGGGTTGGCAAGAACCTCTGGAAATCATCTAGTCCAAACCCCTGCCAAAGCAGGTCCACTCAGAACAGTTGCACAGGAATGAGTCCAGATGGGTTTTAAATGTCTTCCAGAGAAGGAGACTCTACCACTTCTCTGGGCAGCCTGTTCCAGTGCTCTGCCACCCTCAAAGTGAAGAAGTTCCTCCTCAGGTTTAGATAGAACTTCTTATGTACAAGTTTGTGTCTGTTACCTCTTGTCCTGTCACTAGGCACTGCTGAAAAAAGACTGGTCTCATCCTCTTGACACGCAGTTCTAGCAGTTCTTTCAGCTCAAACCTTCCCCAATCTTGTCTTCCGGCCATCGCCATAGTAGTCTTCCCCTCTGACATCTGATCTCATGCCCTGGCCTGCCCATTTCCCTCTGTTCATTTCCCAGTCTCCATTTGTGGTTCTAGGGCTTCTTCATCCCATTATTTTCTCCTCCAGATACTTTAATTAGGCCAACCCTTACCACACATATCCAAATGTAGCCTGGCATCACCATTCCAGCAGTCCAGACACCATCTTGAGGACAGATACTAGAGAGGGAAGAAACAAAAGAACAAGAAGCAGTTCACAGATAACAATTACTCAACGTGTCCTTCACCACAATCACCACCATCCACTCAGGAGCATCAGTTGCTACCCCTGCTCTGCCTTCTTGCTCTCCAGGAGCCTGTTGGACCATGTTCACTCAATGCATCGGGAGCAAATTAAATCCTCAAACTTCTCTGTTTCGGTGCACTTCAAGTTACTCTACTTAAAAGCCAATATGATTATTTAACATCTTCCTTTAAATTGGATTTTGATATTTTGATCTTACTATAGATTCCGTAGGTCCCTTCCGGTTAAGTAATTAGCAGGAGAACATTCCCCACTTAAAGTCTTTGTAACTATAGTCTTATTCCTTGCTATGAAAAATTACTTTTGGATCAGAATCTAGACAATCTTCTTTGATTATTTATCTAAAACTAAAAGCAGGAAATGATTCATTTGATTTCTGCCAATACTGGAGTGTTGCCACTTTTAGCTCAGGAAGAGTAGGCTTCTTTTGGCAGCCTTTGCTTGCGTGATGATGAATGAAGTTCTATGTTTAGTGCTAGCTAAAATTTTATAGAGTCTAAAAAAGCAATCTAAACTTGTTATAGGGAGTGGATAAGTTTTTTTAGATAACTATACCATAAGTTTTCACGCTGTGTCACAGCAATACCTTCAATATATACATAGAGGAGGGACTCTTTCCAAAAAAAGATCTTTAAATTCTTGAAAATGCACTATTTGTCATAATAAGCACATAATTCCCCCAAAGTGAATGTACACTCACAGTTACATTACATAGAGGAAAACATAAATGCCCCTCCTTGTCTTAATGATATAGCACCCAAATTACATGCAGTCATTTGTCATTGAAATGCATAGACCACCATGGAATGGGCAGTTGAACAGCACAATAAAACCTACTGTAGACCTAACCAGCAACTGCTACATACTGGTGAACAGAAAAGTCTTAGAAGTCTTGACAATATAAACATTTGTCTGTGCTAAAAGTTACAGTAATTTAATCATGATATCGTAACTGTGGGGAGGGAATTGTGTAGAAATGATTTTTCTAATGAAAGCATTCAAGTATACTTCCAAAAACCCCATTAATTTTACATAAATTAGTCTCACTGGATAGCATTTGTCATTCAGACAAACTTATTTTCCAGGTGTGAAGGTAAACAGACAAGTCTGAGTAATTCAGGAGTTTTTTACAAATATTTTGTACTCAACTTTAGTGTCCTCAACTCTGTTCTCACCTACATTTGCCTACTAACTGCCTTTCTGATTTGCTGGAATATTTCTCCCAACCGTTTCCTTTGATAACTCCCCAACAGTCTTCTAAAGAGGCCTGTTCTGGCGGGCCAGCTCTCAAGCTGAGAACAGTCTCCTCGGTCAGGTACTTTCTCTGCCTCTGAGAGTGTCTTCAGATCTGGTCAGATGCTCTCAGAAACTTTCCACCTCTGTGAAGACCATAGTTCCACTTGATGTTCATTGTGTTCGGGGTCAGGCTGCAGTCAGGAAGATATTCTTGGATTAATAGTACTTTCATATATGTATCTAATTTTTACAGTAGTGGATATATTAATTTGATAGTTATATCAAATCAATATCAAATCAAATATATCAAATTAATGTTAGTTTAGCACCCAGTTGTAGCTAATTGCTTTGACTGGAGGGCAAATTAACACCACAAATTCTTCTCTTCCATTCACAATAAGAAAAATAATTTCCCTCAGGAATATAAATAGTCTAGAATCTAATCATTTTTTTTTTTCTTTCATGAAAGTAACCTAAATGCCTGTGGCTAGTTTAAGACCTTACTTTTCCTTATCACATCTTTGTTTTCCACATGAAGAATTGCTTTACACTTCAATTTGCAGACAAACATAAAACTTCTCAGAATTGAGATGTCAATGAGACAAAGAATGTACAACGGGAGTGTCTGTAACTGTAACTACACCTCACTAAAATTAATTCACGTGCTGAAAACTGCCTGGGGAAAGGAGAACAAAGTACACAGAGAAAGAGAGTGGTAACGGGGACATCTTGATGTCCCTATCCTACTTCTCTAAAACTGGCTGTGGAGCCTAGTAGACTTCTTTGGGTAGTGCACAACTTTTAATAAGCGTTGCTGTTTGATAAGATACCTCAAAGGCATTTCATACTAAACTCATTGGAGACATTCCCTTCAGAGAGGTTTTGTTGTTCAACTTTCATTTACAGTACTCCAGAAGTGTTTGCAAATTGTTCCTGGGATTAACAGTCACTGGTAAAATCATCTTTGAACAATGGTTCTGAGGGAGTTTGGTTTTTAAAAACAAAACAAAACAAACAAAACAAAACAAAATAAAACACCACAAGGAAGCATCCTAATTGAATCTACTGGTATTTGTAGAAAGATAAGTCTGTGGAGGGTCAGGGTGCAAACATGGGAAAATGGAGAATTCACATTGGGACTGTATGATCTGGTGCCCCAGTTTCAACCACAGGCAATACCAGGAGAAAATAATAAGCAAAAATTATTCCAAAACTAAGCAGAGTGGTTTGTTCTCACTAGAATTCAACTTCAGATTTTATTCTGTTCTGCAGCAGTCAGAGATTGAGAATCTCAAAAGATTTAACTTCCCGTTCAAAAGTGCAAGTCTATATTCTTATAATTAATATAGTTTTTCTACATCTTTAAAAAATCTTGCTTACATGACAGGAAGAACTATGGTGATATGGAAAATAGTAGATAAAATAACATGGCCCATATATTATGGACAACAAGATCTGACTTCCACAGTTGTATTTTAGAAGTTTAAGTGTACATACGTGAAACAATAGAGGTCTAAAAAGTGATGACAACAATGAAAAATATAGGTGGCTGGCTTTTCAATGTGGGGACAGACAGCCTAACAGGACACCTTAGTGTTTAAACATTGTCGTTTCTTGGATAGTTTAATTTATGTTTCGATTTAAGGATTAAGGTAGAATCTCTCCAAACGCATGAGCTTTGCATACAGCATAAAGCAAGCTGTAAAGGGGTAAAAAATGAATTTTTAAGAAAGCCTTTGGTGTTCGCTTTTGTGACCCTCAGTCTCCCAGCTGTCCCCCCAGCGGAGAAGATAAGCTCTCTCTGCCAATGTATATAACGTATATAACGTATATAAGGCATTTACTAGTGAACCGGATCCAAAAGGCTTTATCCATGTACACTTTCAGATACTGTGTAGGCTATGTGGTTTTTCCTTCTGTTCTGTTGCTGAAAGTCAGAAACACTCACCTCTGTGGTATGTAGATTGAAAAATCATGCAGAGTCGACCAAAACTGCAGGTGGACTTATGACCATTCCCCACTGATGGAAAAACACAAACAAAATGAATGCAAGGAAATCAATTGCTCCCCAAAGACTCTGCTTTCCTCTCACCTCTTAACCCCTTTCTCTTCTCTGGCTGCCAGTCACTTTGAGTTTTCTCCTTCTGAACCTGAACTGCCACTGAAGAGAGTCTATCCCTTCTTTCTCACATCCAACACCCCCAAATAAGCTCTTCCTCAAGCTGTGTGCTATTCATCTGCTGTTAAACATACTCCTCAAAGTAAAACCTCTTTTTATCCCCTTTTTCACCTGAGACCAGTCCATTAACATCCTCTACTTTAAGGTCTGACACTCAGGTATGATCCCATTTATGGAGTCACCTCAAACTGGTTGCACCTCAGGCTAAGTTCTTCTCCTCCAAACTCTCCCTGAGCACAGCACCCTATCTTGCTTCCTTACAAATTCAGATTTCCTTACTCAAGGAATTCCTCTATTCACTCTCACTTCTTTCTCCTGACTGCCCCATCCCCATCAGCAGTCTGTGATAAACCCATTTGTTTCTCAAGAAGACAGGTTAGAAGAAAGGAGATATTTTCATAGCTGTCTTCCTCTTCTACCAATCCCTGGGGACATAAGAGACTAAACATATCAAAGCTGCAGGAGGCAAATCATGAGAAAAATCTTTGCTGCTTCTCCTTGAAAATAGATCTTCAAACTAATACTTAATGATTAAAAAAAAAAAAAAAAAAAACAAACAACTTAATGATAATGATATCTGTGCCAAAAACCTAAGTAGGAAGCTCTTCAGCCCTTTGCAAAACAGAAATGAAGAACGAAAAATGCTGGCATCACCTGAAGCCAATGTTGTCGATCATGTCTCATTGTCACTTCTATTGACAGTAAAGTGCAAATGAAATTATTTGGAAACACTGGAAGAAACATTGGAAATGTGTGCAGAGGTACTTTAGACACTATATTACTGAAAATGAATATTTAACACATTAGGTAAGGAGATTAATAGTTAATTTTTCATGGATACACACTAGTATGAATGACTAAGCACACTGGGACTGCATAAGGTGTACTAGGAAACAGATTCTCTGCAGTCTGTAGATCCAAGAGTTAAAGATAAAAACTGAAGAAGTCAAACCACTTTTGGTTCCTTCTGGATTACTTCTGAGGGGTATAAAATATTTTCCCAGAGAGGCTTAAGTAGGGACCACAGAAACACAGCGTATCAGAAACCTCATTCAGATGTGTAGTGTTCGGAGAAGCAGCTTTCTTTTATGATCAGCAGCTATAGAAGATCTTAAAAATAAATAGAGGGAGCATTTTTATACTGATTACCTTGTCTGAGATTACATCATGTCTCAGTTCATATGAATGCTGGCTACAGCCTTGGTTTCTGTCGTGTCTACTTGGAAGTACATTTCTGTTCTGTATCTATAACATGCCATGTGTGTTTGAGCTGGGGAAGACCTGCTTCTTACTTCCATATTTACTGTTAAAGCACTGAACCAGAAAGCTGAGTTTCAGAGAAATCGTTTCCTTTGCTGATGGATGTAGAATACCAAAAAATATACTTTTCTCAACTTCAACAAAAGTATAGGATAAGGGCTAAAAATCTATATTGTAATAAGCTACTTAAACATGCATAACCAATCTACCCGTTAATAAATTACACTAGCTGTAGGGGCAAACTGTGTCTATGATGCACCATCCTTACACTGAAGTTACACCTACAGAAGCAAATTCAGGTCCAGTATTTAGCTAATTTCATGTAACAGTATGCAATTGTTAGAATAATGATCAATGAAGCAATGACTGCTATTCTTTTTTGTCAAGTATATATGTGATCTATCATCCTGAATTTATCAGGAGGTAAGCAGGTATGCAAGGTATGCTGAGGTCTGGATTTCTTATGCTTCCTATTAACTCCCTAGTGTCTACATTTCCATCAGTGGGATGAAAACGTAGTATATTGGGGAAAAGACGCAGATGGTAGCATTGTGCAAACCCTAAAATCTGTTTTGGGAAGAGAGTAGCTATGACATCATATTCTTCTGCAATCAGCAGATGTTTCAGTAGTGTAAAAAATATTTACTCTAGCTGAGATCAGAGAGTATCCATTTATTTCCCTCTTTAAAACTTGACTGCATTTGTGTCTCTACATGCAAAATAAGTTCTCCAATGCATGAGATTGCAGCCTGCCCTGTGAGTTTAACACCTCTACACTCACACCCTGGTACATATGCGCTGCAGTTTCACCGATAAACAAAAACTAGGAAAATGCAGGACAAAGTTGAAAGGCCAAGGAAAGCTTATATCTGGGAAGAAATAAAGATTACGTTCAAAACAGCACTCACTGGAGGTGAACAGTCTTCTTGCATTTTGGAAAAATGCTACAAGACCGATCAATCAATGTAGCTGTGGCCCAATCCTGTTGTTTAACTTGGAGGCTTCCAAGATTGTCAAAGCTTGAAAAATTCTTTATTCTTTCCTTTTAAAGTAAATTTTCGTTTTTGACCACAGAATCACCCAGACCAAGGAGGACAGCAAGGTGATGTATGGTCAAACTGCTCTTTTCTGTATTATTCTTTAACTGAGAAGAATTAAAATTAAAATTTATTAAGACATTCCAGGTTTATTCCAAGCTGTTCCTCAACCTGGAGCCCTAAAATGGAGGGTATGCATTCCCAGTAATAATACCAGTTGCAGTAGAGGATTTCTCTCTATCTCTCTTTGAAACGGTGTTTTTTCCTCTCCAGTAAACAGTGGGAGTTCACCTTTATCTGCTAATTCTATGTCGATTTTTTTTATGTGAATGGTTATCTCTTTTGCATGTCTCACACACAAACTGAAACGCTTCTTCATAAATGGGATTTTTGCAGCTTAATTTTTACACACTTCTTCCGGAAAAATTATTGCAGGTATTACAGTAGGCTTTGTCATGATTCTACATCTCCATTGTGCTAGGGTTTCTTCCAGCACAGAGAAGACCATCCCTACTACAAAATAAACTTATCTTCCTTAAAAAAAAAAAAAAAGAAAAAAAAAGGAAATCACATGTCCATCCACACTTAAATTCAGACAAGAGGAAAACTTAATTCTTTGGCTGTGATATTTAACTGTGATTATTGACCCCTTGTTTTTAAAGGAGAACAAACAGTTTCCCTCTGACAAACCCTGCTTGCAAGGAAGGGTCACTTATTTAAATTTAGATTGGGTCGTTTATGTAACCAGCATTAAAAGTACCACAGCTTCATTACTCAGAAGGCTTCCCCCTCACTTTCCAGGCCAACGTGTTTCTCCCAGTTCAGGGCTACGTTCCTACTAAGGAGTCTTTCAGTGCCAAATCAGAATGGGTCAAAAAGAGGTACTTCGACAAAAACTCCCATGCTTAGCATGTAGTCTGCAGATAGAGAGGCATTTCTCCACAGAACACCAGCATGAAGGCTACTTAAACATCTAAGTAGACCTGAATAAGATAATAGCTTTTGGTTTGGCTGCCTGCACAGATAGGGATCTCACGTACTGTGATAGAAAGGTAAAATTGGACAGAAATTCTTTAACAAGTTCCAGCTTGTTCCCTTAATGTGAATTCTGAGGAGTGGGAACATATGGAATTGCTTTTTAGACTCTTCTGGGCTAGACATCCGTTTGCTGGCTGTGATTGCTGTGGACTGGGTGTTCACTTCAAGCACTAGATAACTTAAATAAAATACAGGAATAAAGTACATTTCTTCAGTCAATATTGACTGTTACAATACCACAGTCTTTAGAACTGCAGCCTACAACGCTCTTCCTCCATCCTCAGCTAAGTTCTTACTTTGTCATAAGTTTGACTTCTCTTTCCAACAAAAATGTGAAACTACTTATGCATGTTAAAATAGCCCTTCTCATTTGGGAATTTCAGAGGCTAGCATGGTATCATAGAGGCAATTCATGGTTACAAGATTTACTGTCTTCAGTGTTTTCAAACATTTCCTTGTTAGCTAGCCTACTTGTTGTAATTAAAAGTCTATATATTTACAAAAAGAGACCAGCACTAAGCGGAAACACCTGAGACTTTCGTAGGCAAAGCTCATCCTATGAAAAACTGCTGTTTAATGGCAGAATAAGAATTCACATAAATGTACTTTAACTTCAATATTGGCCTTATCCTCCTGGTGCTGCTGGCACATGAATATACTTCCTCTACCTCCTTCATCAAGTGTAATCACTGTTAAAGTTACTCTGGAGATATGCTTGGCAGCTCTAGGATCCTGATGTGAAGCTGCATTATATATTTTCCAGCAGTAACACCTAGACTTGTGGGTTGGCTCCTAAAATGAATGTGGTGGTGATAGTTGGTTGTTTCTGTTGATGGATGCCTCTGAGGCCGCCCTGCTGTTTGATTACACACTGTACTAGACGGATTCTTGAGTTGCTTGGGTTTTTTAAACTTTCCTTCTAACTGAAATGTGAAACTACTTAGAATGCATGTTAAAATGGCCCTTCTCTTCTGGGAGTTTTAGAAACTAGTATGCTATCTTTGAGGAATTTGCTCATAATCTGATTTAGTCAGATAATGAACTTCAATTAGGTGCAAAAAGATTATCAGTTGTATTAGAAGCTGACACATTTCACCATCCAAATAATAACTATAATAAATAATATTGGAATTATTCCCTAGTAATTTTCCCGCTGTAAAGACCACTGGTTGTCTTTCTAGCCATTTCACCATCCAAATAATAACTGAAAATAAATTTTCTTTAGAAAATTTCTTTTCTCTTTAGAAAATAAATTTTCACTGTTTAATCAGATTTCTTGGTGTCTAAATGTATGTCTGTATGTCCACTTCCTGCTATGCAAATAATTTCCATTCTAAACCCACAAATTTTACCTGAATCAGAAATCATTAGAGACATAACTTACACTGAGCTGCTTGGTGTCCTTGTAAAGTTAGGTATTACACAAACAAAAGTTGACTTGAAATAGTATTGAAATGGCTGTAAAATTGAACACCCTGTAGTTAGAAAATGCAGAATTAAGTTGATTGTATAAATATTGTACTGCCCCCTATTTATTTAATTGAATACTCCTTTTTCAGAGGAACTGAATTGACTAAGTACACATTTGGGTGCTACAAAGTGAATGTGTAACTATTCAAAATTGTATTTAATCTTTCTCATATTTGCTATTTGCTTTTCAATCCTAGCTCAAAGCACAGAATACTAGTTTCCTTAAGGGAATATGTAAAGAGATTTTTATTGTGCTATAATGGGTTTTACAAACCTAAATCTGCCTTCACAGTGTCTTAGTATTCCCTGGTCACACCAGGTTCCTTGACATACCTGCCTCAGCTGGTGCCTGAATTTGGAGTGACCTGTCCTGTGTCTGGCTGGGGTGGAGTTAACGTTCTTCAGAGCAGCCTGTGTGCTGCTGCTTTTTGGACCTATGATTTAAACAGTGTTTATAACATGCCAGCATTTTGCCTGTTGCTGTTGCACAGCACCAAGGCTTTCTCTTTTTCCCACTCTCCCCACACCCAGCCCAGCAAGCGGTCTGGAGGTGCATGAGAGACTGAGGGTGGACAAAGCCAGATATGCTGACCACAAAATTGAACAAATGGGGTAGTGGGCGATTTTGTCTCCCAGGGCAGCCATTGTTCAGAGAATGTTTGGGCTCTGGTCTGTTTGTGAGATGTGGTGAGCAATTGTCTTTGTGTTACTTGTGGGTTTAGGGTGTTTTTTTCTCTTTCTTTCACTTATTATACTGTCCTTGTCTTGACTCACAAGCTCTCTCACTTTTTCTCTACCTACTCTCCAGTGTGTCTGACTAGGAGATAGGGAGTAAATGAGAGGCTGCCAGGGTCAATCCACCACATAAACACACTAGATTACATGACAGCTCTCACAGAACTAATTTTTCACACTTGGCCACAGGAACTATAGTAATGTCTAACCTGTATAATATTTCTCCCACAACATCTCCCACTTTACTCTTCCCTACTGGACCCCAACCAAGACCCCTGGAGATATCAGTAATCAGCTGTTGGCCACTCTACTTGAGCTGACTTTCTGTGACGTCAGGAACCCAATTTCTCAATTAAAAGTCATGAAGGAACAGGACAGAATTCAGTCACCAAGAGGTGGAAGTAGTCCTGGTTTCACAGTGCAGACATCAACTATCAGTAGCTAAATATCGTGAGAGGTTGTGAGCATGCTCTGTAATAATAAAATTAACATATATCAATTTCCTCAAAATTTCTTTCATTGTATAAAGAGTAGGCCATGAAACTGAGAGATGCCTAATAGGACATGACTGATGTGCGCCCTAAGCAACTTCAATGACTGAAAAAGGTTATAAAAACTATGAGCTGCTAAAAGAAAATGTATTAGCAGAAAGCAAGGCCAAATCTTTTGAATACTTTTTGATACTGACTAGTTCACCTGGGTTAATGCTGAGTAAAAGATAACACTATGAAGACAATACAGGTCTACCTTTGGGTTTTTTTTTTTTTGTTTTTTTTTTTTTTGTTTGTTTGTTTTTTTGTTTTTTTTTTCTAATGAGGGACTGTATTCCAGACTCATAGCTCTTTTTTTTTTTAATGTTACAAGTGGGTCTGGAATCAACAACACATAAAAGTGATCTGAAGAAGGTTCTTGTCCCTGACAACATATATAATAAGTAAGTAAGGCTTGCAGGGGGACATGACATCTTTTATTATGTCAATATTTCCTCTTTCTACCTGCCATGCTCCTCTAACATCTTTAACTCCCACGACTACAAAGTTTATACAACAGAGGAAAGTCCTTGCTTACTGCGTTGATACCAAAGATATACTAATGTCGTTGTTTGGGGGAGAGGGACAGAATCAGTATATGTGCAACTATAATCAAATATTTTATTTAATACAAAATTCCCTGTTGATTTCTGCATGCATATTGCCACTAGCAAAATTGCAAAACTGACAGCAGTAAAAAAAAAATATCAAAACTAACACTCATTTTTAGAAGCAGAGCATAGTGGAATACTAAAAGTTTCCCAGATCTAAATGCTCTCTTCTTTGAGGGCTTACAGATGCTGCAGGTGGGAACAAGTACAATTTCTTGGAATTTTGCATGGTATATTAATCAATCTGATAAAGGAGGTGGGGCATAGCAAGGCCTCCAGATCAGCAGTTCATTTTTAAAAAAAATAATAGAAATTCCATAGTTCCAGCTTGGAGGACTTACTTGGGAATTTCTGTATTGCAACAGAGATGGTTTTGGTAAGTAAGCCAGTTATGAAGGAGGAAAACAGAGAACTGAGAACTCAAGCTGATGCTGAACAGCATGAGTGTGAAAGTTCGGTCAGTGCATACAGGGCTGTTGCTTCTTATAATGAAGAAACCAGCACAAGGGGAAACTCTCCTCTTTGCCCATCAAAGCACTTCATATATTCACAGTGTGAATTTACACAAATATTTATGTAATGAAGTACAGCGGAGCAGTAGCAGTTAATATTTGTTATATTCCAACAGCAAAAAGAAAAGGTAGTGTAGACTGAAACCAGTCTCTCTTGTTCTAGCCATCCCCCTACCACATTCTCATTTATTTTATTGTCATGTTTTTCATAACATCCCAGGAACCTTTCACTTTTACTCCTTCAGAACAATTAAGGAGAACAGATATATCAAAAAAAATGAGGCAATCTGTGACCAACAGGTAGCTTTAGCGTTTTGTTGGCTCCTTGGTGTTCGCTCATCTTTTTAAAGCAATAACAAAAAGAATGATAAATGGAAAGTGAATGCTCATTAAAGCAAACAACTTTCAAGAATCACATTTGCTAATAAATTTCTTTAAAAGAAGTGCCCTATTTTTGTATCTGTTAAGAAATTCACCCTGCATCAGGACCTCGTGGTTCCTTTTTCATTATCAAGGGATAATATAATTGATTTTGCATGAACCTTTAAGAATTACTATTTCCTGTTCAGTGGTTTTATTCTCGATTTGATAATGAAACACCCATAAAATTTAAAGGTTTACCGGGGAGAGGGGGTTTAGTACTAGCACCTGGCAACTATATGAAATGCATACTCAGCTAAGGATTAAAAATCAGCATTCCTGCGAATTTTTTTTATTTCCCTCAGCCATTTGTACATGGAGTTGGGGAGATCTGACCGGGTGCAGGCAGTGAAGGTGAGGGTAAGCAGGGAAAGGCCCCAAAGCAGCTGCTTGGGAAACCGTCTTAGAGATGGAGGTAGCTATAGGCAAGTCATCCAACAAAGTTCAGTAGCTTTGAGGTGAGGGCACTCAGGCTTCTATCTACTGAATCCCCTGAAGCAAAGCAAAATGGACAAACAAAAAATAACCATAAAACATATATTCTAATGGCTAATGTCTACTGAGATTTTAGTCAAATCATCCAAAGCCATGTATTCAAAAGTAATGAGCACTTTTTCTTGCTGTCACCTCGGTATGCTCCGTCTGTGGCACTTTGATAAGGAATCACTTTTCAAAATGCTGAGACCAGAAGAGTTCTGAAGTTGTGGGTCCAGAACAAGTCAGAAAATCTTGGATTTCGGTCCTGGAAAATGCTGAGCAATGTCATTACCAGCAGAAGTTATTCCAGAGGCAGTGAAATGTCAGACTGTGAAAATTTAAACACAAACATATTGTTGTCAGCCCATCTTTAAAATAAGTTTTGAAGTTATCACATCACAGATATTGTGATGTTTATATAGTATTTATTTGTAAAGCTCCAAGTACTTGTATTAAAAGCATTTATTAATATCTATTATTTATATGACATTATATATTATTATTATATATAATGGTGTGTATATATATATAATATAATTGAAAAAAAAAAAAACAAACAAAAGACAGAACAGCAATTACAGGCAGCTTCTTGTATGACCTTGGTCTCTTCAGAGAGCATTTCTAAACTAGATGTACTGATTTCTGCTCTCCATCACTCCCTCTACATAGGGCTCAATATAACTATAAAAATGCTGATAATTTAAAAGACTAAACATTGCAAAAATATGAGATGTCTTTAGCTTAACCTGCCCTAAATATTCAATACTCAAATAAATAGATTGGTCAACATTTTCCATGAAAAAAGACAACATAAATTTAATATAATAAGAAATAAAAACAATGGACAATTTTTAAGTTTTCTGGTAAGTGTCATTTTAGTGAAATTATTTTTTTCCAGAGATACTGTCCAACTCACCTATTTTCCAAGTCCTTAAGAACTCAGATTTGTCTTAGTCACAAATAGAAATCTGAGTTGTTTTCAAAAACAAAGGTGTACACTCACTCTTTCAATGCTATATGCCTTTCTACTCCTGTGGTCAAGTACCTTGCAGTTATTATCGCTTATTTGTTCAAGTGGTGAGGAAATATTAAATATCACAAGTTCTCAGCAGAGACTGGACAATAATTATCAACAGATGGCTGGTAGTAGGGTTTTAAGAGAGAGAAAGAAGTTGCCCTTCCTTCCAAAACACCCCTCTACAAGAAGCTCTAAGCAACTCATTGGTGACAGGTTTGGTTAAAATCAGATTTAAGTTAACTACCTGTTTTCTCACCGTGCTTTTTGTGTAACTTTAACTCTTGCTTATTTAGCTGTGATGAGCAAGCACAAATGCTGCATATCCTGCCTTTCTTATAATGATGATATTCACATTTGAAAAACCCAAGAACTTCTTGTAATTTACTCTCCTGTTAAAAGTAATACCACTGTTGGGTAATTAGGCATGTACAATTTTGCAACACTGTCTATAATCTTCCATATCCATGCGTCTTAAATACCTCCCCAGAAGCTGTGGAAATACACAGTGGGACAGATCCTCCACTGAAGCTATTGATGGAGTTTAGATAATTTATTCCAAGCTGCCTTTATATGTGATGTGCTTTGTTTTCAGAAGGAACATATGGCTAATCAAACCACTAGACCTTGAGCTATTTGCTTCATGAATCAGTCATTCCCGAAATATTATTAAAGCATGCCTAGTTTGCAAATACTGGGAAAAAAGTAAAGAGTAGAAATTGCCTTACTGCTCACCACACTCTATTTTCCTTCGTCCTGTGTGTGTGAATGGCTCTATCTGGGTATTGCACCCCAGGTGCCTCAGTTTGAAGCTCTGTAGAAGCTCCAGCAAACCAATTCATAAGTCGAAATCCCAGGGATCTCCACAGGCTTTCTGCAAAGGGAAAAAAA
>VXBW01006163.1:407835-444109 GCA_013400375.1 Thinocorus orbignyianus | reverse complement strand
AAACTAGATGTATTTTCTCTTCTTAAATCTGGTCTTTATTTGTGGACTGCTACAGAGAAAAATGTTTTAGAGGCCATTACAGGAAGATGACTTCTACACTCCTTATATTGCTATATTTGGTATAGAAAGCCCACACAAGATTTCCTAAATCCTTGCAGTCATTCAGCTGCAGTTTTTTAAATTATTGAAATAAGCTCCTGAAGTGCATTCCTACTGGTTCTCAGCTACCTTGCCACACAGCAACACGCAAAGCTGCCTGGAAGGCAGCTGAAAGTGGGAGGAATTTGTCTTCCCCAGCTGCAGGTGCTCAGCACTGTGCTTTACTCACACCAGCGAGCCCCAGTGCTGACAGACCCCAGTGACATTGCTGGCCACGTGTGAAGCATGACTGGAGCAACTGGAACTTGGTAGGACTAAGGTCCTAAACACACAGGACTTTCAAGCCACAAACCATGGCCAAAGCAGAGCTCCCAATTCACCCCAGGATCTGTAACATCCTCCACTCACCTCTCCCACCTGGGGTGGATGTGAAGAGCCTTCTTCCAAAACACCCCTACCCATCAGCAAGGCAGCCTCTGGTTCTCATTCTCTGTTCCATTTTGATCACACTTTCTGGAATTATAAACTGTATATTCCCTTCTTGTTACAAAAAAAAAAAAAAAAAAAAAAAAAAAAAAAAAAAAAAAAAAAGGGAACTGTGAAATTTGCACTGAGCTGTTATTTTCTTTCAGAGCCAGACTTGGGCTGGTAGTCTGTTTATGAGTGAATATCACTTTAAGATACTATTTCAATATCGTGGGTAGAGTATGTGTTGATTAAAATCCACTTGACATTAGCATCAAAGCAATGACAAACTAAAGCTCAAAGTCAAGCCTGTACGACTGGGCAAAACCTTCTCCAGTTTTTTCTTGCTTCTAAAATACAACCAAGAAGGGGAGATTCCTTTCTCTCCCTCACTTTTTGAGAAGCCACTGAAAACACAAAATCTACCTGTTCCTCTCATAAAAGCATTTCATTTAATGTCCTGCAAAACAGCATAAATTATATATTACTACGGTTTGCTAACAGACAAGGAATATACCAGTAAAACTTAAGTACCTCTGAAGTTTTAGGATGGGAGCAACATGTTGTCACAAACAGATGAGAAAGCAGCATGCAGAAGATTAAAACATTCAGTCAATTTATGGACAGGATCAAAAAGATGAAACTTCTCAGTAATTAATGTGCCTACATGCAATGGCTATCAAACTGCAGTTTGGATGGATTTCTGAAAAGGTCTCTCAATAATATTTTCTGTCAAATTAAATTCATTTAGTGTGTCACAGAAACATTTATTCTTGCTTTTTTCTAGGTATCATAAACCCAAATGAAATGTTAACAAATTTTTTAAAAATCAGCACTTTTGCCCTAGCTGATGTAATAAACCATGTTTTCATATTTTCATATAAAAAACTCTTTCAGTTTTAAAACGCCCTTTAATCACTTAGGTTGGTATTTTTACACATGTTTCAATAAAAAAAAAAAATAATATCCAATGAATTCTCTTCTGAAAACACTAGTTAGTTTGGAAGTTGAAGATCATATGACTAAATAAAAGGCTCGTTGCACTGACAGGAGAAGGTGGAATAGGTAAACGTGAGCAGTAGCAGATAAAAAGCTGCAAATTCTGAACCTCATGCAAGCATCCTGCACACGTACACTCTAAAACGGATTTGGACAAGAACTTGCCAAAATCCCTGCCCGAGGCAAACCAGCCAGGCCTGGAAGGCTGTTCCCTTTCACATAAAAATAGTAATAATGAATAAAAATACTTGGAAGTCCTCCAAGACCTTATACAGCCTAATTTCTGTTTCTCTTCCCCACATACACCCACAGGCTTGCTCCTGCTCTATGGTCCCTGTTCTCCCTGGTTTCTCACCAAGGTAATATATTTGCACCACTATGAATGAAAAGCAACATTCCGAATTAGAATTGCGAAGGAAATCTGTGTTCTTAACATCTTCTTACCTTTTCTTGGGATGCTACATTTCATCACTCAAACAAAGATCCCATTCAGGACAGCAATGTCATCCCACACATTGGACCTGAGGTTCGGAGTTAGGTCACTTTCTTTTCCTCCATGTTTCCCCCATTGCCTCATGTGACCTTGGGCAATTGATTCAATATCTGATACCTCGATTTCTCCTTGTGCTAAACATCGGAAGAAACATTTCCATGCCACTGGCCCTTGAGATCCAAGAGTATTTTACACAAAGCAGGAATCCAGTACCTAAATCCTAAATTGCAACTGAACAGGCTCAACTTCCTTCTGATCCTGGAGCCACAAAAATATTCCAGTTGTACCTCTGCGTGACCTGGAAGCTCACAAAGGGAGTGAAGGTCTGTCTTATGCATCCTCCAAACTGAAGAGCTGCGTGTCTGTTTCCTGCCTCAGCTTGACGAGGATTCAGATCCCAGCCACATATACTTCTTGATCAGCGCACCCTCCTGGGTGGAGTAGGAAATTTGGGTTGGTACCCAAGGCAGAGGAGACCGCTGAGCACCAACTAACAGTTTTCTAGACTACGCCCTAGCAGCCACTACCATCTACATTTGAGATGGAGATTTTATTCTCAGGTATTTCATGGAATCATAGATTCATTTAGCTTGGGAAAACCCCTTAAGACCATTGAGTTCAGCCATAAAAGCGGCACTACCAAGTCCACCATTAAAGCATGTTCCTAAGCACCAACTCTAAATGTTTTTTAAATAGCTCCAGAGCCAGTGACTGTACTGCTTTCCTGGGTAGCCTGTTCCAATGCTTTATAACCCTTCTGGTAGGAATCCAATCTAATCCTCCCCTGACACAACTTGAAGCCGTTTCTTCTTGTTCTGTCATTTGTTACTTGACAAAAGAGACTGATCCCCACCTCCCTACAATCTTATTTCAAGTAGTTGTCGAGTGCTGCCCAAGAGTTGAACAGAGTTAAATGTTCAGTGTAGGATCCTGGACTCCACTGGAAGACCTTAGGAGCTGCAGTACTTCACGGTTGCCTCAAAATTACTGAAATGCCATAGTGATAAGTTAGAACCTAACTCAATATCATTATCCAGCAATCATAAAAAGATAAAATCCCCAAATGTGGAAGGAAAAATACTATCACAAAACATTTCGACTTGGAATATGTGATAGTTTTCCTCTACAATCTAACCCTAGTGACAACAAGATCCTGCTGTCTCAGGTTTATCTGTACAGCTACAACTTAGTCCCAGTCATCAGTACAATCATGATTCCAAACTGAGGAGCTAGTGCTTTGGTTTACAGTATTGCCACACTGGTGGATCTAATGTCTTAAAATACGATCATTTCCTCAACTTGAACACAAGATAGTGCCTGAATATCAGGATTGGCAAAGTCCAGCAAGTCATTTTAAATGACACAACAAAACACTGAATTAAAGATAAACCAGAACTCCTTATAAAAGCATTTTCAAGTTTGGCTTCAGTCATCTTCAAAGCTATAAGGTAGTTTTAACTACTCTTCCATGACTCCAGCCACATGCCTGCAGTTAACTATTAAGATTAAGGCCAAATTAGTACATGTAATAATGTCTCATGCTAGATGAAATCTTTATATCTTTGTCTTACTTCCAGGTAAGTGCAGGTCCTAACTAGATTGTCCTGTATAAAATGAAGAATGAAGCTAGCTGCACTTTTCATCTATGGGTAGCACAGAGTTTCATGTGAAAACATGAGAACCTAAACGACTATAAATGCATTACAGTCTCCAGGGCTCTGGGATAAATCTTCATGTTTAAAAGAGAATTAGGCATTCTTCAAACAACATGCATTGAAAAATTATTCTCATCTAAGCAGGTACAAATGGACTATTAGCAAGGCTTCTGTAAGAAAAGCAAGAAGAATAAATAGTGTGAAAATAAACTTACTGCAACAAAGCACGCGTGCTGCTCTGACTTTGAAATTCTTCTGTGAACATGTGACATTCTCTTTAGATGCTTACATAAAGACATATTGAGTGCTGTCCATGATTCTGTTTAACTACCATTAAAAAGCCATTATTCAATAACACAAACAGCTTAGTTTCACCTCCTCTAAGGTTGACGTTGTTCTTGGTGGGTTGTTTTTCTTTTTTTAAGTCTGAAAAGAGGACAAGACACAGCTATACTGTGTGGCTGCTGGACAGGAGGTGCCATTGTGGCTACCGGAGTTTTATTTATCCTTAACCCTAAGAAGCAGCCCTTTAACCAATAGCCTTCTCTATTGCCTTTCCACTGGAAATTTAGCACTATACTTTGCCCTATTCCCAAGACGGTTTTTAATGGCTGTTTCTCGTTACAGAGAAAAAGCTTCTTCTGAGTTGGTCATGTTCCAGTGCAACAAGTAACAGCACTTACCAGGAACTTATACTGCAACCTTTTGATGCTCAGAGATGATCCACTAGTACTGGCAAGTCTTTGTGGCAGCTTGCTGGTGTAGCTTAGATGAATGACTCATTTCTGAAATAGTCAAGTGGGAAAAGTAGAAAAAAAAAAAAATCAAGCTGCATGTTAGGAAAGAAAAGAGTTTTTGTCACTGACTGTAGTCATCTAATCTAGTTTTCGATGTATGTATACAGTGATAGGTCTAACATGTTTAGCAAAGTGTCATAAAGACACAATTCCTGAGCAGTTTTAAACACACACACGCGCGCTCACGCACACAGAGTGCTGGCAGTCACAAACTGTTATTATCAGAGCGAATAGCATTAATCATTTTTAATGGTCAATCTGTTATAAAGAAGTTCTAACTGATTACTAGTGTAAAAGAAAATAAACATCATGCATACAAATCTTATTTCCAAAAAACTGAATCACTTTTGTCAGGTATTTAACTTAAACCAGCAAAACAGACCATCAAGAAGGCAGCATTTAAATGGATGCCTGCAGCGATGGCCAGTCAATGGCCTCTTTATTTGTTAAAGATGGATTATTTTAAATAAATTACAGAGCACTTTCACTGAATAAACAGAGTCTCAGTGGCTGTGGCATGCTATACATGCTTAATTGAGCCACAGAAATCCTAAATGACTACTGAGCTGTGTAATCGCCTTTGATTTTGCTGATAGGACCTGATTCTTCAGGCAAAAACCAAGCCATTGAGGGCTGAAAAGCAACACTACCTTGAGGAAAATAGAAAGTTTAATCTGGAATATATACTTATAATATTTCGGAAACCACAGGGATGGAGTGTTCCAATAACTGAACACAAGGCAGCTTCAGAAGTGAATGATCTGCATGTCATTTTTATTTGAGCTTGATATGTTAAATGTCCCAAATGTTTATGTTGTATAAGCCCACTTAAACATTGCAAAGTGCAACAGATTCATTGGCAAAATAAAAAGTATAGCGTTTTTAGTCTTACTTGCTGTCTTTTTGCATTGATACCGTGCATAATGCACACACATGTACCCGGGGGTTTTCTTAAGTAATCGTGTAATTTGACTGCTTTTGGGGAACCTGTTAATGTGATTTATTTTGAGTGTTACCTATGGCTACTATAGGCTGAAGTAAAACATTAGGTCAGAAAGCAGGAAAAGATGCTTTAACCCTTACTGATCACAGTGCTCATTTTCAGATTGTATATTATTAACTATTCACATGTTGGTCTTCATATAACTCAACCACCCTAAATTCCCATCTAAGGTAAGTCTATAGTTGGTATACAAGACTTGCAGGATCAGACCCTTCCTCTGACATAAACAAATCCTGGGCTAATGACATATGGAATTCATTTTGACAGAAGTTATGACCCTAAATAATATTACTTCCATTTGTCAATATCTCTGGAAAATGGTTTGACATTGAGAGGTAGTTTGAAAACTACCTTGAATAACAGCAATTAAAAGAGAGATTGATACTGTTAGGCACTTTAATAATGACTGTGTACCTGGATTTTCTCTAAAGAATTTCGACACCTACAGCTTTCTTCACTAAGCAAGTGCAAAAGTGCTTAGCTGTGAAATTCTGTTCTCTCTAATTGAGCACAATGAGCTGTATTTGCAGTTTCCACAATTCCACTGTACATTTGAAAAAAAAAAGTTTTATGAGTTTAATCATGCTGGTAAAGCACATGTCAGCCAATATCCAATTATAACTGATAAGCATTAAAAATGGAAAGTTTATCCATACACAGTGATCTCAGAAAACTAAAATATGTAATATTAAATACTTGAAAGGATTCTGGTGAACTCTATGCAGTTTTTGAAAGTAAGACCAGGCTGCTTCAAAGTGTCACAAACTGGTCAACCAAGGACTCTCATCAGGCTGAAAAGGTTTGGCCCAAGCAGCTGAACTGTTCCTGTGTGAATTCAGAAACTCAGAGGAAGAGGCAGTAGAGGAATCTGAAACTGTTCTTGGTGCGGTTTTGGTTGCTCCCTTGATATTTCTCATAACAGATGAGAGAAGATCCCACTGTCATGAATGTCAGGCCTTCCTGGAGGGAAACCGCCTGGAGTTTTGCCCGCCTCCTGGGCCAGAGCAGCAGCACAGCAGGGATGAGACAGAGAGCAAGCACAGCTGTCACAGCTCTGTTTAGCATCCTGGCACTGTTTTCTCAGGGAAAGGAGAAAACACTTAATGCTCCTCCCCAGTGAATGTTTTTTAGTGGAATTAATGAGAAAAGAAATCTGGAACGTACAGCTGTGTTGACTTGTGAACATAACAATAAGGAAAATCCCCCAAATATATGAGATAACTTTGCAAGGGCAGAAGGTTCTGCATGTCTTTCTCAGGCTATTCATACCAACTTGGGGCATAATTATATTTATGTTTTCTTTGGCAGTACACTTTTTTCCTTTAGCCACAGAGACACATTCTCAGGAGGCCACCAATCATGCAGAAACTGTGTGGTAAAGGCTGGTGTAAAATTCAAATAGCCTGGTGCCATGCAGTCATTCCCTGCTCCACCCCAGGGATTACGGAGCAATGTGGCAGCAGGTGTGACTATGTATGTGCATTTTTTGTACTATTGGCCCTATGGGAATAATATTTGTGCCCATGAACCTTAGAGCTGAACTCGACACGCTCCCATTTCCTTGGTGGCCTAAAAGTAGAACCTCATGTAAGTCATTTAAACTGGTCTCCCATAGGCCCTTTTAAAACCATTTTTTTCCTGTTAAGTATGACTGTGTGCTAGCCAGTAACCCTTTTCACTGTGCATGCTGCTAACTCACAGACATCTGGTTGGATTCAGACATTCAAGTGCTTTTTATGGTTCCATCTGGCCAGTGACCACGGCATCTTACAGGGGAATTCACTGAGAGCATCCCTCTGCTCTTTCCACAGGCCAGAAGAGCTCAAAGAATGAAGACACTGCTGACCAAACTTGTCAGGAAAAGTTCACAGAAACAGGAGAAGAGCAATCGTATCTCACGTAAGAGGAGTCTGGGCAGACCTAGTGGCAATACAAAACAGAGACCTGAAATTGCACCGCATGTGTGTGAGGAGAAATATGATATAATTGGTTAACTGAAACTTACCTAAATCAGGAAACAGGCTTGAACATTAAAATTCTAAGACACAGTTAATAGAAAAGACTCAATAGGACACAAGGGAAACAGCTATATGGGTGCGGAAGTATGCTAACTCCAGGAAAAGAAATCCTATAGCCAGGTTGACTGGTTTGACTGCAGAAAAAACAGCTGACACAGTGAAACAATAAGACACTTACAGCCCTGCAGGGACCGGTGACAGAGATCACAAAATGATTCTGCAGAGAATGACCTGTAGCAAGCTGAAATACAGGATCAGAAGGCCACTTGGGTATCAGTGATCTTCTAAGTGAGGGAACGTTACTGCAGAACTTGAGTTGTCCTCGGTCCTGGAGACAACCCCCACACTCTCTCTGTTCAAAAAGTGAGAGATTAATCAACCAACAATTTAATAAAGACACCATCATTATAAGTGCTATGCATAACAGCAAGCCGGACAAATTCATCCCTTCCTGGCATGTGTGAAGATTCTATTAAATGGATTTTTTCTCCTAAGTACATAATATTTCCAGTAAATCCTCATCCATATCCAGATATTTGTGCTATAGGCTGAAGAATCCAACCCTGCAAGAGAACGCACTGGGCTTTCCACAAATTAAATCCTAGAACAAATATTGTAAGATATATGTAGAAGGATATGCTACATTTACTTATATAGTGTCTTTCAGACCAAAACATTTCAAAGTGCTTAACTAACTACTGATCAGCACAGAGGCCCTCATGAGTGTAGTCACCAAGCAAAAGGTCGCAGATATCCTTATGTGAGGAACAGCTATAATTAATTCCCAGATGGAGGAGGAACGCATAAACCATCTGCAGAAGACGAGCAATTGGTAAATTTTATACTCCCCTCAAGTACCTCCTCTGCCAGTGTCAGACTCCACTCCACAGTGGTCACCTTTTTGTTTTACAAGTCAGTCAAGGAGCTAAGCTGCATAAAAATAAACAATTTGTGGAGGATGTGCTGGGATAAGAAGTACAGGAGCAAAGTTTTGAAAAATACACCAGGCACTGAAAAAATCCATCACTTATTCAGATCTTACGGTCACTCTAGGTACCTTGCAGCAGCACTTAGAAGAGCGAGGTCAAGCTCTTCACTTTGTTATTGCACAAGATAAGCACTCCGATTTTAAAAAATAATCAAAGGCATTCTCACTATTTCCAATTCCAGCACCTGCTTTCACACTCTGCCTACCAAAATCCTTCCTGTATCCTGCAGCAGAGTGCTCCATGCATGCTTTTCTGATAGATACGGTCTTGTAACAGTTTTGCTTTGACCTCAAAAAGAAAGCAAAGAAACCACCACAAAACAAGTTTACCCAAAGAAGGGAATTAAAGTCGACCTTCTGGACACTGATTTCCCAGCCTACAGCTCAGGCTACCTGGTGAGCAATAACCACAACTGGTTTTAATGTTAGATTTTAGTGGAGCATAAATCTGATTTACCTTTGGTTGTCATTTGCTGTCATGTATACCTTTTATCTTCTTTATTTATCTCTGTTTTCCACTAACAACGATAGTCAGAGCAACACTGCAGCCTACAGGTATAAATGGATTAATAATTAGTGCAGATCCCTTTCCCTCCATGTAGGCTGCAGGTAGCATCCTGTTTCAGCCTTCAGCAATGCAAATAAGCTGATGTTGGCAGTATATCATGAACTGCTCACCAGTCATTTCCTTAATGACTTGCTAATTTTCCTCTCCATATCCTCCACATGACACACTGGAACCTCATATGCTTGTGGAGGGCAGTGCAACTGAGAATGCAGCCCGTGTCGATAGCCCTATGGTTTTGTTTTTACTCCAGCTCTTGTTTCTCTGTTTCCCCCTTAAGGAATCTGCTTCCAATTTTTAATTTAATCTCTGATGGTGGCATAAATGTAATTCTTTAGATATTTAATTTCTCTGTCTACTATCCCTCCTGCTAATCTGCAGCTGCCTGAACTTTGTGTTTTATGTCAAAAGCCAGAGATTAATGTTTTTATTTTCTGTCCAGTAATTATTCCTTGGTCACTTGATTTACTCCAGCAAATATTACACAGCTCCTAACCCAAGCATTTTTCCTCTTTTTTTTTTTTTTTTCAATTAAATATGAAAGAACTTGTATCCTTGAATTTACCCCCAGAACATTGTTTAATACATGCAGAATACAATGCAATCTTTCTTGGATTTGAATACTACTTTCAATGAGTTTTAGAAGCATTAATAGCTGAAAAGTACCATTGTATCCCAGGGTATAGTAATCTCCTTAAACCTCCAGAAATAACAAGAACATTGTTTTTCTTTTGTATCATAACACTGGCATTTACCAGACTAATACAGTAGGACTCTCATTCCGAAAATCCTATTTTCCTATCTATTGGCTGAAATAACTATGCTGCGCGACCGCAGACCTAGAAACTCAAGTATGTTTTGACTCAGTAATACCATATGCTCTAGATAGAAAGTACTTAAGGCTGTCCTCATGGGGTGTTGTACCTACGAAGCAATGGTCTAGGAGTCACTGCTCTGTTGACAGCAAACTTGCTAATGGCACCGCCTCGGGTTTCAGAAAATGGAAGAATCCTGTGGTCTCACCAGACTGCACAGGGCTCAGGGCATTTTCAGTGAGCAGAGCCCTGAAACGTAGCTGTTCAGCTATGCGGGGACTCCAATATGTATATCTCATACTTCAGGGTTTAATACCTACAGAGTGGTTTTATTTCTTGGCCTGGTGACCAAACTCAAGAATATTGGTAACAATGAATTATTTAAAAGCCAGTCTTCGAGATATTTTTTTTTTCCCCGTGATTAGTAAAGCAAAATGATTTGTGTGGTTGTCTTCCATTTTTTCAGTATTTTAAAATAAAGCCTATGTGCTTCATCTCCCCTCCTGTATCCAATGGTCACCCGGAAAAGAAGAAATTCAGATTCAAACCTCCTTTCTTTAAAGGCTCAGAAGAGGTCTGGCAGGCTGAACCATGTGTCATCCCACATTTACAACTGCCTAATGCAGGCATTGCTTTTGGAGGTTCACTGGCACTTAGCACTGAGTCAGCAATGGGTGAGCAACCCATATTACGCTGTACCTGAGTCGGCTCCCATTTTTCTGTCTTGATTCCAGGGTTTGCAAGAGCAGATGTAGTTTGGATGAACACTGGCAATCATGTTTTTATTCATATGATCTGATTCGTAGAAACACTGTCAGAGGAGATCCATTGGCACTGTGTATATGGTACCAACGCTGCAGCACATTTTCCAGGGGAGTATGGGGCATTGCAAAAGCAGCAGACACGGGGAATCATCCAGGTGGAGTTCAGGGACTGAGGCAAACAGTTTCCTTGCTGTTGGGGTGAATCAGAAACAGAAAACAAAGTCTGTGTCAAAACCAAAGAGGCAAATCTTTGTAGCTACAATACCAACAGTAGTTAAGGGCTCAGAACAAAAGAATGAGTCCAAAATACAAATTTCCAAAAGGAGAAGCAAGGCTTTTTTTTTTCCTGTTGTGTTTGATTGTTTTTCTTAATTCAAAGTTTTCAAAACATAAGCATCTAATATACAAAATACATTAATGAATTCCCCTGTGCTACTCAGATCACCCAACAGTCTCTTACAAACCAGTATTTACTACTTAGCGTGTTTTTAAAGAAAACCCATCCATGAAGCAAGCCACATTCTGGTATATGTTTGGTTGCTTTTGTAGTTTAGGACACGAGGCACTCTTTTTTTTTTTCTTTCTTTTTCTGGAGGTAACATGAGGAGATGGAGCATAGCCAGGGAAACAGTTAAGAGAATGGACAAGAAACATAAGAGAAACAGAAAGAGCTGGCAAAGACAAAACACAAAGGAAAAGAGTTGGTGAACAATAAACGAGAGCCAGAAATACAACAAAGATTTAGAAAAAATGTTTAGTTTATTTTATTTCAAATTAATAGCAAGAAAGAACCTATAACTGTGGTACAAATTGCTCTATGCCCCATGCAGTGCCAATATTATGCCATTCATTATACTTGCAGGTGTATTATTTCTAGTTCCCTAGATAACAAAAAATGCTTTCCATGTATTCTTTTGTATTTTAAAATGTATTTTTTCACTGCTACAGTGCCAAAGGTTCTTATTCTTCCAAACTCAATAATAACTAATCACTTTCCTGGCTGCAAACTGGGAGAACGGTTACTATTTTGTACAGGTAATTCTTCCATCTTTATTAAAGGGCTATTCTAAAATTTTGATCTCTTTGTATTTCAAGTTCTTTCCCAAATCTTTATTTTCCCCTGTGAGAAGGGTTTTCCTATTAAACTTTATCCTTGTTCCTAATTTGAAACCTGGTTTCCCTCAATTGGAATAGAAACTTATTATGATCAATATTATGCAATTTCTTCTCAAAGAAAATTTAAAAAATAAATCAGCACATCAAAGTGAAATTAACTTACTAATATCTTTCCCCACCCACTTGCAACCACCACAAACACACTGCTACTGCCTGACTTCACTTGTGACTGCTCAACAACAGCTGTGGAGAGGGTTTAAAGGAGATAATAGTGCTCAAAATCCAGTGGCAAAGCAAATGATGCTGGAAGGAACTGCTCCAAGCTCTCCGGCATTTCACATCCCCACTCCTCCTCACATCTACTGACAGAAAATCCAAATGAGCATGACTTTGGTTCAGGATTCATGCAGTAGCTTTGCAAAGCTTCTCAACAAAGAAAATGATCTAGCTCTGAATCTAGTCCTGTCTCCTCATGCAATGGGGGAAGTTCTCCCAGCCACCCTGGGATATTTATTTTTGTTTTAATTGCTGTGCCATCCTTAAATTACTGGTTCTTCCAGACACAGTCCAAGGAACCTTTTCTGGGCTGACAGCTGGGTGTCCCAGCTTTGATAGAAGACTCTCAGCAAGACTAATTCCTGAGTTTGACTTGGTTTTGACTTCTGTAAGTCTAGACATTCAAGGTGGTGGTGATTAATGAGAGACTACTCCTTCCCATAACATGGTTTAATCCTTCAAATTGGGGGGGGAGGAGGTAAATTATTACTGCCTTATGCTTTCCTTAGCACATTAAAAGCACATTGCCATCATAGTAAGAAGAAGTCAAGGCTCATTCATCCTCTTTTGAAAAGAAATGCTTTAGACAACACCCCAAGGGAAAAAAGCTTGTAACAAACCCCCACTTGCTTTACTTTTTCTAGGGAAGGAGAATTCTTCTTCTATCAGATCATCTACTATCAGTCACGTCCAAGAGAGGGATTTTCTCCAGGCTCCATCCTGAAAAAGTGTATTTGTAATTAAGGCATTTATGAAGCAAACAAACTACATACTGAAAGTTGACACAACGCTTTGACACACTGTAACATGCACATTACGGGAGAAATTACAATGATTTCACTGATGGGCCAAGTGCTAAACTCTTTGTACTTTGATAGCACAGAACTTTTCCAACTTCTAAATTCCAAAGACTTCTCAAACTTTAACAAGGATGTTGTATGCTGAGAGAAACTTTAAAATTAAATTAAATTCTAGCTACGAATGAAACACAATCATTTCTAAACATCAGTCTTGCACCTTGTCTCCATTTGCCCATGCACTTTTTCCAACTGCTCAAGAGACAGATCTTACTACAGCATTTTCTGCCCCCAGGACATTTGTGGGTTAGATAGGAATTCCACCACTTCTTTGGGTATCAATAATAATTCTGCGTCTGATACAGTCATTACTAAGTAGCAAAACAGTAGCGGAAATATACATGAAAAAAATCTGCATTTCCATTACATGAGAAACTGACATCTCCAAAAAAAATTCAACCATAATGAAAAGCCAAACCTCAAAACTTCCTACCAATGAAATCCTTTCAATTTGAGCAGCCAAAATCTTTGTTTCAAATATAACTACAGCTACGTTTGCTGATAGATTTCAAACAGGATATTATACTGTAGAATAACTTTTGAAGACAGAAGAGCCATTTTAAATAAAAAATTAAGTTCAACCTCCCTGATCTAACACTTGATCTTCATTTTCTCAATATAAAATTTCACTGAAAGTTTTATTTCTCCACCAAAATATATCAGTTCATTCAGATCAATGTTTTTTTGATAGAAAGCCAGTTCAATTTGTAAAGAACGTCAAAAATTTTCAGTTGCAGTTAGGTTGCAGTTAGGTTTGTTCACTTTTTGAAAAAAATAAGCCATACATTTGTTCCTTCGCGTGTTGTCTTCTCGGTCTCTCACACATGCTCATACACACATACAGACACACACGTGAATTCACTCATTCCCACACATCACAGACCTCATCACCCCTCATCACTTGTCCTGTCTCCATGCTGTGCTTGGAAGCTGAGTCTTCTGCCTTTCCAATTTTATCACTTTGGTTCATTTGTTACTCTGAACAATGTTGGTTTTCTGCAGCAGTTTTAGTTCTCCCCATAAGTCTGGCTGTTGCCTTCTCGGTCCTTACCTTACATACCATTAGCCCCTGGTTTCCAGGTAATTCCGTAACTCCACCGAACACTTTCAGTGAATAAACTGAACACACGCAACAGCAGCGAGAAACCAGAAATAAATCCCACACAGATTGACCAGGCTGCTCTCTGCAGACCACCAACAAATTCTTTCTGAATTCGTGAATGTTCTGCATTTAGACTTTGTGAATTGCTGCCTAGACAACACAGACTTTGGCAACTCTTCTGCTTATGTCCAGTAGGAAGCTGAGAATTTACTTCAAACGAAACCAGACCCGGACTCAATAAAAATAATATAATATGGTCAAGTTTTCAGAAAGTTAGAGCTTTTGAGAAAAAAGTTTGTGAATGGTCACCTTCAAAGTCAGGGCAACACGAGGAATCTCATCCAGTTTTGCCTTTCTTCTACTTTATGTTGTTATGATAATCAGTATCTCCAAAAATAAATAAGAGTCTTACCTCTTTCACCTTCGGGAAGTGCTCTTTCCGGCTAACAAAGAAATGCAGAATGGAAGGAAGTATCGCATCCCTTCCACAAAGGTGTTTCCTACAAGGCAATTTTTGCATTTAATTTCACAATCCTTCAGCAAAGACATTCATTTACCCATTTAAATCATGGAAAGAAAGAAAATGTTTAAGCTTAGCAAATCAATGCTACAGCTTAAAATTTGGCAGGGCTAGTCTTCCTGTTTCCCAGGGGAGGATTAATTTGCTTCTTTTTATTCTTTGCTCTTTATTATTTCAATTGGAGGACATAAAAGTTCTATTGAGAGTTTTTAAGGATAAACACTATATGTGGTAACTGCTTAAAATAAGAATAAAATTTATTGAGAGTGTAGACATTTTTATCACATTAATGTGACCTATTAATGATAAAGGAAATTTCCTTCATCTAATGAGCTCTATGTTTATAAATGTAACAAGAGAGGATGTTTTAATTCTTACCATAAAACTAAGGAAGTTAAAATCTTAACCCCAAGGTACTTAATATATTTGATTCTGCATTTAAAGGGAATGTTGTTAACATTTATATTGCTTTTGTTACCTGCAACATGGAGATCAGACATTTCAATGTTCGTTTCATTTTATAGATAAGGTTTTAGCAGATATTTCAGACAAACATTCATGTAATCAAAATGAGACAAAATTGTACATACTATGAAAGGAAAGGCTGCAAATCTCTGTTAACAGGATATAAATAATACATGGAATTACACATGATGAGAGAATCAGTCTTATAATTTGAACATAACAAAAAAATCAGATACAATTGACTCGACTGTATTAATTTCATAGAAGCAAATAAAGACAAGTCTCAGACATTCTCCCTTTCTGCCAATGTTTTTTACTACTTTTTTTTTTTTTTTACTACAGTTTTCAGTATAGTTTTTTATTAAAACCAAAATATTCACCAGAGTTGAAAGAGTGTCCATATGTAAAGGGTAGGGTTTGATGACTGATCTTTAGAGGTTCAGTGTTGTCTCCAGGGGCTACTTTTTACACGTTACACTAGTCAAGAACTTCTGCTATTGGGTATGTCTCAAAGTTTCCTTAAAATACTAATTATTAGCCCTTTTGCTGTGGTAAGGAAGCATTCAAGGGCCCTGGTCATCTCTTACATGACCAAGACTGTGCTCAGGAAGTGATGAAAATGTAGACATCCCCTCTACTGTGCCTGTAAGGTATTAAGGATGCACCCATATATTTAGGGGATTTGGCTAGGCTGAGAAGTGCAGGATGATGTGATTAACAGATTTCCCAGCTCAAGCAAGGTGAACCTTGTTAAACAAGAGACTTTCTGGCAGAAGACACATCTGAGATATGACCAGTACCCATTCACACATTTCTAAGGTGACTCTTCCTCATCTCAAGCCTTGAGATCACATCCTCTGGTGTTTTAAATGTGTGAATATCTGAAAAGTCTACCACTGGCAACTACTGAGCTGCGTGCTCCTAGAATGACTTTACTAGTTACCTCAACTAGAGTTTAAAACCAGCTCCTGCATTGTTGCACGAGTTAAAGTTACATCTAAGCCTATAATGCCATCATGCTTTCCAGGAAACCCTCAGAAACTGAAGCTGAAATTTCTTCTGCCAAAAAAGAACCACTTCATAGTCAGGAATCATGCCAGCTCACTAATGTTCACTGGCATTGATAAAGTGTACTAAAGAATAAATAAAGTGAAGAATATGGACTTTAAAAAAATGTAATGCCATATCCCCCCATGCGAAATCTCTTCCTTGCTAGAGCACACAGGACAGATTTTTAGTATATTTCAAGATTCTCTCTCCACTTAAAAGATAAGATTTCACACTTCTCCCTATGCCACTTCTTGACACAGTGAACCTTTTTTCTCCAAGAGCCTGTCAGACTAAATGAATGATACATTTAACCATCCACAGCAATAAAAGTGCGTGGCCTGAAACCAAAATTTTCTGTATTTCAGATGCAAATATTTGTATTATTTTTTAAAAAAATCCTTTGGAGTCAAAGTTTTATAAACAACTGGAAAAAATGATTGAAGAGAGTGTTTTATTTTTAATTCAAAGTCCAAATAAAGAATAAGTATATTTTACCTTTCTCTATAAGTGTATCTCAGCTTTCTGTTAAAAAAAAAAAAAAAAAAATCAAGTTCAATAGTAATTGGCAGCATAAGAATCACATTCCTTCTGCCCTTTGCTCAGGCACGATGCCACATAAGTTTGATGCCATAAAATTTAATTTTTTCATTTTGAATGATTTACAGTGGAGCAGAACCTATAAATCAGAACAGTAACAGGGGTTATGAATAGGGATGTATGTTTTTCCAAAATGTCTAAATGAAATATTTTGAAACATGGTAAAAGAACTGCACAGTTCTCCACCTGGCAGCCATAATTGAAGTTAATAACACTTGTTTAGACATAAGGAAACTCTTTGACACCTAGATTTTTATTTTTTTTTTAATAAAATGATCAAACAATCATCATCTAGTCTTAAGAAATCAAAGCAGTTAGTTCTGGCAATATGTTATATGAAGGCAGCCTTGCTTTCAGCTATGTTTCCAACTGTGTCTAATAATTTTGAAAATACACACCAATTCCTCAGCACAATCCCCTATTTTAATCATACACCAAATTGTAAATCCTACTGCAGCACTTAGGAGCCATTACGGAGCCATTACCATCACGCCAGTGACGGACGATATGAAACACATCGTATGAAGAGGCTTTGATAACCTCAATAAGTATTATTGATTTTGCAGCATTTCAGATGCATGTTTAGACTTTCCAGACTCTCTCTCGTGTATATCACAGCTGGCAGCTGATGGGATACAAGTCCTTATTTCTGCACAATTAATTGCACCCAGCCTTGTAATATTACTGTTTTTGTCCTTGATGGCATTCAGAAAGCATAACCCCATAACTGAATATAGTTCCTTGGTTCAAGGAACAACCTTTCTTAAAGAGTATGACACCAAACTAGTAAAAGTTTTGAAATCAACTCAAAAAGGGCTGAACAGCAGAACCCTGTAAAAGCATTGAATCACCTTGTTCACTCACTAATTCATTCTGGGCCTGGGTTTCCAGAGGTCTTGATGAGCCTAAGGACAAGGGTGCAGAGAGAAATTTCCCTCGCCATACTTCTTTCTTCTGGTTTTGAATTTCTGACCCACCAGATTGCTCATTCCTGGAAGCTGTGAAATACTTTGTCTTTACTCATAGCAGCCTTCTATGATCTTTCATAGGGTTCTAGGTAGAAGAACATCTAAGTCTTGATATCTGCCCTTTTATCTCTTGTTTCCTCAAGGACCAGGAGGGAGACACATTTGCAGGTGCTCCTGTGGTGGACAACTGCATGCTGCCAAGCACATCTGCTTCCACAGTGGGAGGGAGGAATCTTCCGGGCCACCAAAGCACGGCTGAATAAAATATTGAGGAACACACACCTCACAAATCAGGCTGGTTTGGTAAAAGAAGGAATTATCCTTTGAATTCAAACTTTAGGCTATTGTACCACACTCTTGCAATGATTGTAAGGTCCAGCCCTCACAGTTATGCTGAGGCCACATCAACCACTTTTTGAATGTCCCATCTTCATATCATGTGGGCTTAAAATTCTTACTGTGAAGAATAATACTACTTTTCCTAGGTCATCATCAAATACTCATCACTTAAATGTTTTACAGACTACACCAATTGAACCTCAGATAAGACTTCAAAGACTTCAATTTAGAATAAATGTCTTGCCTTGAGTAAAATCTAGCTTATTTCTAGGCAACCTTGGGTCAGTTGGGAGCAAAGCTAGCCATGCATTCAGTCAGAAATGTGTATGCTCACTTAGGAATTTGCATTAAAGCCAGGTAGTGAAATTGTTGCAGGCTCATGTATCTGCAAAGCCTTAAGCACATTTTTACAGCAGATATCCACATGAACGCAATCTGTGATCATCAACATAGATGACCTTGGACCATCATAAGCTTTTTTAAAAGTGTTGTAAAGGGTCAGACCCTGCATGAAAAAGTTCAGAAAAAGTTCCTGTGGGTGGCAAATGGAAAGCAGGACCTGCAGCATCCTGGCAGCCCAAGTAGGCACACAGCAACATGAAAAGTCAGCAGGTGATTATGTCATTCACCAGGGTCTGTCCTTATAAACCCAGGAAATACCAATCAATTTATATCTCATCATCTTAACCCTGAACTTCTAGGTAATGGTTTTACCCCGTATTCCCTTCTTTTCCAAAATGTTGTCCTGTTCCCTCTTAACTTGATTTACTCTACTTATTTCAGCTGCTGATTTTGGCACTTTATTCCCAGCTTTAACCAACCACAGCATAAAGACATATCCCATAGCTGCTTCGGTGCAGAGCAGCAGAGAACTCATTCACATCAGTTCCAGCTCAGGTGAATAGTCTTGCCCTTGTAATCTGGTTTAGGAGGATCTAACAAACAGCCTCAGACCCCACAGGTACAGACGCCCACACCTGCTAAGCCCAGGGCAGAAAAAAACCGTCTAAATTACTATCAGCACTTTATTCAGTATTTGGTTTAGCTGTTTTATATGGAAGCAAAACCAATCAAAGGGAAAGTTAGATTTTGTAACCTCACAAGCCAAACAGTACACTTGCGTGTGGCTGAGGGAAGTCCTGCATCTTGTCACTTAAAAGCTTTCCTAAAATTTTATACATTTTTCGCCCCAAAATCAAACACTTAGCGCATGTGCGTAAAAGTCACAGTCAAATTCCTCAGCTGGGCAAGTGAAGCCATTTTTTGTTTGTTTTTCCAATTTCAACTACAGAAAACTCCTCCTGGTATAATTCACTTCAAAGGCTAAAATTTGTTCCAGTGATAATTGCTGAATTTATGTGTATTTAGAACCCAGTACTTAAATAAAACAGCTACGTTGGGTGATTATATATAAACACTGTGCCAATTTCTTTGAATAGGAATGTAGTAAATTACTACTGATTACACAAATACTGATTAAAATTTGAAAGCAAATAAATAACGAAGAGGGATGTTATTTATTTGTCTAAATGCTCTTAAGAGTGCAGTCATGCCAAGCACAACTTCCAGTGAAAGCAGAGGATGGAAATATAGCGTTATGCTGGTGGATGGCCTGGACTGAATCATGAAGACAGCAGCAACCGTTGGTTTAAGGTTTGCTCCGTCTCTCTGTCTCTCTGTTTTTCCTCTTTGCTTCCATAACACTAGGAGCCGAGCTCAAACCAGGAAAATTTTGACATTAACTTCGCACTTGGTATTTCTGTTTAACATACTGGGATTTTCCTTTTGTGCAAGCTGATAGAAAAGCGAAGGCACAGTATGTTAAGTCAAGGGAAATACTCACAAATCTTATGTATTGCTCCTCCATGCAGCACCTGCAAGTACCTTCTAAAATCCTTGAACCCAAATGCAAATTTGGACGTGCTTAATTCATCTCCTAAACACTGCCTTCAGTCTGTTTTACAAGGGAGGATTTTGACGCTTGCATATGTTCTGCCTAGGAGAAAGCAGAAAATGATGATTAAGAGGCTCGAAAATGAAAATTCTATTTAAACCAATCTGATGCACAGGACAACACGGTAATAATAGTTAGAATACACAGAGAATGGCATGGAATTACCACAGTTCCGTGCAATTCATAGTCTACCACCTTAGGTGGCACAGGTCAGCACAACTGCATTGAAGGCAGGGACATCAGGCAATCTACATGAACCAATGTTTTCTGAGCTGAAGTAGACTATATTATTAATGATAATAGTGTTGAAAACAAAAGCAGCTTTTGTTTGCAATGCTATCCTGGGCTGACATACAGCTGGGTATGGATGTTTCACACAGTGTCTCCACATAAGCTATGAAACCTAGCCTTGGGAACATGTCACGAACAACGATGGCCTATACAGGGCTGTAGGGCTCTAGGGAGCATTTCTCTATACCTTTCTATGCCAATATCCTCTCCTATAACCTCAAAGCAAGTTTTTATTGTGTTCCACACCATAGGTGCATCTTTTCTTAGATATACTTAGTCCCATTTTGCCCATCCTGTGCCTTTTTAAAAGCAACTTAAAAAAGAACTCAGTAGTCCAAGCCAGAAGAAATAGCTGCAGGAATAGGTACAGGCATTTTTTATGATCATGTCTCTAATGAATTTTTCATTATTATTTATTTTTTACAAATTAAATGTTTCAATTGAATAATCCAGAACACTCTTAATTTCTTTCGGCAATTGAGAAAGAAAAGCTAAACCACATGAGAACCTGTGGTTTAGACACTGGTACCAAATTTCATTCGCAGATTTTCATGCAGATTTTTATTAGAAGGAGCACACAGCACACACCTTAAAAGAAAGGAGCTGCTCCTGCCTAGCAGCTACAGAACAGTTAGGTTCAACTCATAATAGAGAAACCTTCCACCTTCACATATGCATAATATGGATGTATCTAATAAAGGCACAGACTCTGCAGAAGAAAAATCTTCACTGGTCATAAAGGAAATTTATACACACACATCCGGACACTAACTATCAGATGTGACCATTAAAACCTGGAATTACTTATTTGCTGCCTCACATAAAATATACTAAAGTTGCCACATACAATTTCTTCATTCTTGTATACTATTTTCTCATTCCATCAAGCTTACTGGACCAGCAGAAACAACCTTAATATTTCAACCATAGAATTAAAAGTAAAACTGAAGATTTAACTGGAAACTAAAAGATTAATCTTTATTTGCTACTTCCCCTTAAATCTTCAGCAAGTGGGTATATGAATCTCTTCTTTACAATCTGTAGGGAAAATAAAGCATTAAGTCTAACTTCTGCAGTATTTTACATGATTTTCAACCCTGGAAGTACTCACCATCCCTGCTTTTTAACTACATCATTACTTAATCAAAATATTTTAAACATAGTAGTAGGAATAAAGAGAGCCCTACTGAAATGTTATGGTCTCTAACTTTTCTGTAGCCCTCTTTGTCTCTTCTTTGAAAAAAGATTCTATGGTACAATGCAGATAACAAAAATATGATGTCACTGGGGAAACATATGCTTATTTTTAAAGATTCTGCTGGGAGTCCTCTGTATATGTAGAACTGCTCTAACTGAAACTCGGGTTTTGTCCAGTTGATTTCTTGCAAACCATAAAACAGATTTCACTTGTCTCTGGTGTTATTTGTAGAAATACGTATCAGTGAGATCAGAAAACTATTATACATTCTCTTTTTTAAACATGTCCCAATAAGCAGTCTGTTATATTTCTGGTAGTGTAGCATATTAAGTTACCTTTTAAGTTCCTGCCAGTTGGGAGCTCCTTCATTCAAAGTAGAACCCCAGTTTAGCTTCAGGCTAGAACGTAGCAATAATCATGTTATTTTAAGGATCTAATTTAGACTTTCTATAAATTCAAAGTGTTGAGTTAACCATGTTCTGTTTATTTGTAGAATATTTTCTGACACCTTGTTACACAATTAATCTACAACCTCAGTTTTGACCCTGGCCCTAAGAATAGAGGCCTGACATACATAGCCCATGCCACCTGTAGCATAATGTATTCTTTCACTCTTATCCTCTCATAGATACCAGTTTCCTGAAACAAAAATGATCAGGCTGAAAATCAGCTATTCAACACTGCCAGTAGAAACAAAAAATGTACTGAAGGGTAAACAAGAGAAAAGAATGGATGAAAGAAGTCATTAACAGCCACCCACATCTAAAGTCTCCCACTCCATTTAAGTGGGTAAGGATTGTGCCTTAGGCTTCAAGTGGACCAGAATTTATCAACACCCAAAGGCAAAGTGGGATTTGCATCTTACTCTGTCTGAATGATCTTACCAGTAGCTCCTGCACTCAGGGGCTGTGGACTCCTGCCACTTGCAAGACTTTCAGCCCTTTCTTTGTTTCCAACAGGAGAAAAAAAACAAACAAATGAAAATCCAGTTCATCCCCTCAATAACATAACAGACACTTATTTAAATCAGACAATGCATATATGTAAAACACAAAAAGAATAATTATGGAAATTATTGCATAATGAATAAAAATACTTCAGAGAATTTTTTTCCTCCATTACTGTCATTATCCACAACATTTCGTTTTTCCAAATAGTGCATTCTAGTCCAAACAACAGAGATTAATGGTCCTATCTTTTCAATGAGATCCAATCTCAGCTAGTGCTGTTGCAGTAAGCAACAATACTAACAGACACAGAAACAGTACCTAGAGTCTGCCCTCTTTTAACAGTTTCTTTCCATCAGACATTTTGACAGAACCACTTCAAAACCAACACCCTGCTTGCTCTTTGTGATGCTGTCAAACAGGTACAATTAAGTTTCAATAGAGATCATACTGAAAGGCAATGCTTACGATGTACTATTATTTGCCATACAATGGATGCAAATCAGGTACTAATTCTGTGGTGCTTTAAGATCATCTAGAAAATTTAAAAAAAAGCTCTCCAGTCTAGTGAATCTTAATCTCTTCATCCCCTTTAGCTACTTCACTAAAACCCATTCCCTTTGACTTTGTAGTGAACTATCTAATATTTCATTTTTGTTCCAGCTAGAGCCACTGAGGGATCTGTATGAATAAGAAAATTGTTCAAACTCAGTAGCAGTTCAATATTTGTTCATCAGGAAAAGGAAATAACCAAAGTCATCCCCACCTAGGGTACTCCAGTGCAGTACAGCTTCAGCGTAATAATTTATAGAACCTTTTGTACATATGAGACAAATGAAGCAAGATCTGAGAAATTGTCCAGCAGTTTTTAAATGGTCTGTAATTTCCCTCACATGTCACTCCATTACTTGTTAGCTCCTGAACTCACCACTTAGAAAAACTACTTGTGATTTTCTGAGAAATAAATATTCATTTCTATTCAACAGAAAAATTCCCATCTCCCAAATTTTGTAATGTGTGCAGAGCCTCATACCCTGCTATTGCTTCTAGATTGGGATTCTCTGTATGTAACTCAACCATCAAAATCTTTAGTAGTAATTCAGAAATGCAGAGAGAAAGCTCAAACAAACATCCCTCGGAGACCAGTGAGGTACAATTTGATCTCATAAGGAATCCTAGCTTCAGGTTCAGAGAAAGCCAAACATGGGCCACTGATCTGGGATTAAAGCTTTCAAATATTTTTTTCAGACCCAGACAAAATGAACCTTTGACGTTTTGAGATGTATGTATTTTGAAATCTGAACGACCCGGTCCAGCTGTTTGAGAAGAACTGTGCTGTTCAGAAGGCATCCTTGCTTGTAAAGCAGCTCCTTTGCCTGATTTGCAAGCCAGAAAAGAGAATTCGGGATATATTTAACCCCATCTGAAGACTGTTACAGGGGAGAGAGGGTTCCCCCAAGGCTTTCACCATCTCTGACAGACACAGCAGCATCACTTTTCCTGGTACTGACTATGAAGATTTCAACAACAGAAACGTACACTGACAAAGCATTTCCCTAGCTTTTCAGGTAAGGAAGCAAGCCTTCAAGTCATCCACTTTACACCGGATCTGAGGTTAGTGTCCAAGGTTACCTCTGTTCAGCAGATGGACAATTTTGGAGCCTGGTTCAAACCTTTCCACATCTTTTGACTGTTCTGCCTTGCTGTCTCTACACTGAGAGTTGAAAAGCTTGCGGGTGCTGAGGCTCCTAGTTTCGGCATCTTATTCAGGTGCATAGAGCTGTAGTAGACAAACATGAGCCTCAGAGGTCAAATGAGTTGCCTGGGGTGGTACAGGCTGTCTGAACAAGACTAGAAGTGGAAACAAGCTGGTAAATCCTGGATGTCTTGTGGTAAATGATTTAGAGTCAGGATTTTGCCCAAAATTTGTACATTAGAAACATAACCAGTTTAACTTTTCCGGATGCTGTGCACTGCAGATGCAGTCCAGAAGTCTCAGCACCAAATACAGAGCAGAAGTTCTCAAGCTGGAGAGTGCTTTGTGCAACACTGTCCTTGAAACATAAACTGTCTGAGTGTCACAGATCATGACAAATCTACTGAATAGTTGGACTTTGCTTCTGATGTGCCTCTACTACAACAAGACCCTCGCATGGCACTGTCTTCGTCTGAAACTACCGCTCGTCTAAAAGACCAATAAATAAAATCTACAATAAATAAATAAATAAAGTGAAAATAAACCTCGTGACTTGAAAACAAACAGTTTTTCTTCAAAGAAAAAAGAAAGCAGCAAGGACTCTGTCAAGTTCAGAGCAGCTTTGTTGATTACTGTTTATTTTACTCAAAGGATGTTCAAGTATCATTATGGTGAATAGCAACCTAAAACTGATACAGCTTAAAGCATGGCAAGCTGTGCCCAAGCAGGGCAGTCATACTCAGCCTCTACTCTTGGATGCTGGAGCCCAAGCAAGGATCTTTATTTGTGAAACGGCTTAGGTGACTGGAGCAATCTGACATTTTAATGATCCAGCAGGTAGATTTTTCCTTGAGTTGTGAAAATGGGCTTTTTGGAGAGAGGTTATAGCAGCCCAGGAACAGCTGCTCCTCAGGGCTATAGCAAAGCTTTTATTCTGCAGGCTGGCCTCCTTTCAGTGAGGCCCTCTCTTTAACCTGCAGGGATCATGCAGGAAACATAAAAGTTACTGAGGCCTCGCTGACCTTGTCAAGGCCACGTGTGGGAATTTTTAAAGTTTGAGTTGCTTCAAAATTATAGCAATTACTTGAAATATTCCAGGAAAAAAAAAGGACTTTTTTTTTTTTTTCTTCTGCCAGTTCAGATTTCCCATCTGAAATTGCCATTTTCATCTGCTAGTCCTTTAAAAAAATAGAATTATAGACACTTTTTAGTAGCTGGATAGCAGATGTTATAAAACACTGTGGCACTCAGTCATAATTAAGTCAGGCCTAATATGCATCTGTCAGAAACCATTGACCTTTGCTGATGATGGTAGGGAAAAGGCTTTGATGCTCTACCACACATTTAAGGATTTTTGAAGGAAAAATGTCAAAGGTTTGGGTGTTCTGGCAGGAAATTACCTCTTGCGTTCCTAATGACAAATGTTTTTAGCTTAATCTAAGTAAACAATGAAATGGTGATACTTCAGTTGGGATTTCTAATCCAAAATATCATCTTTCCTATGCTTCCCCAACAAAGAATCAAGGAATTGTAGAACTTACAGAATTTTTAAGGTGACAGTCTGTCAGAGCAAAGGAATAAAAGCTCCTAATGCTTCCGCCTACAGAATGTGGTGATAAAGGAAAACTTGAAAAGGAAATAAAAATAATTTTGTTTTCAAAAAAAATGTAATTACACTATTTACCTTAAATATTGTGAATGCCACAAGGACTGGGTACGCACAAAGCTGTTTGGAAAAGGATTGGTAGCTCAGCAATAGTCAGCTTTTTGAAACTTGTAACGTGGCTTATGTTGCATTACTCTGAGTCTCCTACTTTACATTTTGGCACAAACTGGTCATTATAGGTACCAGCTAGGGATCCTCGTTTGCAAAGGCAAGATACTGAGCCAGACCTACCTTGAATGTACAGCAAGATCTCATCCTGTGGCATGAGGCATTACATGAACTCATACCTAAGAGGCATGGGAGGAGGGTAGCTGAAGAGGAGAAAGCAGCAGAAAGAAACACTACCCAATGGCTGCAGCACTCACCTAACATCTCTCTACAACCTCGGCTTCTGTTCCCTGCCTGACCCAGGCTCCTGGGGTTTTCTCGGCAAAAAAAAAAAAATTCAGTACGGTTCACAGAGGTTCCCAGGCATACAGGTATCCAAGACACACTGATATCAGCATAACTGGAGGGTTTAGGCCACAAAATTCCCTTATGAGCCCAGGCCTTGATATCTCCCTGCCCCAGCTCTCTACATATAAAATGGTAGCAATATTCCCGTTCCTCAGGGAAGTGTGGTGAGGATTAATGAGTTAAGGATGATGAAGATGTAAGGGAAAGTATTAAATGCTTTCAACAGAGAAAGATAACATTAGTTTTCACTAAGGATGATGAGGATGTAAGGGAGAGTAATAAATGCTTTCAACAGAAAAAGGTAACATTATTTTTCAAGTCCTCTAGCTGTCAGAAAACCACACATGTGTGTGCATGCGTTAGGTGTATTTATTTAACAAAATTTCTAAATCACATATTGAGGAGTTGAAAACAACATTTTACAGGTCTTATTTCAGCATTTATATTCATTTAACCTTTTATCAATTTATTTTTATTATCTTTCAAAGGCACGTCCACTCAGATACCATGTTCCTAAATATCTTGGGGATTAACTTGTGCACAAGAAAAAGGTGGTGTTTTCATAGCTTGATTCCTTTAAGCAGGTTATTGTATTTTTTAGCTTCAAGGAGAACAGAAATTTACCTAAGCCCACACAGAAATTCAGGCTTGAAAGCTGTAGAAAAGCCATGACAAACAAACAAAAGGCTTATTTGGGAGATGAAGGAACATAATCTTTTCCCAGTGCATCTGCAGAGTAGACGGCAAGACAAATGGCAGTGAGGAAAAGATCAAATAACATCCCTCATTGCCTAAAACAAATAAATAATCTAATACCAAGGATTAAAGATCAGATTGTTTAATATATATCCCTCCTTGGCCATTGGAAGAAAGGTACATGGTAGCACTTTATGTTTAGCCTCATGAAAATTTGCCCCAAGTGCAGGGTGATCTGCATAATCAGATTTCAGCTTTGAAATAGCTTTTGCTTTCCTATTCCAAGAAAGGAAGCCAGTGCTTCCCAATGCTGCCCTGGGAATGCCATTACTGCACCTACCTAAACAACAAAAAACAGAATGGAAAATAAACTCACATGGGGAAGAGGGGAATGGAGAAGCAGCAACCCCACGATAGGAAAATAAAACCGCCCCACACATTCAGAGGTGGCAGGTCTTGAGTTAAAGAGACAGTGCCAGGTGATTCAAACACCATTTATGTTCTGTGGTTTGACAGCACGTAATACCACTTTTTCTTTTAAATTAAGAGGGCTTTAATGGTATTTAAATGTCTTGCTGCCACACTGGCAACTCAAAATTTTGAAGCACATTCCTAGTTTTTTCAGAAGGACAGTGAAAATCACTCTATCAGAAGGAAACCCACGGCTCTGCTCCTGATTTGGCTTTTATGCAATGAAATATAGATGTTTCCATTAATCTTTTTCTTTTTTGGCTGTTAAGAACTACCATAAAATTTGCACCGCCTTTATTACAAAGCACAGACCTTTCTTAAAGTTATTTTTCAATTAAATTAATGGCTATGGTAATTGCATCTGATGGCAATTTTCTGCATCGAGATTCAAAACGCTAACAGAGATAATATTTTCTCCTGTTAAACGTAACTATATTGCATTTCTTGTTAATTCTCCAATTTCCAATCTTAATTAATCATGACAATATTCGTTACCAATGTCTTATGTTTATATAAATCAGCCCAATCACCCAAATATACTGTTTCTCACATCAGGCATAGTCTGATTTTCTCCAACCAGACACACAAAGAGCTCAGACCAAGAACTTCAGGAGCAGTCCCACAGAAGAGATTTGGGCTGTTCAGGTCGTCTTGGTGCAAGACCAGGGTCTCAGAGCTGCTACACTCCCATTTCCCATCTCAGTCTCCCGCACTTGCAGCCAGAATTTGCCCAAGGAGACATTAGTCTTAACTTTTCACTCCAAGTGAGTAATCAGCCAAAGCTTGGTCACCCTCACCATACCACTGAAAACTGGTTTCACTTTACTTTTGGTTCTGGTATTTCGTTGTCCCCTGTCCATCCTTTGTCTCTGTTTAGTGCTATTCCCTTCCTAATTTATGATAACCAAGAACATGGAGGGACACCCTCTGGATTCACTCCCAACTTTCCTGTTCATTTAATTTCTTTATTAAACATTACTTTCTTTTCCCTCTACTGTTATGGCAGGCTCAAACCTCCACACTAATGTCCAAACACAGCAGATGGTGTGGAAATTTGGACCTGAGCCTCATGAACAACTTCTCTTTCTCTCGCTGTCCAAACTAAATGCCCTGATCTGGCAGGAATTCAGAAATCCAAACAAGAGTGCTGATCCCCCAGCACGTATCGCGCTGCGAGGAGGCAAACGGGCCGTTTTGCTTCCACGGACCCGCTCCCACACTCAAAGTTAACCATGTATCCAAGCTGCCAAAGGGAAATTACAGCCAGAGCTCTCTTTCACTGGTGCTAATCCCTTTTTGCTGGAACAGCATCTCACTTGCTGCCCAGGGACCGGGTCCACATACAGATGTCACCAACCCTCTCCCATCCTCTGCTCAGGTTGTACCCAGAGCCGTTCAGCTGCAGAGAAGGATGAGGGCCTACATACACACAGTTGAGACAGAGCTGTCAGAGCTGACAAGGAAGCATTGGACGAAGTTGACCTTACCTCCAAAGGTTGTTTTGATTTTTTCCCTCCATCTGGAGGGCAATGCTAGGGTCTAATATTTATCTGAACATTCGGGCAAACACTCAACGCTTTGTCAAGACTCAGTATGAATACTGAATTCTGAAGAACTTCAAGTGTACCATGAAACTGGAAAAATTTAGCGGCATGCTGAGAGGGGTGGCTGGGATGGAGGGTAAGGTCATAACCAGGAGTGATAGAAACTATAAATCTTGAAAAATTGTTGTTTGACCAACAAATATTCTTCCCTTGATGTCAATTAAATTTTACAGTGCAGGCAGTGCTTGAAAACTCAGAAGTAAATGTGTTTCATGCAGTCCAGCCTTGATGGTAAGCACTTGAGGGGGGGAAAAACCTCCAAGAAAGATGATGAAAGGCTTAAATCTAAACTAAGATGTTTCTTCTTTCTAAAATCATAGGGATTTGGAAAGAACTGACCACTGTTGAAGGGAAGGAAAATTTCTCCGGGGACAAATGCCAAAGCTTCTTTGTCTGAGCCAGGCCAGCCCTGGGAACCCAAATCTGTCTGGAAGATTTTACTGGCCAAGCTGTGGCTTATACTCCATTCTGACCAGTGAAGGAGCAGGAGGTAGGCTGGTAAAAGTTTTAAATACCTCATTGAGGGAAGGCAGGCTCTTGGTTTCCCGTAAGGGCACCACTCTTCAGAAACCACCACTTCATTCAGGCAATCCAAATTTCCACTGTCCACAAAAGTTGGTGTGATGAGACAACTCTCACAGGCCCTAATTATCTGTGTGCTAATGAACTGAATAGGGTAGGAGATGTGATCTGGTCTGTTGGCGCCTATCTTCACGGCTGCGGGTGAAAGTTCTGTGTTCCAGCTGTTAGGTGGTTACCAGTCACAGCAAAATTGTGAAGCTCTATCCCTTTTCCAAAGCAAATCACAGGCAATTATTGTGCTGATATGCTTTATCCTGGGCTCCTCAGCCATAGGTCCTGTGAAAGGGTCAGGGAGCAGCTCTGCTTTCATGCAATGTCTTCAGGAAGCAGATGGTATCCCTTTGTCACCCAACATCCTCAGTCCACATCAGCTGTTGATTAGTTGTGTTAGAGAGAGACAGGCACTAATAAGTAAGGTTCAGTGTTGATAAGTCTGAGGCAATTTTGACTGAAGAGAAGAAACTAGTTAGAACACAACTCGATTTAGACATTTTTGACTGACCACTTCTACTTTCTGCGACAAGAGCTTGCAACCTGGGGAGCTTATACCTCCACCTGCTGCTCAAAGTCTGTGTAGCACCAGTTACCTTTTTCTTTTCTTTTACCGTGTCTGAGCTCCGGCCCTTTCTTTCATAAATAAATGTAGACCCTTGACCAATTTATAGTCTACAACCATAACTGAGGGAAAGCAGGTGTGAAATCACACTGGAGAGGTAAAGATGAACCCCAGTCCTACAAGGGGAAACCATTAATCAACTAAAGAACATAAGTTAACATGTAGCCTGCCAAACGCATTTGAGATTTCCATTTGGTTCTAAACAATAGAAGGCTTCACACAGTTCTCAATGCCATCACAACTATGTAACTGGATTTCTACAAAGGTTTCCATGTGGTTATGAAGTCATCTATTCAACTGTGTCAGCAAACATACATCTCAGCAGACATACGAAGTCCACTGTATTGTGAGCTCTACAGATACACAGGGACAGAGCTGCCACCAGGATCTATCCAGACACCGAGCTGGATTATGTTACCTCTTAGAAATGCTGTTTAAGAAGTGATCTAGGAATTGCCCTGACTGCTTGCTGGGTTTCAAAGGGAATTAAGGCATCGATGTTGACAGGTAAAGCCCTAAGACAGTCTCATATCACTCCGTTTGTCATGATACCAGAGCTGATGGTGGCAGAGGTAACTCAAAATGAAGTCCTACTCCATTCAAAAATGAAGAGTTATATAGTTAGAGGGAGGTCCTTAGTTTGTTCCTTGCCCTTGGGCCAAAGATTTAGTCCCTGCAACCAGTGAGGGGTTCTGTGACAAAACACTGACTTTGTAACCGCCAACAACAGAGAAAGGGCAGAAAAAGTAGGACTCTGTCTTTTTCTCAATGACTTTCTGTTATGGTATTCCAAGTAGGACTCAGGTTTCTGGGTTTCTCCTGATTTTCATGTCTCTGAAATATCTGAAAAGCAAGAACAAGCAGAAAACTGGCTGAAGTCTAAGAAGTAAAAAAGAGGAACTTTTATAGCCCTCTTCAGTAAAGGTGCAGACAGCAGTTAACCCTAAGTTTCCCTCCCCTTGCACATAAGGGGTCATGGGTAATCACTTATGACTAATTGCACACTTGTGTCAGGGAGATGGCTTTTCACATCTGGTTCAGATAATCCTGCAGTCCTGAAATGTTCCACCAAATGTTGCAAAAAAATACAACCTGTGCAGAATAACAGCTGGTGGATGACCCGAGCCTGAAGACTGACACCTAATAACACATTTGCACCCTGAAAGAAGATCTTATTACAGAATGGTCATTTTACATGATGAAGAATTATCATCTTCAGGATGAGAATTCCACCTTTAAAGTGGAGCTATAAAGGTTTGAGGAAATGCTGGCTGAAGAACTGAACAATGTGCTCTAAAATCAAATGCCAGTCTTGGGGAGAGGGGTCAGGACAGAAAAAAGGACCCTTACCATAAAGTTTGAGTAGCAGCTTCCCAGTCAGGGGGCTTAACTTTCTGACACATCCACAGCTTCAACCTGCCCCTTAATTGTTCTGGCATGAAAAACCCCATACCCACCTCAAATACCTCCTTTCTAATCTCTCACAAAACAATTTTGTCAGAAAGATTTAGAACAGTTACAGTATATGTGATGTTACAGATATATGAAATGGGAAAAATAACTTTTTACTCCCAAGAAAATAGTGTTGCAGATTGTCAAATGGCATCACCAAAATATTCCATACTTCATTCACAAATGCTGAGACCGTTTCAGACCAGACTCTCAGTGTTTGCAATTATTCATTAATAGTGAATTCATTAGCTCTCAGTAAGGTTTACAAACTTTGTGTTTAAAAAGTTCTATCTGTGTGTGACTTCTGTAGGTAAATACAAGCAGTATAAGCCATAGTGTGCTGTCCCATCACAGACTGCTGAGTTTCATTTCGTTGCACAACTTTCATTACACACATTACCTTCAGGAGAGTGGCTCTCTGCACCAAAAGGACTCTTCCACAACAGTAAATTACTAATATAGATGTGCCCTTCTAGAAAGTGTAGAACTATTTCCCTGATCTACAAAGAAATCAGCAATCAACCTTCTCAGTTTTAGAGCTACTGTCTCCTAAGGTCAGACTGTATTTACATAGACAGCATATCCAAAGATATCTAAAGATTTTGTAATGTATCAGGAAGGCAAATGAGAAAACTGATGGGAAATATGACATCTGTAGGGGGTTTTACCTTCGAGGTCCCAAATGCTCAATCTAGTGATGTGGAGTTTGCACATTCAATGAGCTATAATCACTGTCTACAGCAGAAGTATCTTCAGAAAGACATTGAGATGCTGGAGTGGGTCCAGAGAAGGACAACGAAGCTGGTGAGGGGTCTGGGGAATAAGTCTTACGAGGAGAGGCTGAGGATGTTGGGATTGTTCAGCCTGGAGAAAAGGAGGCTGAGGGGAGACCTTCTCGCTCTCTAAAACTATGTGAAAAGAGGTTGTAGAGAGGTGGGGATTGGGGTCCTTTCTCCCAAGTCACAGGCAATAGGACAAGAAGAAATGGCATGAAGTTCCATCAGGGGAGGTTCAGATTGAATATTAGGAAAAATTTTTACACATTAAGGGTTATTGGAATGGGCTGCCCAGGGAAGTGGTTGAGGCACCATCCCTGGAGGTATTTAAAAGACAGCTAGACGTGACATGGTTTAGTGATGGGGTTTTTTTTATCAGAGTTAGGTTGAAGGTTGGACTAGATGATCATAAAGATCCCTTCCAACCTAGACAATTCTATGATTCTATGAAAGGTTAGTATACGTGGTTCTGTATCACACCTCGTACAGTGAGTCAACCAGTTCAAAGCTGTTGCCCCTTTGTACGTGCATTCTAAGAGTAAACTGAAACCGACCTACGAAATCAGTTGTTGACAAAACACTGTGCCTCACAGTTTAAAACACTTTGAAAGAGAATATAAAAGCAGATGTTTAAAATAACTTCAAAATATAGGGAAAGACAAAAACTGGATTTTTCTACATCCAATCCCAGAAGGGGGAAAAAAAAAAAAAGAAAAAAAAAAAAACCACACCATAGCAGAGAGGAAATAGAAATTAAATAAATTACAAAAAGTGGGACAAGCATAGTATTATAGCCTTCAGTTCTCTCTACTCTCTGTTTCACAAAACAGTCGAGCTGGTTATAAAGGTTTTGCTTGTGCTGCAGATCAGGAAGGTACGTATATAAAAATATACTAAACCCTGAAAGACAACCTGATCTGTCTTTAAGTACCCAAATTGCCAAGCTATTGCTTAGGGCACTGCATATTCAACACTCTGAGGTCACACGTTGCCTAAATATCCCACTTACTTCCCCAGTATTCTTCTAGAAGGACACTCCATTCCCCTTTTCTGCCTACATGAACCACATGTGAGTACCACAGGAGAGTTGTGATTTCAATGCACCTGGGCAGGTCCTCTGTCCTGAGAAAGACAAAAACTCAGATCTGTATTGATACATATTCAATCCCAGGATGCCTCATCTGGCATGTGCTGAGGCTTACTTAAGTCCACACCAGTTTATGGGCCCACATTCACACACTTTGGACAAAAGATAAATTTGGGTCTGAGTGCACGTCTGGATCTCAAAATGCAAAGTCAATATAGTCAGCAAGACTCAACTGAACATTGGAATAAAGTAAGATCTCCAATTCAAAATTGGCATTATTACTTAAGTATTATGTAATTAAATTAAAAAAAAAAAAAAAAAAAAAAAAAAAAAAAAAAACAGACAAAACAAAACCAAAAAACCACACACACCAAAACAGAGGCAAGGTTCAGTGTTTTCTGTTAAAGAGTATGGAGCCCAGACACAACCCTCTGATACTATTCTCTGTTTTCATGAGAGAGCAATTACCTTGAAATGCATAAGGTTCCTCTTTGCTGTGCCAGAAACTGTTTCAGAGACCTGGAAGACCAATCTTTCTAACCAGAGTTGAGGGATCAATATCTGGTGAATGATGCTTCCTTTACAAGAGCAATAACATGACTGCTGGAAAAAAAATTACTTGCTTTTTCTTTTTTTCCTATTAATATAATCAAATATAAATTCCACCATTTCAAAGACTTGCTGCTGGAAGAGCCAAAATCATTGCAGAGACATTGCTCAACATGGACAAAAGTAGATCTCCAACACACAACTGGAAACCTACATTAATGAAACCAGCTGGGAGTTCCATACATCCCCCAGCATATGGGCTATGTGTTCCACAAATGGCGAACTGCAGATGTAGGATAAGCCCTAAAAAGTTTATGTTAGGTGAGAGTCCACTTTATGAGTAGTACTGGCAAGACTCCACAACTCAGATCAGTCTTGCACAGTGAAATATACTCCTAGAAAATAAACCCGGCCCTAAAGTATGGACCAGTTTGTCGGGGCTACTCAAGGTAGACTACTAAGTGAAACAGCAACCTCTTGTATATTTTACTAAGTTAAAAATATAACAAAACTTTTAGAAAAACAAGAACGGAAAATTGGGAAAAAATTATGGTAGCTATATAATGCAACAAAAACTCCTGCAGTTGGGACCATGTTGATAATTCCATCCCTTCAGCAACTCTGCTAAGGCAGAACATGCTGGCAGCTCCAAGGAACACACGTGCTTACTCATATCATATTGTGCACTCTACCTCTTATTCATGCTAAAATATTATATGCCTCTGGGGCAAACAGAACGTGAAAGGCCACAAAGGGGATGGCCCTTCAGGTTTATTAGAGCAGAAGGCTGCATGCAAACACAATAGATCTGTTACCAGTACTTACTTATTTAGGAGAGCCCCTTTTAATATTTTTCACATTGAAATATATCAGAGGCATAGATACATTTTGGGTTTACAAAGTCTAGCAACACAGCATATCACAAGATATACTAAAATTTACAACACCATTGTTGTCTGACTACTATAAAATATTATTTGGCTTTCTTCTGATCCTGGAAAGGCAGCGCAAGAAAAAAAATACAGTTCTAAAAGTTATTTCACAAAGAACCTAATGATGGTTTAATACAAAATTATTACAAATAGATGTGAGGACAGTGATTCCTGTCACTTTCTGGAATTATACAGGTAAAGAATTCCATCACCCACTGGGGCCTCTTTACACTGCTCCAACATAGCAAAGGCAGCATAAATTGGCCTCTAGAAATTCCTAGAGTTCAGGAGTGGCAGTGAGCCAGGGCAGGCAGAGCCATGGTGCCCTGCTGCACCATGCTGGGAGGATGCTGGTGGGAGTGTCCATTTCTTGAAACCACTCTAATTTGTGGCCTGGAGTGGTCCAGGCTCCACTTCTGGCCTGTGTTTTTTTCTGGCACGCTCTGACCCCCTGGAAGCAAAGATGCTGAACCCTAAAATGGCATTACCTGGATTTTAGTTGAAACTCGAAGCAGCTTCTTGATCTCACCTGTGTTTTCCCAACTTGGATCCACAAAAGGAACTTTTAAGAATCTTTATGAAATCCAGAGACAGGTTGGAAAACTTTAAAAAAATATTCCTAAGTCCCGCTGGGTGTTCTCTTGTGTTGCCTACAACTATAACATACAATTACATAAATGGTAAAGTACAGCTTGAAAAGCCTCTCAGCCATATGATTCCTTGCTGAGCTAATCAGGTAAAATACAGATTCAGGTTCATGTTCACCCTTCGAGTTCTGCTCAGTGGTATTACTGAATAGATTTAACATGGTGCCCCCACCCCCGTCTTAAATCCCGGGTACTCTTGGCGGGTAGACTGGGTTGCTGGGGGAATATTTGCAGTGGAAGACAGAATTTTTTCCTATATATTCCTGTTGAGACCTTCAATAAATTAACTTGGTGGTTTTGAAGTTTTTCTGCCTACTTGCTACCATAAGTCTCTAAATAGAGCCTCTATAGTTTTTTCTATATAACCCATCTTAGTGTTTATAAGGTGGTAGAAGTTGTGGAACTTACCTGCAGGCTTGCCAAGGTCAGTGTATGAGCATAGCTCTGCTTTATTAGACTTTGGAAACATTCCCATTTGGAGGTTCATTTTCAAATGTATAAATCTCAGTTGGTAAAATACCATGACCTTCTAGCAGCTTCTAAGCAAAAAATCTACACTCACCTCATACATCAGCATAAATCTAACTCATATCACCTTTTATTCCTCCTCCTTCCACAGCTGGTCCAGTACTCAGTGGGAAACTGCTGAGTTTCACATCTCAGGAGAGCACTTTGCTTTGCAGTGGTTGCCACTGTACCAGTG